>JAUMIR010000003.1:106215000-106520000 GCA_030847615.1 Gambelia wislizenii | reverse complement strand
TAAGACTTTATTAGACCAGACCAATATGGAGTCGTAATTATGCTTAATTAATGCAAAAGGGCACACATATCAGATGATGTTGTCCTCTCGCGATATTGTACTATCCCAAAGCCATTCCTTTTTATTGATGGGCCAAGCCGACAATACTTCCTGTGGTACTTTTTTGCCAGCATTGCTGACATTTGAAACCTCATGTCATTGTGCTAATGTGAATACGGTGTCAATGACAGAACACTTCTGGGTGAGATTGTGACAGCCAGGTAGGGGATGCTCTTTTTATGAACCTCCCCAGATCACTTGTAATTTTTAAAGTGTGTTTCTGTGCTTGTGTCTAAGTTTCATGTGTTTCTTTCTCTTTATTTTTCAAATTTACCATGCTCATGTCTTCTCATGAGAATCTGTGAGATCACAAGCACAGAAGTGAACAAAGCTCCGTTCACTCTCCATTAATGCTGGGGCTGCCTTTTGACATATTGTAAAGGTAGGTCTGGTAGGAAGGGTTCTTTTGCCGGCATAAAAATGGTTCAAAATATGCCAGCAAAAGAACATTGGAAGAAGCTTGTCTGATAAAGTCCATAGTCTAATGTGAGGTTTGCTAAAGGACAGTAGAATTTTTTTTGTTGCTGTGTGTGTGTGTGTGTGTGTGTGTGTGAGGCTACAATTAACCCAAAGAACTTGTCAGTTTCAAAATCTATTGTTCCTATAGACGTAGATGTGAGACTATGGAGATTTTCACATGGGCTATATATCCCGTGGCAGGAACAGAACAGGGTCGGGAAAGGTTTTCCCTTTCGGACGACGTTGACCCCGTTCTGTCCTGCATCCATCCTACTCACGTGACTGTTCCAGAACAATGTAATCACGATTTTTCATCGTGAATAGACCTCCCGTTCCGTTGCTATAACGCAATCACAGGTGTGCGAACAGGAGCCCCGTTCCTGTTCCGAAATGACAGCCACGGAGGGGAGGTCCGTTCCGAGCACTTCCTGGTACGATCTGGACATCCAGGTAAGTGGCACCCTTTATTTTACCCTCCCTGTTTTGATTATGTGATTTAAAGAGTGTTTTTGTGCTTGGTGAACTGCTTTTATGTTTGGGGGAGTTTTATTTTTTAAATTTACCGTCCGGCGTTATCACGTGATAACGTGATAACGTTTCAGACGGCCGGTCGTAAAAGCAGCCTTACGACGGCTGCATTTACGGCCAGCCAGCAAGGGGAGGGGGAGCCCGTTCCTGCTGCGGAATTAAGGTGAGTGTATGAAAGATTTATGTTATTCCGTGGCAGAAACGGGAGAGGAGGTAGCGGGGCAGTAACGGGGCATTTTGGCCCCGTGTGAAAATCTCCTATATGTCCTTTAGTTTTTGAGTTCTTTGCACAACCATTTAGATGATCTAGTTGCTTCTTCAAAATCAAATTATCTTTGTGCCCAGGAAGAAGGGGTGGAACAGAAATTCATCAATTTCTTGACTGGGGTCAAATTTGGCGTTTCTGACTCTTTGAAAAACTGGTGAGAAGGAAAACGGCACATCAAAAGTTCCAGCAAAGTGTTGGAATGTCTTGTCCACCCCCACCCCCCAATCACAACATAAACTGCACAATTTATAAACTGCAGAGTCTGAGAATCTGTGCAGCACTCACAGTCTTTTTTGCTATGCACAGAAAACGGCACAGAAGGCTGCATAGTTCCTGAGATGGGGGAAAACCCACTTGCTTACACTGTTTTTTACTATATATTTGGGGAAGATACAGAAAATGAAAATCTGAATTACACACTATACCCCTATGCAAACAATGCAGGGCAGCATTTGACATTGTGGTTTCAGTCTTTGCCAGTTCAAATGTTGCACAACCCATATATTACTCAGAAGGAAAAGGAACTCAGGTTGACTGAAGCTGCAGCCAGAAGTGGTTTGGTTGTGCAACACTGCTGGATTTTGCACAATATTTTTGTTGTGCAATATTATTGTTGCACAACATTCTTCTTGTGAAACATTGCTATTTTTATGTAGAAAAGAGCAATATTGCACAACAAAATTGTTACACAAAATCAGCAATGTTGCAGCAAAATAGCCATATGTCTTTGTTGTGCAGCACTGCTGATTTTGTACAACATTTACAAAGAAAACAGCAAAGCTGCACAACAAAAGTGCTGCACCACAAAAATGGCATGCAAAATCCAGCAATGTTGCACAAAAATGGGTATGTGGTTTTTTGTACATTGAGGTATTCTGTGCAATGTTTTTGTCATGAAACATTGCTGTTTTCTACCTAAAACAGCAATGTTTCACAACAAAAATTGTGAAAAATCAGCACAAAAAATAGTCATGTGTTTTCATTCTGCAAAGAACAATCTTGTGCAAAACACACATGTGGCTGCCTAAAAGCATTCCTTTCCAGCCTGAAAGCTACACTATTCTCAGGGAAGGCTGCATAGTTCTTAGAAGGAGCTGCATAGCTTCCGGAAAATTGTTCCGCTTTCTTGTAAAGTGGTTCAACTTTCATGGAAAAACTGTGCAGTTTCTTGTCATTCTGGGGAGATAATATTCTTGAACATCTGGAAATTACAGGATGGAAAAGCTGTTTAATTCTTCTCAGCATGTGTCAGGACTTGGAAAAATCAAGATTTTCCACCCCTACCATGAAGTAAGGAGATTATCAGACACTCTAAGTATGGCACTACCAGAATACCAGGAGATTGCTAAAGGGCTTCCCTTTCACATGATGTTCCCCTCTCGTAATGCTCCTGTTTGGCTGTCATTACGCTGGTGCTACTTTTTATTGATGGGCTAAGCCATCAATGGATCCCCCATTCCATTTCCATCATGGAGGTTTGTATGAGTGAAAAGGTGCCCGTTTCACTGGCATGATCAGATCGTAAATGGAAGGTCCATGCCAGAAAACTTCCCGGTGAGATCGGGACATCCAGGTAAGTGACACACTTTTTTGTACTCTCCCTGGGTTACTTGTAAAGTTTTGAGTGTTTTTTGTGCTTATTGTAACTTTTTCTCTTTTATTTGGGTTTTTATTTTTGAATTTCCCACACTCTCATCTTCCCATGAGAACCAGTGGGATTTCATTCCAGGAAGTGAATGGAGTTCCATTAGAGCTCCATTCACTCCTAGGCTGCAGTGGAAGTGGGAATAACGTAAGTCTGAAACTTTTTGTTCTCGTGCCAGGACAGGGATGGGAGAGGGGCAGGAGAGGAGATTGCAGGATGGGAATGCTTTTTTTATTCGCATCTGATAATCTCCACAGAGTCTGTGCAATTGAAGCTATCATTCTATGGACATTATCACATGAAGCTGTAATTGTGTGATTATAATGGGATAGTAGCATGAATGGGCACCCATTATTGCATGATGTTGTTCTCTTCCCATGCTTAGTCTGTGCTCCATCCATTCATCAGGCACCACTTTTAATTAATTAATTAAAAACTCCATTCATTCCTGGGCTGCCCTGTTGTGTGAACGAGGTAGGTGTGAAAAGTTTTTCTTTTTTGGTGTGACAGGGATGGGAGAGGGGTGGGAGAGGAGATTGCGGGACAGGAACACTTTTTTTGTTCCCGTCTGATAATCTCCTAAAAGGTAAGCATATATTATAAATTAGACCACATTTATTTTTTAAACTGTTTTTAAAATTGTCTGGGTTTAGATCTATTCTAAACAAGGCATTTTGGAATGTTTTAAATTGATTTTTAGTTATGTATTTGATGCTTGATGGATTGTTAAAACAAAATAAACAAGTGTCTTAAATAAAAGTATATAAATACATTTCATTACATGTAAATTATGGGCTAAAGGGGGAAGGCTTTTTGTAGGTCACACCATTTGGACATGCCAGGGCCATCCCCTTATAGTTTCACTGATGTGGGGAATCCCTTCTGCCATATTGGCATCAATTACCAAATCCTTCCCTAGCTCCTGGGCTTATGCTTACCTGATGTCAGGGTCGGTCCCAGACATGTCCTTTTCCTGCCAAGTTCAGTTCTGCTATGTAACCTTGTAACTACTGTAATTGTATTTGTATTCTTTCTGTATGTCAACACATATGTATGCTAACCGTAAAAGGGAATAGATGCTCTGTGTCTGGAGTAGTTTGATAAGTCCTCTGCACCTGGATTCCACTTTGAGAAAAAGATGCTGAACTCTAGGACAGGTGGACCTGGGAAGGGGGGATGACGGATAGCCAATAACTGCATAGACTGCCAGATTTTGTGGATTGCAGAATGCTTTTAGTGTATCGTGTGTTTGTTAGGTTTCATTCTGAGCAACAAACTTGTAGAGTTAGCTCTTTGGATTACTGTGATAATAAAGTTTTCTGTTTTTTAACTCTGAAACTGCTGGTCACTAAGTCTGAAGAAGCCAGTACATGACACCTACTGGCTGCAGAAGCATGAACTGGGTTGGCCATCCTGAACAGACCTGAAGTTCCCATTTCTTGCACCATAACTGGCTTGCATGGACTCTCTGGAGAGAGTGAGCCAAGACCATGTAGGAGGAAACCTTACACAGACTGCATCAAGTCTTATTTTTCATCTGATGTGATTTTGCTTCAAAATCTGATGGATTGGATTACCAGGTATTGTGAGATATTCCACATTTCCCCTTGTGCCGTGCTGCTGTGCGAGCCAACCGAATGTAGGAAAGCACATTTCCAACTACCATGAATAATTTCTGCCCCTGCTACATGTGGCAGCATTATCCTCACACACTTAGAACATGGTCAAAAAATGTTCCCACTTTGTGATTTTCTACCCTTAGTTTTCATTTCATTTATTGTCTGAATTAGCATCCTATTTATCAGGGTTGAAAGATTTCCCAGGCAGTTTAAAACACAAAATAACAAAATTGTCTGTGTGTGTAAGGAGGATGTAATAGAAAAATAGCAGAATAAAACTGAAGCAATTAAAATAATTTCCATCACAAATTAAAAGCTTGGGAAAAAGAAAAATTGATTGCCAGGTGCCAAAAGGACAAAAAGATAGGTGCTTGTCAGGCTTCCTTGAGGTGAGCATTTGGTAAGCGAGGTGTCATAACTGAGAAAGTCCCTCTGGCCAGTCACCACCCACCTCAGCTTAGCTGTGAGACACCTGGTTGTATGCACTTCAGAAAACAACCTGAGCACAGAGGAGGCTTCCCTGACAAGTTGTAATAAGGTAGTCAGGGCCGTAAATATATGAAACATTCTACCCAGAAATGTCCCAGGAGCCAATGCAGCTGTTTTACAAAATGTGATGGTTTTTCTGCTGTTCCAGTCACAGGTTGAAGATCTCCATTGTCTTCCTTATTGTTATCAGCATTCTGTCCTGATATGAAATTTTCTTTATTTTGCTTCTCTGACTTTTAAAAAAATTCCATAATGTTCAATACTAGTGCTATGCTAATGGCATCCCAGGTCTACTTTTGTACACCACTCCTTTTTCCTCCCATGATGGGCTACCTCACTCATCCAAAGCTGCCCACTCTGCTGAAATATATGGGGCAGGAAAAACTCTCTATTCACTTTATCTACACCATGTATAATTTAATAACCTCTATCAGGTTTTTTACTTCCTCCCTAAAAAGTTCCCCAATATTATAAACTTTCTTTTCAGGAGAATTGTTTCCGGCCCTGCTATTATTTTGGTGGCCCATTTCTACATCCTTTTTAGGTCTACAATATCCTTTTTGAAATGGGCTGGCCAGAATAGTATTCCAAGTATTGCTGCACCCTAGATATCTATAAACGCATTATGATATTGGCAGTTTTATTTTCAGTCCCTTTTCTAATGATCCCTAAAATGGAATTCACCCTTTCCATAACTGCTGAACTCTGAGTTGACATTTTTATTGATCTATCCACCATGGTCCCAAGATCTTTTCTTGTTCAGCTACTGCCCAACTTTCAAACCCCATCATGGTATGTGTGACAATAGAGTTTTTTTTCCCCTTCACCTTATGTGCATCACTTTATAGTTTTATACACTGAACCAACTTTGCCATTTTGATGCCATTCACCTAGTTGGAAAGATCCTTTGGGAACTCTTCACCTTCACTCTTTGTTTTAACTGACCAAAATAATTATGTTTCATTGGAAAATGTGGCCACCTCATCACCAATACTTAACTTCAGATCATTTATAACCACATGAAAAAGCACCAGTTCCAGTAAAGATCCATGGCAAATCTTCCATCTTCTGTCTTTCAATTGTTAAGAATTGTAATTTGTGCCTGTTCTCTTCTTTGTGCCCTTTAGCAACTTACCCATCCATAAGAGTTATCTGTCTGTTCTTATTCTATGACCGTTGCTATGTTTGCTAAGTAGCCTGTACATGTGGTCTTTGTACAATGCTTTTAAAACAGCATCTACCAGTTCACCCTATTTTGCTTCAGCATAATGATATATGTATATGCTTGGTAACATCACCTTTAGTAATGCTTTCCACCCATTTACTCCAAACTAGGGATGTATTACTTTACTAACTTCAATCCTGAAGGAAACAATGTATAATTTTACTATTTTTTCCAACTGCAAGAAAGTTTTCAAAAACTATGCAGTTCAGGAGTTATTCTGCACAAAATTCATGGGCTTGTTTGGGGCAGTTTTTTGTGGGGGTGCACAGAAAGCAGCATTTTCTATGCAGGAAACCACATTTTATGCACATAAATAATAATAATAATAATAATAATAATAATAATAATTATTATTATTATTATTATTTCTGTGCACATTCCAACCAAATAGCAGCTAATACCATGGCCCCCAAATCCTGAAATGGGCCCCAAGGCCAGGATCTTTGGCAGGCCCCCTACCTACTGCTAAGGTCAAGGGCAGCGAGATACTCTATGGAATTTAAGATAAAAAATTAAAATAAGTCAGTTTAAATGATGACACCAAAGTAATATTTACAGTATATTTATTTTTAGAAAACTAAATGGATTTATATAAAAAAATCCTTACAATAATATCATTCTGGCACCTCTCCTAATCCTGGGTGCCTAGACCCCCTGCAGGCCTCCCCGTTGTTGGGGCCATGATAATACCATCTTCACAGAATTACTCAGTTGGAAGGGAGCTTGTAGGCTGGTTTAAAGTCTATTTTGGGTATGGATGGCAAGAATATTTGAATATGTTTGAAAATAGTAAAAAATGTTGAATGTTGGAAAACTCTGATGAGGAGAATCCTGGACTGATTAATATCTTCATACAGTGGGACTTACTCTGCACAAAATTCACACACGGTATTTTGCTTAGAAAACAGGACTTTCTGTGCAGTTGTATAATGGCTTTAGTTCATGTGTGATAAACCACAGTGTGTATTAGAAACCAAGGGTGCATCTACATTGTAGAAATAATGCCATTTGACACCACTTTAAGTGCTGTAGCTCCATCCTATGAAATCCTGGGATCTGTAGTTTTCCACGTTTTTTTCTGCCAAAGCGTGCTGGTGCCTCACAAAACTACAAATCCCAGGAGTCTGTAGGATGGAGCCATGGCAGTTAAAATTGTGTCCAACTTCATTATTTCTTCAGTGTAGATGCACCCCAAATTTCACCTCTCTGAATCTGTGGAAGATGTTGCTGAAACTCAGCCAGATATCTAATCACTTTTGACTGGGAAGATCTCAGTTCCAATTGGGAAGGCAGTTAGGGGGATATTAGAACAAACACCATTTGCTCAGTGAACATTTTGGTCCATTTGGGGATAATTTTTCATTGGGAAAGGTGTGGGAGCCTGTAGGAGGTCAGGAAAAACTGAAGACCCAGAGAAAAACTGTGGAGGCTGCATATGGATTGTAGGCTGCAACCCCTCCACCTGTTTCCAAGGCAGTGGAGAAATGGAAACTAACTGTGCAAGTTGCCATTTGGTACCAATAATACCTAAATGGTGCATCATTTAAGAGTGTAATCTTTAATGGGTGCAGTTGTTGATGTTTGAATGAACCATTCACATGGAAAACCATTCACATGTGTTATAATGAAAAGCCCAGTTCCAGCTAAATTGGAAGTTTCTGGTCTAATTCAGGCTTTGGATATGATATCTGACTTTATTTATTAGTGTATATTCAGTGTTACAACTCCAAGTTGTTATATCACTAGAAAAGCTAAAGGTGATGGAATACCTTTGGAATTATTGGGATTTCTTAAGTTTTGCCAAGAAAACACTATACAAGGCAAGAAAAGGTGGGGATGCCAATTTGCATCAGCTTTTTGGGGGGCGTTTTTTAAAAGATCGTAGGCATGCAAAGCCATACATGTTTGTTGTTCAAACAAGCATGCCTGTGAATCAAGATGGTGGGCATGAGTGAATTAAATTGTGTTTTTATTGTCACCAATTGCCACTGCTGAACAGTATTTTTAAAAAAAGGCAAATCCAAGGTGTGGAAGTGCGATCTTCTGCTTAAAATAAAAAGGAAAAAAAAGGCTCTTTCATCGCCTCAGTGCACAATTGTTACGGCGAAAATCCAACATGGCAAAAAGCTTTTCCCATGGAGTATTTGGCGTTTTTGCCCCACCTTATGAATATGGCAGCATGCTTGCAGAAAGCGCAGGATGAGTCCTTCCTGAATCTTCGTTTGCGAAGAAAAGCCAGAGAGAGAGAGAGAGAGAGAGATGAGATCCCATTTAGACAAAACATATTCTCCTCAAAATCTATGAGGAGTATTTTTGCTGTGTAGACGAGCCCTATGATAGGATAGATTTAGGGTCACCATAGGTAGGAAATGACTTGAAGGCATACAACAAAAACAACAATGTTTTAACTTCAGTGCACAGATATTATGAGTTTAACACTACTACTACTACTAATGATAACAACCATATTTGTTTATTTACGGTACATTTCTTTTTCCCAGCTGTGCAATTCAAGGTGAGTTTGAAAAGTTCAAAAGTTCACATCACTAAACCATTGAAATATAATTAAATTACCAATAGATTAAAAAAAAAAGTGAACTCACTGAAAAGCAACAAATGAATTCAAACCATAGACCAGTCTCTCCTTCAGTGGAATGTGCACATATTGCCTTAGGAAAAAAGAACAAGCCAGAAATGTGTTCTTTGAGTTCTGTCTTAGCATTCTCAAGTTTTTGCCAAACAAACAAACAAACAAACAAACAAAAAATACCACCACACACAAAACACCCTGGGAGATCTGATAAAAGAGAATATATTTATGCGCATTGCAAAAAGTTTGCCAAATAAATACAGCTTCATGTTTATTAATGCTTCTCTACATTTAAAAATTAATAAAAAAAATAAAATGTCAATTTAGTTAGCATTAATTATAAATATTTCCATCTATTCCTGCCTGGGTATCAAAGGTAAGTAATCAAAGATGTCAAAAATGTGCTACAAATACTAGCAAATGTCTTTCTCTGTTGTATATGGAGATTAATACAGATCTATAATTTTTCATAATGTGTATGTAAGTGTGTGTGTGTGTGTGTGTGGCTAATTTCCAAATCTTAAAAAATATGTATTTTACTGCCATTCAATAAGATATTAATAACGTTCTAGATATCCACTCAAATCATTTTCTGTTTCCTTTAGATGTTAAAACCAGTCTCTTTAGATCAGGATGGGCAACATATGACTGCATGTTCCCCTTTTCTCCCAGGCATTTGTGTACCCCCTCCGAGTCTCTGGCACTACTGAGGTTTCTCCTTCTGCTGCTGCAAATATCCTAGTAATTATTTTGGCAGACATGGTGCAGGGGTAGCATGCACAATGTTTCCCAGCAGAATCATTGGGATTTTTGTAGCTGCAATGGAAACTCTGGTGTTGGGTTTTCAGTGGCAATGATAGGAGGATGCAGCTCCAGGGCAGGAGGTGAAGCAGCCGCTCAAATTTGGGAAGTTGCCCATTCTAGCTCTACATTAAGAAAACAGTTCAGTTTATCCATTTCACTGGACTCCAGTCAAACTCCTTTCTAAATAATATTCCCATAGACTTCAGGTAAACAAAATCTGATATAAACCACTTTGACTCCATATTTCTGCCTCATTTGAAAAGCTATGTTGCAATCCTGAAATTATATAATTCTGGAATAATCTTAGACTTAACATGGACATTGTTTGGGGGAAATTGTAGAGGAAGTGCAATGGAGTACACTTGGACCCCTATATCCACAGGGGATTGGTTCTAGGGGGCTCCCATGGATAATGAAATCTGCAGATAATAGTGAATAGTGAATAGATAATCCCATCACCATTCCTGCCACAGGAGCAATCCTGGGGGATGACCCCAGGGGTGAAGGGTGAAGGGAGGCTCTCCTGCCTTCACACCTGCATCACTATTCCCACCCTGGGGGTGGAGGAAGAAGGGAGGTGAGATGTACTCCTCTCTTCCCTTCACCTCTACATCACCATTCCTGCCACAGGAGCAATCCCAGGGGTGATCCCAGGAGCGAAGGGAGAAGGGAGATGAGATCTACTCCTCCCCTCCCTCCCCAGTCCACTCCCTGTTGTCGCCATCAGCAGATAATTGAATCAGCAGATTGCGAATCAGCGGATGCGGAGGTGCTACTGTACAGCTTTAGCCTTTCATTTGTGGAAATTATTCTGAGATGATTGGTCAGAAATGTTTTTTAAACTGTGGGAGCCCTGCAACTGGAAAAGAACATCTAGACTCTTACTCATTCTTGCCATAGGTGCCTTTTTTAAAAATCCTCTGACTGGATGACTACTTGCAAAACTGAGTGCAATTGGAGCTCCATGTTTGCTTTGAAATATTGGAAGTTCAAAACCTTAAGGGTCATAACCCGTTAATGTGTTTAGTCCTAGTAATAAATTCCAGGTAAAAAGTTTTCCACTTGCCAATGCTGAATTTGTTCAGAACTTCGTACTTCGGGTAGTTAGTGACAAGGCAATTAAAAGGGCATATACACATTCCTGAGTCCTCAGATTTTTGCATACCAATGATGGTTACCTCTAGTTATTGAATTAAGTCAGAGATCAGCAAGAACCAATTAAACTTTACTCAACTGGTGATCCTGCCCAGACCATATACTGGTTTTACAGTATGCAAATTTTTTGTATGAGACTGTCATGTCCTACTCTGGATACTGGACATTGCAGTGATCCAGACTAGGCCCCGACATGAGTTTGGTTCTCTTGGAATATTTCCCAGGGCACCTTAACTCCTGGAACCAGGCCAGCCTGCCTTAAGCTCTACAGAATCTCCTCCTGGCTGCCCAAGGTCACCAGCTGGGATATTCAGGCCCTTTGATTCTGGAATGTATCTTCCCTGTCCTCCCTACACCTCCCTTTCTCTGGTTCCCATGTAACTGAGGAGAAATGAAACTTAGTTTAGCTTTATCAATTTCCCCCAGTCTTTGGTTAGCCAGAACTGGCTTTGCTATGCTACCGAACAGATCCTGAACAATAAACTGCTAAAAGGATATTGATTTCATTGTGTGTTACTGGTTCATCACAGTAAGCCAGTTCTCTAAAATCATACGTATGAATTTGATGCAAGATGTCTCAAGTCACGGAGGGAAAACCCAGATGGAGGGAGTTGCAGCTGTGATCTCCAGAGAGGGGGCTACAGGCATAGCCTCGGACCAAGGAGCTAGCCTGCCAGATGCCGGCTCTGAGCTAGAGAAAGAGGAGCTTAGTCGGGAGCAACGGAGGGCCAGGAAACTATTCTCTCCCCCAAATCTGATGGAGTTGGGAGCCAGGCAGGCTCTAGGGGCAGGCAACCATCCCTTCTCAGAGACACCCATGAGCAGGGCAAGCGCAGCCATGGGAGCCAGTTGGTTCTGGCCGGATGAATGAGAGCCAGTTGGCTCTGGCTGGACGAACAAGGTTGGGAGGACCACAAATCACTGAGGTGGGGCCTGCCACAGACCAGCAGAGTTCGCACACAGAATTGGAGGGAGATGCGCATCAGCTAAAGCAACAGATGCAGCTGATGCAGACCACCCTTGGGGAGATGCTGCAGTGGCTACCCCAACAACCAGCAGCCCCAGTCATCCCTCCTCCCCCCCCCCAGGGAGACAGAGGCTTCCCAGCACCCAAAGCCAAAGTGACAGCACACTCCCTGGTTCCTGGGTGCCCGGCTGGAGAGTTCTCCTGGGAATTGGGACAGCGGATCCTCCTCCGACATCGGACCGATGGGAAATGGATCCAGCCTGCCCTACTGAGCGCCCCAGGGCGGGCTAACCCCAAAGGGCACCCAAGTGCTGTGGTGAGTGGAGTCAAAGCCCCGTTCTTTATTAAGGCCAAAATAGGAGTCAACAGGAAGGCCCCCCCAGTAAGGTCATGGTGATGGTGGATTGTGGGTGTTCGTAAGTACTGATCCACCCATCCTTACTGAGGAAACTAGCCCTGAGCACCATGAAACTGGACAAGCCCATATGGCTCTCCTAGAAGGATGGAGGGATGATGAAGCCCCCCCCCCCCGTGAGGCAAATGACTGATCCTGTGGAGTTGAGAATGGGGAATCACAAGGAAGAACTGCAGTTCGTAATCACCCCAGGTCTAGTGCCTGTGGTGGTGGTCGGACTGAATTGGCTGAAGTTCCACAATCCCGCCATAGACTGGGTCAAAGAAATTGTGACTTTCACAGATCCCTCTTGCATCCAGGAACATTGCCTGGTCAAGGAGGGAAGGGGCCCTGTGACAGAGGGGGTTTCTTTAGGTGAAAGCCCAAGAGAATCTTTAGAAGCCTTTGTGCAGGGGTGGTGGTGATGAGAGACCTACCTGTGGAATACAAGCAATGGCACATTGTTTTTGAAGAGAAAGAATGTGACATCTTACCCCCCCCATAACCCTTTTTTCCATTATTTATTTATCTGATGGTCATTGATACATAGTGCAGAATCATAGATTTTTACACATCCAAAATCGTTATCTCTTATGCTCAAAATTATAATACATATAGTGTATCCCAATCAAGAATTATTAGACTTATTTCTTCATGTCTTGATTCTAAACACTTCTTTATCTTCCCTCCCCCAATCTTGACTTCCCTAGATTACAAACCCAAAGGATTTATTCCCATTTAATTCTTTTTCTCTCTTTGATCCGAAATTACCATATAAACCTCTCTTATATACCTTATTGTATATTTCATCTTTCTCGTATAATTTGCCATTTGTTTACAACATATACATATTTGTTTTTGACACTTTCAGGAACCCTCACCTTCACTCAATACTTCCCTAATGAAAAACCCTTCCTCTTTTATACAGATAATCAGTAATGTGTTTCCATTCTTCTTTCACTTTTTCTATCTTTCTATTATTTATAATCCATGTCAATTTATCATTATTCTCCATCTCTGTCAATTTATCTAACCATTCTTCTATTTTTGGTACCTCTTTTGCTTTCCATACTTCAGCTATCTTTAGTCTAGCGGCTGTAACTAAATAAAGCATCACCCTCCAATATTTTTTCTCTATATGCTCCTCTAATATTGTTCTTATATTTAACAGGTATAGTTTAGGATCCAATAGAAATGTTATTCCAAATATCTTTTGTATGACATCATGCACTTTTCCCCAAAATCTCTTTATCTTAGGGCAGCCCCACCACATATGATATAGGGACCCCACCTCTTTTTCACATTTCCAGCATTTCTTATTAATTAACTTATAAATTTTGCTTAATCTCGCTGGAGTCAGATACCATCTGTTGGCTATCTTTAAAAATTTTTCCTTCAAGTCTTGGTTTGCAGTAAAACTACTTGTTTTATTGCAGGCACATTCCCACTCCTCCAAACTTATGACCTCTCCTATATCTTTAGCCCATCTTATCATTGAATCTGTAATCAGCTCTTTTTCTAGCTCTCTTTCGAGCAATACCCTATAACTTTTGGCTATTTTCCCTCTTTCTTGTTTGCAAATGATCTTATCTATTTAGTTTCTCTTCTTTAGGAAGTCCCATAAACCTTTTGACTGTGCTATTGAACTTGTCCCAGGGGCCAAACTGCCTAAGCCCAAATTAATATACAGGCAAAACTTGACAGAACACTTATTTCTAAGGTTGTAAGCTGATTAAAGAAGCCCATCAGATTAATCAGATCATTTTGGTCAGTTAATGTATCAGTTAAATTTGTATGTATTTAAAACTATATCTCAAGCAAGAAAAATAGTTTTAGATTATATATTTAGTATAGTTTAGTGTTGGATTATACATGCATATTATACATGCTTATACAGTTGCCCTCCACATTCACGAACTTAGCATTCATGGTTTTGAATATTCATGGTTTTGGGAGACCCCCCCGCCCACCCAAAAGCAGTGGCACGGGGCCTCTGGAGGCCCCGTGAAGGCCATGGGAGGGAGGGAGGGGGAGGGCTGGGGAGGCAATCACCTCCGGAGGCCCCATGAAGGCCTTGGGAGGGAGGCGGAAGGTGGGGGGAAGCAAATATGGGACCTCCAGAGGGCCTCCGGAGGCCCCATGAAGGCCTTGGGGGGGAGGCAGGAGGTGGGGGGGAAGCGACTATGGGGCCTCCAGAGGGCCTCCGGAGGCCCTGTGAAGGCCTTGGGAGGGAGGCGGGAGGTGGAGGGGAAGTGACTATGGGGCTTCCGGAGGCCCCATGAAGGCCTGGGAGGGAGGTGGGAGGGCTGGGGAGGCGATCACGGGGCCTCCGGAGGGCCTCTGGAGGCCCCGTAAAAGCCTTGGGAGGGAGGGAGGAGGGATGGGGAGGCAATCACGGGGCCTCTGGAGGGCCTCCAGAGGCCCCGTGGTGGCCTGGAGAGGGAGGGGGAGGGCTGGGGAGGTGATCACGGGGACTCTGTGGTCGCTTTGGTGGGGGAGGGTAGTTGTTATTTGCGGAATTTTCACATTTGCGGGGGTCTGCGGAACCTAACCCCCACAAATGTGAAGGGACAACTGTACATAGATTTTAGAAGAAGCACTCCTCTTCTGGGCATAAAGAAGGAAAGTCACCTCTTTTAAGATGATGCTTACCATGTCCAGATTTTATGAGCACTGCTGTCAAATATATAATTATAATTTTGAAAAAAATCTACTGTACAGTTGGATGCCCATATCTGCAGGGATTCAGTTCCTGGACTTACCATAGATACTGGAAACTGCAGGTAACAGCAAACGCTATTAAAATACTTTTGGTAAAAATATACCACAGAGTTGCCTTGGAGGACCTAGAAGATGCCTAGAGAGGATGTGTCTCTAGGCATTTTTCCAGTGCAGTTCTATGGTTTGTGTCCCTATTTTGTGTCCCACAGGTAACTAAAACCGTGGATAATGATTCTGCAGATATGGGGTCCGACTATATATTAGAAACTTTCTCATGCGTGTATAACAAGGTGGCTCATTCTGCATAAATATCTAGACTCCATCAACATGGGGAGTGAGAAATATACAACAAAACCATCCATGCGGACATGTTTAGGAAGAGCCAACAAATGTTGACAACAAGTATTGTGACCCACAAGGCTTTATGTAGTTATGGATATATCGGCTGACATCCTGTTTTGTCACCCAGTTACACTGATGTAACTATGCTAGTGTAAATTGCAATAGCAGCACAGTGATGGCAGGAGTGACAAAGTTGTTGGTGCCGCATTGTGAATAAAGGAAAGCAGCTTAGGAGGAGTAGCTAATACCCTAGAGGACAGGATCAAAATTCAGAATGACCTGGATAGACTGGAGAGCTCGGCCAAAACTAACAAAATGAAATTCAATACAGAGAAATGTAAGGTATTGCACTTAGGACAAAAAACCAAAATGCATAGATATCGGATGGGGGAGACCTGGCTGAAGGAGACTATGTGTGAAAGGGATCTAGGAGTCCTAGTAGACCACAAGTTGAACATGAGTCAACAGTGTGATGCGGCAGCTAAAAAGGCCAATGCGATTTTGGGCTGCATCAATAGAAGTATAGTGTCTAGATCAAGGGAAGTAATAGTGCCACTCTATTCTGCCTTGGTCAGGCCTCACCTAGAATACTGTGTCCAGTTCTGGGCACCACAATTCAAAAAGGATATTAACAAATTGGAGCGTGTCCAGAGGAGGGTGACTAAAATGGTGAAAGGTCTGGAAATGCCTTATGTGAAAAGACTTAGGGAGCTGGGTATGTTTAGCCTGGAAAAAAGACGGTTGAGGGGCGATATGATAGCCCTGTTTAAGTATTTGAAGGGGTGTTACGTTGAGGATGGAGCAGGCTTGTTTTCTGCTGCTCCAGAGACTGGAACATGGAACAATGGATGCAAGCTCCAGGAACAGAGATCCCACCTCAACATTAGGAGGAACTTTTTGACAGTAAGAGCTGTTTGGCAGTAGAACACACTCCCTCAGAGTGTGATGGGGTCTCCTTCCTTGGAGGTCTTTAAACAGAGGCTGGATGGCCATCTGTCAGGGATGATTTGATTGTGTATTCCTGCATGGCAGGGGGTTGGACTGGATGGCCCTTGTGGTCTTCCAACTCTACAATTCTATGATTCTATGATTCTTTGTGATCATCATCTGGAAAGGAATTCAGCTGGCTCCAGTCAGCCTGTTTGTCCATTTGTAGCCTGGCATGGAGGAAGTCCTTTGATGTAAAACTGTCCTGGGAAGGGTGGCTTGCAAAATTCCTTGCCGAATTGCACAGGAAATTTTGCAAGCTATCCTTACTAGGTACTTTTAGATCACAAAGAGCCTGCCTGCCTGCCTCCCTCCCTCCCTTCCTGATGTTATGCAGTCCAGCTAACACCAGTTAAAATAATGTAGTTCACCAGTGGAATTCCAGTCATGGTGTCTGATCCTAGGTGAATGAGATCTTCTCTGTCTCGAACGGCTGAGGTTGGGATTACTCTGCATCTCTGTCTTGATGGCTGAGGTTGGGATTACTCTGCATTGACTTCTATGGTCTTTGTGTTTCCAAGACTATGTTTCGCAAGATTACCATATTTGGTTTTGTATTTGTGTCCATCAACTGGGAATCCCTTTTGAGTCAATGAATTTATTAAAGTTTGCAGCCTTACTGATTTCTTACTTCTTTTTGGCATTTCCCCCAAACAGAAGGAATTAGGAAACTGATAAGATTAGAACATTGTATATTAGAAAAACAGAAGCAGCAGCATCCAAAGACCAACTTCTTCTTTCACCAGCTTCATAAGGAATTTTGCTACTTGCTTCATTAGAAGCATTTGCCAGCTCTAATTGACTGAGTCACCCAATCTTTTTAGTCTGCTGTGAGAAGTTGAAGTTGTTTGTTTAACATTCCATTCTGATGAAGCTTTTCATTATCTACCCACTAATACACTGTAGGAAATGGAATCATTAGAGTACAGCAGCCCTTCATATGTAAACATTTGAATAATTTACACTTTCCACCGGTGTTAAATAAAAGGTTTTAATCTCAGGCAAAGATCTGACAATAAATATTCATTTCTAATTTCCAATAAGTAAACTTTACCTCTTCCTAAATGCCTCTCTTTTTCTTCAGGATAATGGCAATTTTGACAATTGGACACATTTGGGATTAAAATTTCCCTCCGGTCAACAGAATCATGAAGAGTTATTATTAAAATGAAAACCAGAAATAATTACAAACCTTACAATTAGTAGCAATTTCAGGATCTTGATGTACTTTAACCAACAAAAGCAGCTACTTCTTCTACAGTTTTCCTGGGGGATGTTTTAAAGAATTGGAGGTAACAAGCTTCTTGCCAAATATGAACAATGTTAAATAGACTGTTTTGCTCACCCTGGAAATTTGCTGAATTAGAATAATCCATGGAAATCTTTTTTCCTCCTCAATTGCTGGCCATGATTGTGGCCAACCATTGTGATAGAAAAGAAACTGTTATTTGATGCAGATGATTATTGTCAAGCTCTTCCCAAAACCTGGGAAGGTTATACAGTTACATAACCACCTTATCCAGAAAGTTCTCTGCTAACAGAAAGTCTATTGAAATGAACCTAATTTTTTATTCTACAACCAGCTGGGCCCATTTGCTTAGAAATGGGCTTCCAGTGCACTCACTGGGGAACAGCACATGTCAGAGGAGTGCTATATGCAACTCCTCAAGCTGATCAAACAACTGGGATTGTTGTGTGCATGTTGCCCTTTCAAGGTGCAATCATGTTCACCAACTCAGGGAGATTATCACACGAGGCTTTACCAGCATTACTAGAGCAGGATACTATCATGTGTGACTGTTCCTTATCACATGACGTTGTTTGTATTTTGTTGCCAGCCTGTATTCAAACCATTGCTAGAGGGCACCTTTCATTGATGGGGGAAACCCATCAGTAGGCCTTCAATAGCGCTGTGTTCCTATTATTGCCTCTGTCTTATAAACCCTTTTCTGCTTCGGTTCCCATACCAGTAGTCATGTGGGGTGAGTGGCCGTGTTTGTCCTCTTCTTTCTTTGGAGATTATCAGATACATTTAAAGTGGTGTTACAGGAACACCAGGAAATTGCAAAAGCACTCCCATTACAGATGATGTCTACCCCCATCGTTATGCACCCATTCTGCTCCCATTCTGCCAGCGCTGCTTTTTATTGATGGGAGAAACCATCACTAGTTCACCCATTCATTTCTGTCATGGATTTCCATGCGTGCGACAAGGTGCCCTGTTTCACTGGTGAGATCCCAGCGTCAATGGGAGGTCCCTGCCAGAACACGTCTGGGTGAGATCGGGACATCCAGGTAAATTACATTCTTTTTATGGCCCTCCCAAGGTTACTTGTTAATTTTAAAGTGTGTAGTTTTGCTTCCTGTCACTTTTTGTGTATTTTTATTTTTGAATTTTCTACACTCATGTCTTCTTGCGAGAATCTGTGAGATTTCAATCCAGAAAGTGAAGGGAGTGCCGTTAGAGCTCATTTCACTCCTGGGCTGTTGGAACGACATTAGAGAAGGTAAGTGCAGTGGGAAAGGTGATTGTGGTGAGACAGGGATGGCACAGGGGTGGGTGCGGAGATTGTGGGACAGGAACACTTTTTTGTTCCTGGCTGATAATCTCTCCTCTCTCTCTCTCTCTTCCCCTTCTTTCTCTGTTCTCCTGCCTGCCTGATATGTTCCTCCTCCAGCCGAATGTGTCTCTTTTCTCCCCTCCTTTTCTGCTGCCCAGTCTTCTCTGCCCAACTGCCTGCCTGATCTGCCTTTCCCCCACACACTTTTCTGCCACCCAGTCTTCTCCCTCTCTCAGGGCCGATTTAAGGCACCAGTGGTGTCAGCATCCACAAGGGGCCCTATCATTGTGGGGGCCCCCATAGTAGTAACCCTCCTCCTGCAAAAACAGTATTAGTAATAATTTGAATATCCTGTACTGGGAATAGCTTAGGTTGAGTTAGGTTACATTGACCTGAGGTAAACATATGCCCCCCCCAACATAAAGCATTGCAGGGCCCCCCCAAATTCCTTAAACAGGTCCTGCCCCCTCTCTGCCTGCCTGATGAGACTATCCCTCCTCCTGATCTGTCTCTTTTCTTCCCTGCCCTCTCCCGCCCCCATCTGTTTCTTTTCTTCCACCCACCCTTCCGCTGGTATTGTGTAGTAATCATCTTAGTGAAGCAAACAGAAACATAGAAGCATTGAAGTGAAGGTGTGACAACGATAGCTTCAATGCTGGTAAATATCTATTTGTTTCACTAATGCGATTGCTGCATGTTAGAAGCCTGGTGTGATACACTTCCAGGACTATGCATGCTTAAATCCACCTGTTGCTTATGTCAGAGCTTGGAAAAGGTAGCCTTGAAGGCAACTTTCCTGGAATGACTTTAGCTTCAAGTACCCATCTGAGAGCTAGATACTAAGAAAATTGGTGGCTTGGGAACTAGAAAGCTTTCTTTCCAGACTGCAGAGGAGAAGGCTTTTATTTTATTATTCAATTGTTAGATTTGTATCCCACTTTTTTCTCAGCATGGTACCCAAGGAAGTTTTCTTTGCCTTCTTCTGGCTGCTACCATGACACTGTTACTTATAATAATAATAAATAATAATAAAATTTATTTTTACCCCAACCCTCTGTTAAAAACAATCGGGGCGGCTTACAATAATTAAAATACAAATGCAGATTAAAATCCCTAAACACCACCCAGCCCACCCTCCCCCATAAAAAGATATTAAACCAGTATAAAATTAAAAAACCAGCTAATCTAAAAGCACATTAAAAAAATTGATAGCCAGCAAGTCCAAAAAAAAAAAAAAAAAAGGCTAGGAGCTCCTGAGGCCAGGATCTAATCAGGAAAGGCCTGCTTAAAGAGATCCGTCTTTACTGCTTTTTCCCCCTGGTGTAACGATATTATCCTGATGTCGTTACACCAGACAAGACGGTCTCATTCCATTTTTTTTCAAACATGATGATGGAGGTAGCTGGTGAGCCAGGCCTATCTGCTTTCCATTTTTTTCTTTCTGTTTTGGTATTCAACATGTTCCGCAAAGGATTCTGGGGAAAGCTTCTGTTTACCTTGCATGTTGTACATGGGCCCACACAGCTACAGTAGAATCACCTTGAGCAGAATCCTATTATTACCCAGCTCAAGCTTTCATGGCATTATTTGCTGCATCTATTCTGCTGCAACCTGACACTAAAAGTCTGTTTCTCCAGCCCTCCTTCTCCATCCTCCCTATGCTAATGCTACTCAAAGCTTACAGCTAGACAGAGAGCAAGGAAGAAAAAGAGGGATGGAAGGACATAAAAAGACTTTGTAAAAAGGACCTTCTCTGTCAAGAGGCTTTGTTAATTGAGGTATGCCTGTAGTCATATTATAGTCCAGTGGGTTTTAACCTTGTCTTTACAAGGGACCCCCTTTAAATATCTCTTGTTGCTGTGGATCCTCAAGACTTAAATCAAGATTTAAACCCTAATAATAATAACAACAACAATAATACCTGATAATAAGAATACAATTACACCATCCATTAAACCTTCACTACGAGGCACCGGAGGGGGAGGAAAGACTTCTTGCTTGCTTCTTCCTGCAAGTTTGGGGCTGAAGTGGATTGAATGGCAATGCACAGGTCAAGCCGGCCAGCCAACCTTTGCCTTGGATCTTGTCATGTGGCCTCTCCACTGCAGGGAGGAGGTGGGCCAAGCAGCCTTAAAGCCTTTGTGGACTCCCTAGGAGGACCCCTGGGGGTCCCTGGACCACAGGTGAAGAACCACTTTTATAGACAAATTGTATTTTCACAAAATCAAGCTAGCAATATTATTAGACACCTTCATGCTATCTCATTGATCCATGTGTTATCTTATTGAAACAGATGAAATGTTTGTAAATTTTTTTTGCAGGAATCTAAATTAATTTATGACGGTTGGTAACAGCAAGATGTTTGCAACACAATTTGGAGAACTGAAATCTATGCCTTTGGTTGAACAAGGCATGAGAAATGAATTCCATTATAAAAAGAAACTTGTGAAATCAGAAACAGAGTTTGATGAATAGGCCTATCAATTGGTGAAACGTAAGTTACTTGTGTAAATCCAGTTGATTCGATGGTATACTCAAGTTTGGATTAATTATAGGGTTTAGGCATATAGCTCCTAATCTGTTCCTGATCTTATGTGTTATTTAGACCACAATTTTCACAAGAAGGTCTAAGACACTAGGTAGCTAATGTTCTCAGACCCTATTACATAAGGATAATTATGCTATACATTAAGAAATAAACATATTATCACCTGTATAAAGGTGTATTGTCCTCAAATGATAATCTAATTTTATGACATAAGTATATGTTTTTAAAAAAGAAATTAAAACATTTTTTGAAGCCCAGCTACCATTTTACATCAGTGTGGGTCATTCTGGTGGAGGGGAAGAATACCTGGTGAAAATGCAGCCAGATGACCTTCTTTTTCTGGTGGGTGGGGGCAGGAAAACGTCCTATGAATGTTATCTCAGCTCAGTTTTAAATATTCCAGAAAAAGACAACTAAGGTATACCTCCCTGAACAGTTGGCCAAGGCTAACTGATATCCCAATCCAATTGCTAGTTCCAATTGAAGTAGACCCATTGAATCAATGGGATTTCCATAGGGATTGATTTATCATTCAAAAATTGATTCACTGGATGTACTCTAGCTGGGATTAGCAACAGCATTTAGGTCACAGAGTGAAATGTATACCATTAGCAGATTTCATATATCTTTGTAAATGTAAACATATCTCACTTTTCTTACTGAACGTCTTAAACTCCAGATTAAATAGGCTAAAACCCCCCACCAAAACTGCCAAAAATAAAACAACCAAACCATCAGAGAAAACTGGAGCTATCCTAAAGGCTTTTGCTGTCATAAAGTCTCTCTCTCCTAATGGCAAATAGCTCATGGAAAACATCTTAACTGCAGATAAGCAACAAGCAAGAGAAATTGTCCCCAGGAAGTCTCAGATCACCAAAGATAAAGATTGTGCCTCATGCCTACTCATTGTGACATCCTTCCTTCCCTACTTTAGCAATGACTGGAATGACCTATCACAAAAGCTTTAAACAGTCAGAAACAATGCTGGAACCAGGGCACAACAGACACTACTCTGTTTGGATGAGTTGCTAATCAGACACATGGCATAGAATCCTGATTTCATTGGGTTAATTCTCACTGACATAAATAAGAGCAGGATTATCCCCAAAGACTGAACGTTTTCCAGATGTGAATCTTTATTTCTACAGGGTTATAATTCAGCAGTAAAAATCCTCTCAGATTTTATGCCTGGTTTACACAAGGTTTTTATCTAGCAAAGTTTAGTTTAACAACATTTTTATGTCGACCCAAGTGTGTGTGTGTGTGTGTGTGTGTGTGTGTTTCTTTAAAAAGAAAGGAATAGCCTTGAAACATTCAAAATCCAGACATACATTTTAAAATTTAAATTTACAAAAATATAGATTTAACAGATTTGAGATATACATTTTAGCCAAACATTGGCATTTAGAGCAAACTGTTTTGCATAATCTATATTTATAAAAAGAAAAAAGCCAGTTCCCAGTATTTGTTAGTTTATTCCCTTGTATAATATCCTATTCTGTCTCAACGGCTCAGAGTGGCTTGAAACAGTTTTTCAAATGTTGATAATTCTGTCTCCTGAAAACCATGTAGGGTTGGCCCTAGAACAAGTCTATCACACTCTGTTATGACCAAGACACAGAAACAGGTCATAGATATGTGCATAGAGAGGTTGGACCAGTCAACAGAGGACTGAAATTGGGGACACAGTTGAGATGCCTCTTACTGCCTTGGCCAGCACTACTTTAGGTAGAGTGAGGTGACTGCCTTATGTAGCAGATGGAAGATGAAAGGGGCAGCAAATGTTGCTAGTTGATTTTGTTGTTATTGTTGTTGAAACTGTCAGGGATGAGAAAGAGGTACCCATGAGATTTTCTAGTTCATGGATCAAAATAACTGTGTTGGTTTGGAGTTCTATGCATAATTGTGTGTGTGTGTGTGTGTGTGAGAGAGAGAGAGAGAGAGAGAGAGAGAGAGGGAGAGATTTGGAGTCCTGCCTCATATAGTAAAATGTCTTTGGCCATCCTGCTCATTGCATATACTTGAATTTCCAGACAAGAGATTCTTGGGTTATAGGATTTAGTCTGCATTGATCACCTTTTCTTGGAGAAGACAAGTGGAGGTCTTCATCTCAAACCTGATGGTCTTTTACTTACTCAGAATACTCAGTCAGAGCTAGACTTAACTGCTGGTATTTGAGCAACTGATATGTCCTTTTCCACCTCAGATAATTACAAATGCTATGCTCCTTCTTCCCAGTGGAATGGGGAGGTGTCAAATGAAAGGGAATTAGAAAGGAGAAAAGCAGGGAGATGCAAGAGAGGATACACCAATCTCCCACATTCAGAATACTGACACCAGGAGCAGATTAGCTCCATGTGTGGGCCTAGAAGACACCAAAGGAAGAAGCACATCTGTTAGTTGTCATGCTTGGGAGCAAGGAAGCAGTTGGGGATTACTGCTCCATTCCTTTCTGCTTTTACTCATCACAACCTGCTTCCACATCTGCTTTTTTCCATTTGCAGAACTACTGCACTCTGCATTGATTTTACCTTAAATTTCACAGTACTCTGTAAAAACATTTTATTTTCTTTTTTAAAAAACCCTGCAGTATAATCATTGTGTACAAACCAAGGACTGCATTTTGATCATCCAGAAATGTCAGAATACATGTCTGCAGATTCCTTGTATATGTCTAGGGAACATAACTGGGCACTTTGGGACATCCTTTATCAGTGGTGGCTGGTGGGGCCCAATGTCAGTGGGTTTTAGAGAATACAGTATGACCCTCGTATCCACAGGGGATATGTTTCTGGACTTATTGTGGATAATGAAAATCGTGGATAGTAGTGAAGCCTATATTTCTGCTGGAGACTGACCATAGAATTGTGCTGGAGGACCACCAAATGCCTAGAAAGATGTTCTCTCTAGGCATTTGGAGTTTCACCAGTGCAACTCTATGATATGCTTCTGCTAGACATTGACCATAGAATTACGCTGGAGGACCTAGAAAATGCTTAGAGAGAACTTTTTTTTTTCAGATGGGGTAAGTGAAACTGCAGGTTCCAGTCCCACAGATATGAGGTTGTACTGTATCTGAAAGGAATTAACCAAGGTGCTGAACCTACCTTCAGTCTAAAAGCTAGAGTGGATTCACCACTCCAACTGACATGGAAGCCACCAGCCACCAATGCCCTTCATAGATGGAAATCCTGAATAATAGAATTTCAGAATCATGTGACAATAATAAGAAATGTGTAGACATTTTATATATATATCACACTTATGTTTCTGGCAATTAGCATTTGCCATCCCCCCTTTTTTTTCTCTCTCTACTCTCTTTTTCTTTTCATCTCTTCTCTTGCTCCCATCTCCCTCTGTCTCTTCTGTTTATTTCTGTTATTTACTTTCTTCCTCACTTTCCTCTATATCTTTATACATCTTGGCCATCACTCATTTGATTTAAGCTGAGGCAAGCACATTGGAAGAGAACCACTGCATGCCAAACTTAAAGGTATATATGGCATCCTTCGTAATGCAGTTCACTCAGGCTTGCCATTGAGCAAAACAATGCTTTTCCCAAGCTTGCTAGGAGAGTAAACCATTCAAGTGATAGCAAAATACATTTTTATGGTTCTCTGTATAGTGATTTTCCATTTAAGTGTAAGTTAAATTGATAAATTTACACAGGAAAAGAGAGTCAGAGTTCTCCCACCCCTTCTAGTATAAATTCTACATGAGGACTCCTATTCTTTTAAGCTTTTACCCCTTTTTGTATAGGAGATATACTTTGCAAGTAATTTTCTATGTTCTTACACAATGTATTTCTATGTTGTTGTTGTGTGCCTTCAAGTTGTTTCTGACTTATGGTGATCCTATCACTGGGTTTTCTGAGGGCTCAGAGTGTGTGACTTGCCCAGTCACCCAGGGGGTTTTCATGTCCAAGCAAGGATTTGACCCCTGGTCTCCAGACTTGTAGTCCAACACTAAAATCACTATGCCACAGTGGTTCATATGCTTCTATATCAGATGTTAATGTAATAGGTATTCTGGTATAGATTTTCCTTGGGTAGGTGTGTGTGTGTGTAGTTTATAGTCTGTGAACCTCTGTTGGGGAGTATATGTAAATTTGTGTAATTGAATGGTTAGTTTCTGGGTATTGAAATGCAAGGCTCGTTAGTGTCTGTTTGGCCAATGGTTGGCTGATGGGTCATTATCTGCTGGGAAACCCCCTGTCCCTGGATGGAATTCTTTTGTAAGCCAGCCACAGATGCAGGTGAAATGTCAGAGAGAGACTATTCCAGAACACGGTCTCACAGCCCGGAAAAAAACCCATCTGTTTCTTTTCTTCCACCCACCCTTCCACTGGTATTGTGTAGCAATCATCTTAGTGAAGCAAACTGAAACATAGCAGCATTGAAGTGGAAGTGTGATAACAATAGCTTCAATGCTGGTAAATTTCTATTTGTTTCACTAATGTGATTGCTGCATGTTAGAAGCCTGGTGTGATAAAATTCCAGGACTATGCATGCTTAAATCCACCTTTTGCATATGTCAGAGCTTGGAAAAGGCAGCCTTGAAGGCAACTTTCCTGGAATGCCTTTAGCTTCAAGTACCCATCTGAGAGCTAGATACTAAGAAAATTGGTGGCTTTCTGGAAAGCTTTCTTTCCAGATTGCAGAGGAGAAGGCTTTTATTTTATTATTCTATTGTTAGATTTATATCCCACCTTTTTCTCAGCATGGTACCCAAGGAAACACAACCTCCAAACAATCTATAGGCCAACCAAAAAAAATCCAACAAATGCTACGCTCAGCGAAGGACAAAAGAGACCCTCTCACAGCTGCAGGAGTTTGCCGCATACTATGCAGCTATGGACAAGTTTACATAGGGACCACTAAACGCAGTGTGCAAAGACGAATCAAGGAACATGAAAGACACTGCAGACTGGGCCAGCCAGAAATATCAGCAGTAGCAGAACATGTTATAAACCAACCTGGACACAAAATGCTATTTGAAAACACAGAAATTCTAGACCAGGCCAACAACTATCATGTCATAATAATAATAATAATAATAATAATAATAATAATAATAATTATTATTTATATCCCACCCCTCTACAAAATGCAATTGGGGCGGCTTACAACATTTAAAATATATACATATAAAACCCCCTATCCCACCCCCTTAAAATACAATTAAATAAGTAAACATTTAAAAATACTTAATAAATACTAAAACACACCCACGCACAAGAAAATAAAATAACTGGAATAGGAATAGGGCCAATAAGATTTTTTTTTTTTTTGCACGATGATTCTCTAGCAGAGAGAAGCTACTGAAATCCACAAACACATGGACAACTTCAACAGGAAAAAAGAAACCTTAAAAGTAAACAAAATCTGGCTCCTAGTTTTGAAGAACAATAGAATCAAAACTCAATACTTACAAAAGAATTCCCCCCCCGGGACAGAGGGATTCCCAGCAGATAATGGCCCATCAACCAACCATTAGCCAAACAGACACTAACGAGCCTTGTATGTCTATACCCAGAAACTAACCATTCTATTACATAAATTTACATATCCTCCCCAACAGGGGTTCACAGCATATAAACTCCACACACATACCTACCCAGCCATTCTCTGAGGATGCCAGCCACAGATGCAGTCGAAACGTCAGAAAGAAACTATTCAAGAACATGGCCTCACAGCCCTGAAAAAACCCAAGGAAAATCTATGGATGCTGGCCGTGAAAGCCTTCGACAGTACTCTGGTATGTTTGAGCTTTGTTAAAATGTTTCACATTCAATATTTTGTTGTAGATCTCCTGTGATTCCTTTTGAGTTCTGAGTTATTTGGTTGATAATTACTATAGTTCACTGCTCACAGATTTCTTGATCTTACATTTTAAAAACTTAAAAAAAACACCTTTTAAACTTCTTAAATGTTAAGTGCTGAATTTTAAGATGGTGGTGGTGATGATGATGATTTTCAACCCTTTGATATTATATTATGCTAAGTGGGTTATATTTTTTTAAAAAATATACTTTTTATTATATGTGTTTCCTGCTTTCCCCCCTCATGAAGCCTAAACCAGTTTACACAACATTCCCAACATACCAGTTTCCCTTCGAACAGGCTTCACAAGCAATTTTCCATCCAGTCACTAGCCACATCAAGACTTGTTTAGGTTCAGCAAGGTGGCTGAATCAGGAGATGTCAGACCATGCCTGGTAATCACTTAAACTTTATATTCATGCTAAAAAGCAGAGGTTGGAAAAATGATAGGGTAGAGTTCAAAGACATAGCCATGCTAGTCTAGAATATCAGCAAAAAAGATGATCTTGTAGCACCTTCGAGAATGAGTGAAAGAAGTTGTAGCTTAAACTTTCGTAGACTTGGTCTACTTCCTCTATGCATCTGAGGAAGCAGACCAAGTCTACAAAAGCCTATGCTACACCTCTTTCCCTCAGTCTCAAAGGTGCTACAAGATCTCCTTGCTTACCTTTTTGGATTACTGGAATCCTAGTGATCTTGCTGGTTGCTGGAGCTCCCCATGAATGAAAAGTTCCACCTTATTAATAGCAGAAGTACAGGAACAGAACACAATGAGCACGAGGACGTGTGAAACCAGGTCCTGTTTGCAGGGCAGTAACATCATCCTGGCGTTCTGTTTTGGTACTTTTTGGGTGCGTCTGATAATCTCCTTAGATTTTGTACCCACACAGAAGGTAGGTATTCTGTAACACTGACACCTGAACAGATATAAAGCCATTTCTCCAAATTTTAGCAACTTGACATGTAGGTTATTTTTAAAAAAGAAAATTCCTCGCAAAAAAACAAATAGAGATGTCCCAACAAAATGAGAAGATGATCAGACGGGGACAAAAAAAGGTGCCCCCCCTCCCATCCCTGTCCCAGCACAATAACCCCATTTTTCAGACCTACCTTATTCCACATCCACCCCTCCCCTTGGCAGCTCCGGAGTAAGTGGAGCTTGAACAGATCCCCATTCACTTCCTGGTTTGAGTTCCCAGCCATTCTCATGAGAGAATGAGCATGCGGGAAATTAAAAAATAAAAAGCAAAATAAAGTAAAAAAAAAATCTTACACCAACCACAAAAACACAATTAAAATAATACAAGTAACCTGGGGAGGGTACAAAAAGTGTGTTACTTACCTCAATGTCCCAATCGCACCTACAAGTGTTTGGCACAGACCTCCCGCTGTGGCTGGCATCACTCCAGCATAATGGGGCAACTTTTTGCTCGCCTGTCATCCATGACAGGAATGGAATGGGTGATTTATTCACAACTTAAGCCGTGAATAAGAAGAAATGAGGGCAGCATGGAACCAGCACAGGGGCATAACGGGACGAGGACAACGTCGTCTGAAAAGTAAGGCATTGGCAATCTCCTGGCATTCATGTAATGCCACATTTAGGGTGTCTGATAATATCCTGAGGTACTTTTTTGGCCCACACAATGTCACTGGTAAAAAATGTCCCATACTGTTTTTCTTCAGTGAAGCAGGGGTCATGTATTTTGGCTGTCAGAAAGTTGGCCCCGTTTGCAGGAAAAATTTTTTTTTCCATTGGAAAGTCATTGGAATGCTCATTGGGGCAAAGGTAAACGTTTACCTTGTACTCTGATTTCAGTTTTCAATAGATTTGAATTCTTGTTGGGATCAGCAAATAATCTATTCTGTGCAAGTTGTTTTTTAAAAAATCCTAATACATGAGGGTTAAGTGAGGTGTGGCAATACAGAATACTTACAGAGAAGGTGAGAGCCAGCATGATACAATAGTTTGTATGTTGACTAGGGACTTTGTCAGATGAGCTTCTAAAAGCTTTTCTTTCCCATTAAACTATTAGTGTACCAGCAAAATAACCCTTTATAGCAAACATTGCCATAATAGTGTGAAAAAGCAGCCCCATACTTCCATGTTGGTGGGTGCACGTGATCTTTGCGGTTCTAGCATGAAGACGCAAACATGCTTCAAAGTTTTTTAAAAACCAGCTAAATTAAAAAGCAAAACAAACACACAATCACTGAAACATACTTATAAACTTAACTCCAAAAAGGGGAGGTTCATAAAAAGAGCATCCCATAGCAAGTTTTCGTATTCTCACCTCGAAGTGGTCTGGTGGAGACCACCCATTGAAGCTGAAATCATGCAAGCAGAATGGGCTGTGGTTTCAGATGCTTCCAATTATGCTAAAAAAACAACATAGCTGATCAATTGATGGCTTGGCCCATCTATAAAAAACAATGCCTTATTTTCAAAATAAGAACGCGAAAGTACAACATCGTGTGAAATGGGCATTCTTTTGCATTCATTGGGCTTCGTTATGATGCCATCTTTGCCATGTCTGATAAAGTCCAGGTCTCCAGGAGATCAGGTTTTGAATGCCAACTCAGCCATAGAAACCCACTGGATAACCTTGAGCAAGTCACAATCTCGCAGTTTAAGATTAAGGAGATTTTCACATGGGGAAAATATTCCCCGGAGAAATCGGGACAGAAATATTTCTGTCCGGAAGCAGCGCCGTGGTTCGCACGCCCACTTCCCTCTCCCGATATTCTGTCGTCCTCACGCTGTCTTTTTCCTTCTCTCTTCCATCATATTTTATTAACGACAAGCTCCCATTAGTAAAATATGATGGAAGAGAAAAGAAAAAAGACAGCGCGAGGACGACGGAATATTGGGAGAGGGAAGTGGGTGTGCGAACTGCGGCGCTGCTTCTGGGACAGAAATATTTCTGTCCCAATTTTTCCAGGGAATATTTTCCCCGTGTGAAAATCTCCTAAGACAATGGCAAATATCCTCCAAATAAATATTGCCAAGAAAACCATATAGTAGGGTCTTGAAAGCACATAACAACAACAACAACAACAACAACAACAGAGAGCTGCAAACCAAAAGTGGCAAGCGACAAACCAAAAACATAATCCATGCATTTTGGTGGTTCTTTTGTGTTAATCTTCACCCTACCCTAATGGCAGATGTCTAGCTACTGCAACTCTAGAAAACAACTTCCAGTAGACCGACATTTAGTTTGTCCTACCTAGTCCAGTAGGTTTTGACTGAGTACTTGGTGCAGTAAACCACTCAGGCAGTTGTAACATTCTGTCGTTTGCAGAGGGTCTTAATCATGTGCTTAAAGGTAAGCACTACAGGGGTGTTCTAATGAATTAGAGCCTGAAGCTTCATATTCCCCAGTCAGCACAGCACAGCTTCTGAAATAGATCTCTAGAGAGGTGTACTGATGCCTGTGGATTTCCTCTGCGATAAGGCTTCTGAGCCGCTGACTGTATTGCCTTTCCTATTTATTTTTTTTTCCTAGGGAGTAACATGCTTGTTCTAGATTAATTTGGATACCAATAGATGGTTTTATAGGAAGGGGGAAAATGAATATTTCTCTGGAGATGTGCCTAATTTGTGGCCTTTCCCAGGTAAAATGGGATGGCTGCTATTTATAGGCAGCATGGTTATATCTCTAGCACCTTTGTGCTGCCTTTGCCATGCTAACTAAGTGGGTCACCTCTTTGTTTTTCGAATGAGGACTGAGCTTCACTGCCTCTTTGGCATACCAATAAACCTGGCAACAATAAAAAGAAACAATGTTCATTATGCTGCTGCATGGGGACTTTCTTTAAGAGTTTGGGCAGTAAATGGTTTTTAATCCCAGGATGCACTGATTGTGATAATGTAAGCCAAGCAAAGTGAGCGTCAGTAATAAAATCATTGCAAATATGAACAGAATAAAAAATTGGTCAAAAGGATCTTGTTACGAGGTGTGTTTATTCCACTAGGGTTTCAGGAAAGTAAAACAGGCAATGATTTTGTTTGGGACTTGTTTATGAAAGATTTCTTTTTTTGTGTGTGTAGGCAAGTGTAGAGGTTAAAGGAAAGAAATGGAATTTAAATGCAGTGTTTTTCAAGATTTCTGTTGTTTGATTTAACAACATCTTAACTTTGTGAAAAAAGAGAGGAAAAAAGCTTTCAGTCTTTTTTTTTTACTCTCTTTTTTTTGTAGAGCCATTTTATAAAAGCTGTAAAATATAATATGGCACAACTATAAAATATAATTTTGTTTTTTACCCTGCAAAAGTGCTGTAGAACTGAAATTACAATAAATCTTCTAACGTCCAGCATTGATTGCTTCAAGCCTGTGGCTTTAATGGACAACAGTGCAGTGTATTATGATGCCATGATTAAGGAATTGTGGAAAGGAGGGAGAGAGTGATTCCGGACTTAAGTTTGGCACTTTGCACAGCTCGACGTTACCACAATTATTGGTTTTCTGAAATATGTCCCTATGCATTATTCTGATCAGATTACTTGCATTGCACAACCCCCTGGTGAATTAGGGGACAATAGCATAAAATAAATCTCACTCTGAAATTTAATCTTCAGAACTGTAGACCGGCAAGAAGAACATCCTCATCCCTCTAATGCAAAGTTGTATATTTTCCACAATGGTGGTATATTTTTTGGTTCATAATTGCATTTAATGTAAATCCACGAACAAACAACCAAACAAAAAGTAAATGATGTCAGAAATGGTGGTGGAAGGGGGAGGACAGTGTGAAATAGATTCCCACCCCCTGTGCTTAACTTACAGGAAGCCCTCATTGCCTGCAAGTAACTGGGAGAGACGGTGTCCCAATAGGGTTAGCGGCCGTTTAGTTTTGAAGAAAGACGGGTAAGAGAAGATGTGATGTGATAGAAATGTAATAAAATATTCCAAGGGTGGAGAAAGTGGATAGCACAGAGCTTGGGAAAGTCACTTTTTGTACTACAACTTCCAGAATCCCCACCCAAAGAAATGACGGCCAAGATCCAGCATCAGGAGATGGAGGTGTCTCATGCAGCTAGGTTGCCCGATGATACCTCCCAAACCTGCCTTGTCAGCTGTGCAGCCCTTCATGCGACACAGCTATTTCTAGCCTATTGGAGAGTGAGGGGACTAGCGTCAACACATCCAGCTATTTTCCTTTAATAGAACATGCTGCAAGGTTGTCATTTGCAGGGACATCCCAGTGATCCCTGGATCCCCCTGCCTGTGCCTACTGTAGCATGTCCACCTAAAGGAAAACAGCTGGATTTGTTACCGATTCCCTCACTCTCTGATGACGCAGTGATGGCTGTATTGTGGGAGGGAACTGTGCAGTCTACATAGTGAGGTTTTTTTATGGGAGGGGCTTTTGGTCATTGTGTGGTCAGAAGAAGATCTGACCTATGTGATGACTAGTAAAGTGAGTTACGATGTCTTAAGGAAGACTTAGGACATTATCAGATGTGGCAAAAATCAGGATTACAACGTCAGGGTAGTGCGAATGCACCCCACTGTCTCACATCATCTTCACATTATTACTCTGTACTCCAGCTGCAAAAAATGCATTCTTTCTCATTCACGGGACAAGCCATCAATAGATTGTCAATAGCACTCTTTTCACACACAGTATTGACTGCGTGCAAAACCATGTCCCATTGTAATTTCAAGATTACAGCGTGAATGGGCTGTCCTCAGCAAGAAATCTTTTGGGTGAGAATGCAAAAATGAAGCATAGGAAACTTTTTCTATGCAGGGCCAGTTTAAGGGCCCTGCAGAACCTGCACCCACAGGGCCACCATCATTGTGGGGGCCCGTCATATCCCTCCTCCTGCAAAACCTTTGTTAGTAGGAAGGCTTCTGATCCCTGCTGAATTGGGCACTGACTGGCCGCGGAAGGGGGAAGCTGCCATGGGAGGGGTAGCAGCAGTCAGGGAGGCACCTTCTCCCCCCACCCCACTCCTCTGATACCTTCTTGTCCAGGGAGAGCAAAGGTTGTGCTTTGAAAAGGGATAAGAAAGGAAAAGCAATGAGTGAGGCTGAGTTTCCCAAAAGGGTGGAGATGGAGAAAGACGCACAAGGTCTCGGGGGCCTATTTCTCCTGGAGTGACAGGACTGCCTGAGGAAAGAGGTGGGGGAACTCCAAGAGGGGCAGTGAGGGACAAGCGCACCTGGTGGGCAGAGAAGCTGAAGTGGAGGAGGCTGGAGGGCCACCTGAGGGAGTGGAGAGAGAAGCCTAACGCTGATGTGAAGGGAAGCCCTCTTGGCGGCGGAGCTGTGTGCTCCACACATTACGAGGGTTTACTATTTGTTAGTGGGGCTGTGTGCTCCATGCATTACGAGGGTTTACTATTTGTTATTTTAAAACTCTTAGCCTAGAAATGTGAGTATTTAGGCCTTTCCACTTACGAAGAAGAAGAGGACTCCCCACCCTAAGTTTCCTTTAAACATATTTAATACCAGGTCAATAGGTTTGCCAAATGGTCTAGGGGGGGTGAACAGGGCCAACCTTCAAGCTAGAACTAAATCATCTCCAATTTCCAACTATGTATATTTGTTCAAGAACCAAGCAGAGAAATATTCAAAAATGGTCAATTTCTTTTCAAATAAAATGAAGTATCAAATTAGCTAACTAAAACCTAATTAACTCACCAAAGCAGCTGGCAGGTACCTGAAGGATTTCATAACTCTTTCCCAAAGACTAAAAGACAAAAGAAGAATTCCTACAAAAGTGTATTTCAGTGAGAGCTGGGAAAGGGTGAGAGACATTCAAACTGGCCAATCAACAGCCAGAGAGGACCTGGACCAAGAGACCTTTCTGTAATAGCTGTGGAAAGACAGACAGCATGTTCCTTAGATGTTGTGAAGTTAGTGAAGGTGTTTGCTGCTCAAAAAGCAAGAAAATTTAAGATATAAATAAGTATTTTTTTAAAATACAAAGAAGCTAGAAAAGAAAAGAAAAATCCATTTTATAAATGTTGTAATTTTAAATTATTTGATACAAATTTTATATAAACTGGTTAAAATAATTTTAAAAGAATCATTCAGGCTATACTTTGTATTTCAAAATTTACAACATAGTATTTTAAAAGTATCATAGAATCATAGAATCATAGAATTGCAGAGTTGGAAGAGACCACGAGGGCCATCCAGTCCAACCCCCCTGCCACGCAGGAAATCACAATCAAAGCATCCCCGACAGATGGCCATCCAGCCTCTGTTTAAAGACCTCCAAGGAAGGAGACCCCACCACTCTCCGAGGGAGTGCGTTCCACTGCCGAACAGCTCTTACTGTCAAAAAGTTCCTCCTAATGTTGAGGTGGAATCTCTGTAATTTTGTAAGAAAGGACAAAATGCATTGGATGTACTAAATTGGACTCAGTTCTTTCTTTTCCTGGCTTCAAATTCTGCATGCCGAAACTAGCGTTTTGTAATTTTGATTTAGGAGATTTTCAGTTGCATTTTTCAGCGTCTTGCCGTGCAAGCAGCCTCCGGAGCAGTAACGAGGCTGCCACGCGGCAAGGGGTCCATTTTGGATGATGCCGTTTCTCTCTCGGCATCATCCGTGACTCTTGTGGCTAGCATTGGAGGTGGCCGCGCTGTTTTTTACTCACGGACAACTTTCGTGAGTAAAAAACAGTACAGCCGCCTCCAATGCTAGCCGCAAGAGTCATGGATGACGCCGAGAGAGAAACGGCATCATCCAAAATGGACCCCTTGCCGCTCAGCAGCCTCGTTACTGCTCCGGAGGCTGCTCGCACGGCAAGACGCTGAAAAACGTGTCTGAAAATCTCCTTAGTGTGAATGGGCTAGTCTTTTGAGATTTGCTAACAAACCCTGGTGGCGCAGTGGTTAAATGCAAGTACTGTAAGTCACCATGTTGCAATTTTGATTCCAGAGGGCTCCAAGATTCACTCAGCCTTCCATCCTTTCATAGGTCGGTAAAATGAGGACCCGGTTTGTGGGGGCAATTAGCTAATACACATTGGAAACTGCTTAATGTGGTGTAGATGTGTAAAGTGCTATTGCTTAAAACAATTTGTAAGCCACTCTGATAGCCTTGTTGCTGAAGAGCGGGATATAAATAACCAATAAAAAAATAACAGAAATGATCTACTTTAAATATTAGGAGAGTGTTGCATTAGAGTGTTTTGTAATATGTTTGTATTCTGTTTGACTGACGAAATCTACACCAATATTATATTAGTGGCTATAATACAGTTTTTTAAACTAAGTTATTCATGACAAATTATGTAATAATCTGAATATCCTGTACAGTGAATAGGTTAGGTCACATTGTCCTGAGATAAACATATGGGCCCCCCAAAATAAAGCATTGCAGGGGGCCCCAAAATTCCTTAAACTTCCCCTGTTTGTATGAAATATCCCCTTTAGTTTGCATGTCTTTAGGTTTGTTTCAGTGTTTGTGTGTTCATTTATTTGGTTAATTAAGGTGGTTTTTCTGGCATTTTAAACGTGCTTGCATCTTCTTGTGAGAACCACTGAAATCTTGCCCATGCCAAATTGCAGAAGAAAACTCCCGTTCTTGAAGCACTAGTGGTCTTTGTGCGATAATTCCATGGCATTTCTTTCAGATGATTACAGCTACATGCATTAATAAGTCTTATAATGCCACAATGTTTCCACTATCATCATTCATGGAATTACAGCATTTTTAGACGCTAGTCTGATAAGGAACTTACACTATCGAAACTTAACTGTATTCCAGCCAATGCTGCCAACTTTGTAATAGGTAGATGTTTTTCTCTAGAGATTATCAGATGACCTAAATACAGTGTTACAGACGAATGCCAGGAGATCGCTAAAGGGCTTGTTTTTCACATGATGTCATCCCTGTGTCGTTATGCTCCCGTGCTGGTCCTGTTTCACCCTTGTTGCTTTTTATTCATGGCTTAAGCTATGAATAGATCACCCATTCCATTTCTATGATGGAATGACGGGCGAGTGAAAAGGTGCCCCGTTATGCTGGTGCAATGCCAGTGTTAGTGGGAGGTCCATTCCAGAACACTTCCAGGTGCTATTGGGGCATCCAGGTAAGTGACACCCTTTTTTTGTACCCTCCCTGGGTTACTTGGGTGTTTTTTTAAATGTGTTTGTGTGCTTACTGTCATTTTATAACTTGTATTTCACTTTTTATTTTTAAAATTTCCCCTGCACTTGTCCTCTTGTGAGAACGGCCTGGGATTTGAAACCAGGAAGTGAATGCAGCTCCAGAGCACTGCATTCACTCCTGGGCTGCAGAGGGGGAGGGAGCATTGTGTGATTAAGGTAAGTTTAAAACTGTTCATTATTGTATTGGGATGGGGTTGGGAGGCAGTTGGGAAAGGAGATAGCAAGACAGGAATGCTATTTTTGTCCCCGTCTGAAAATCTCCTCCTTCTTTCATAATATAGGCATCCAGGGGTATCCAGTAAAGATGTATTTTGGGATATTCGGGACAAACATGAAGATATCCTTCTTTATACAGTGCATAGTTAAACCATGGAATTCATTACCAACAGTTGCAGTGATCACTGCAAGCATAGATGACTTGAAAAGGGAATTAGACAGATTTCTAGAAGATAAAACTATCTGTGGCTGTTGGTCATATGTATACTTGCTATATATGGCTCTCTATGTGCAGCATGCCTCTGAATACCAATTGCTGGGAAACAACAGAAGGATAGGTCTACTGCCTACATGACCTTCTGGTAGACTTCCAGAGACACCTGGTGGACCACTGTGAAAAACATTGGAGCCAAATTAAACTTTGAGCTATAGCAGGTTATGAAATAAACCAGCACTGTGCATGCTGAAGTGATCTTGGAGTGCCTACCTACAGAAGCTATTCCCTATACATACATTGTGGGACAAGTAGAGTTTGGAAAAGTTACTTGTTTGCACTATAGCTCCAACAATCTTCTGCCAATGAGCATGCTGGCTGGGAGATTCTGGGGGATGGAGGTTAAAAACACACACACAAAAGGGAACTTTTTCAATGTCTGGGACATATACACCAAATTATTATTATTATTAAAGTTTATTTCTAGAGTGCTGTCGGTGTACATGGTGCTGTACAAAAACAATTAAGGATAAAACAGAATGAAACCTTCTGAAGGCGTACAATCTAAATAAAACAATAGGCAAAATAATAAAAATCAATTAAAAACAAGGATAATTACAACAATTAATAACAACATCCACAGTAAACCCAAGTGATAGAAGAAATAACCAAACACTTCTGCTGCATAGTTCCCATTTTTAATGAAGAACTTCATTCCATCTCATACTACAATGACTAAAGGTTGTAAAGCAGGCAGTACTTAACATATTGTGTGTGTGTATGATCAGCAGACTAAAAAATTATAGAGTAAGGTATATTGTTTATTGCTTTTATATCTTATAGACAGACATATCAGAATAGTCCCATTTAGATTAGTACAGTATTTGTATTTGCACACAGGAATTACATTCACAACAGTATTTCAAGCTCTAAATATTGCCCATCTGAGATGTCTTTACAGGTAAAATGGAAACCCATATTTTGTCTACCAGAAGTTGAAAGAGGAAACTTGAGAGGGCCTCTATGACTACATTAACATGCTGGAAGCTGTACTAAGGGAAGTAAATTTATGAAAGGCTGTGAACATGTCAGCAGTGGTGGTTGTGCTTGCTTAAACATAAAGCCACATTTCAAGTCAAATTGGCTTCCAGACCCATCTTGGCTGTGTGTCTTTCCTTTCTCTTTGAGTGCCAAAAAGCTTATGTGACATGCACAATATCATTATCCAACGAAGGCAGACTTGTGGTAGCTCACTGTTTTACCATAGGAGTTTGTCTCCTCCGGAGGCCAAAGTGCAAATAATGGCTGAATTAGGATGGATTTGTAGCCACCATGTGTTTTTGTTATGGGCATGACTTCATGGACACCAGTTTCCAATCAAACATGGCCCAGGCTGGAGTAGAAGAAGAGATGCCAGTTGCAATTGAGATGCTTTGGCAGAACTGTGAAAGGAAGCTTAATCAGCACCTGCTTGCATTGTGCAGGTTCAAGATACTCTATTATCATTGTAGTTTCATTGTTATTATGCTGAATCAGTGAGGAAAAAGCAGCATCTTGTATATTGGCAACAAATGCTTTATGATTATTACCTGCACATTTGAAACATGTAATATGGGATATATATTTTGACTGAATACAGCTAGCCAACTGCTACAGAATAGAATACAGATAGCCAACTGGTGATCCTGGCTGGTGGCTCTCATGTCAATGGTTCTGCTCCAGGTTTTAGTCTAAACATTACAGAAACTATCCTAAAAAATAGGTTCTGTATCATGGACAACTCCTTTGAAATTTGGAGGAAAGCCTGGAACAAATTCACCATCCAATTAACATGGAATCTTCCAGCCAATACTGTTAAACTGGATTAACTAATACATAAGGCTGATTTGGAAGACAAAAAGTAATATTCTACATATGATGGCAGCAATCTTGTAATTGTTTCAACAAAGTATGCCACAAAATAGTGTTCCTGGCAATTTGGATTCTCTGGTGTGATGCAGTGTAATCAACTAAAAGCAACTCTCTGTGAAAAGAGGAGCTATCTGGTCTACTATGATGCATCTCTTTTAAATTCTCCCTAACTCCAAAGATTGACACCATTGTCTTCGTCTTCTGATAGAATAAGTCTGGATTTCTTCCCAATTTTTAAAATTTTGGCATCCTGCTCATTAGAGGAGCATAAGTGTAGACACTATCCTATTATATAAATTGCCTGCACTATAAGAAAACTAACACATGAGGGAGAAAGACTAGAATTCAAGTTGTCTGTAGACCAATGTTCACCAATGCAACCAAGAAGCATCCCTCCCACCCCCAATATTCTCATCCCTCTCAGCTCCACCTCAGCATTCATATGTTGAGCAGGAATGGTGGAGCAAGTGTGTAAAGACAATTCTCATGGGTGACCTTCCTGTTCAGTGTGTCAAGATTAGTAGTGGAACAGATAGAACTCTGTTGTTTGAACATGTGGGAAAGTAAATTTTTGAAAAGGACTAATGTGCAGAAAGCTCAATGACCATACTCCAATTTCTATCAAAGCTATCTGAAAGAGATTGGGTGGTGGGGTACGTGCCTTCAAGTCATCTGTTGACTTATGGTGATCCCATGAATTTAATAGGGGTTTCTTAGGCAAGGCATACTCAAAGGTAGTTTTGCCAGTTCCCTCCTCTGAAATGTAGCCTACGGTGCCTGGTATTCATTGGCAGTCTCCCATCTAAGGACTGACCCTGATTTGCTTCCAACATCAGACAGGATCTGGTGGCTTTAGGGTATTTAGGTTCCTAAAAGCAATATATGGAACTGGGTGCATATTTTCCCCTACCGCATAATCAGTTAATACACATTCTGTTTCTGTGCATGTTCTCTTTTCCCCCCTGTATATATTGGTGGTTGGCTGGCCACCATTGGCCAGTCTGAGGCTCATCAAGTTTAGAAATAGGTCATAATAGAAACAGACATTTCTTATTGTCCTGTAAGCAATATTGTACTGTCTCTGAATATGGAAGCTGGGTCTTTGGTGATCCTGGCTAAGAATGATGGAAATACACATCTAAGTGTTTGATTAACCTTTAAACTTTTCTAAATTGTCTAATGAAGGCATGGTGGAGATGAGGATGGCACTGACATCAAACTTTGTGGCAACAAAGTGGTATAAGTCCTGAAGCCCTTATATGTGGTTGAAGAAATATGTCCTGTTGCATAGTCTAAACTATTGGCAATCTTGCTGATGACCCCCAGTTTCTGTGTTGCAAGAGGAGAGAGAAAGGAGGAAGGGAGGGAACACTTCTCTCATTATTCTGGCCATATAACTCATAATTTAGACCTGGGTATGCCAAGCAGAACACGAGGAAAACAAACTTCTATAAGAAAATACAATGTTGCCAATAAAGCACAATGTCAAAAATCAATAAAAGCTTAACACTGGATTTTAGGAGCATGGTGTTTTAGAATTTAGAATGATCTGTTAAAGAGATGGTTAGAATATTATATGGTAAAATCTTTGCTTCTTAATAATTAAAAAGGCCTGCAAATTCAACACAAACATGGATATAGTAAAGCTCAGGGATTCATTTTCTTCTGTATTTTAACAAAATAGCTATTCAAATGCACTCCAAGCTTTTTTCTTTCTGCCTTTTATTTATAAGTTCTCCATATGACATGATTGGTTTTTTCATCAGTTTCTTAAAGTTTGCTTTCTCAGTGTCACTGTTTCAAATATCATTGCCATTAAAAGCTTTATGTCTTAAAATTAATTCCATTATATGGTCTCATGGTGATTTTAAATGTATTATTCCATCCAAACACTTGGATCAAATACCTATAAAAATAGACAATGTTTTCTAACCAAATTAACTAGCATGCAGAGCAGTCCTACTTGTGGACAGGGATGTATATCTTGACTTGTTTCATTTGTGTGTGGCAAATAGGACAACACATTTCCCCCCTCCTTGCCATGGTATAATGTGATTTGGTTTTGTCAGTACTGAAGAAAATTTGTACAGTTTTAAGATTGATTTTTGTACAGTCCTGTGATTTTCAAAAATCTTTTTTCCCTAATAAATTATTTATAGATTTTTGTTCAAAGAAAATTTAGTCTGGCCTTGCTCAAGAGGGCACTTGTGAAACCACATGCCTTGAAAACTGTTATCCTGAATTCTACTTCACTGGCAGTCTTTGCTTAGAAGATCTTAGACATAAGTTCAAGTGCAGGTGATCTTTCTCCCTTTTTATTCCATGGCCTTCAATGAAGACAGAGTGTGCTATAGAGTAAGAGTGTGCCCCTAGCCATGCTTTGGTGGCTGCACCCCTAGTATCAGGCACAGTGCCCAGCCTCACCTATAGATGCTCAGTTATTGGCCAAGTTCCTGGAATAGCATTTCACTAGCACACTTACGTGAACAACCAGAATGACTGGAGTGATGGAGGCAGCAAAGATATTCTATTAGTCATTCTGGTTGCTATTTCAGTTTCTGTTCCACTTTGGGGTGGTGGTGGAGGCAGAGCTATGCCCATTCGCTGACCAGCTTTTAAATGCACTGAATGATGGATAAATGGGAGCCACAGGAATAAGAGGGTGTTGGATGCCTCCTTACAAAAACATGAACATAGTACAGCCACTGGGTTAACTAGGATGCCAGTGTAATGGCCAAACAGGATACTGGCCCACATGTTGTCTTCAGGGGAAAAAAAAATCTATTGACAAGTGCTTTATTGCACATAGGTTCCTTCTATGAAAAAAAATTACCAGTATATTTTAGCTTAAAGCTGTTAGTGCAAGTAAAAGATCTTTAGAAGAAACATTTTAACCTTTTAGAGTGGGGAAAATGTTGGGAAATATGTGATGGTACAGGATCTCTCTAGCAGAGCAATCAAGTGGGTAAGGTAGAACTTGAACAACAAAGAGTCCACCACAGACACACACAGACCTAGGACATTTTCAGACAGGTTGCCTGTGAAAAAAATATGGCGCTGCGGCTTCCGAAGCTTCACAGAAGTGTCATGGATGATTTCAGGAGAGGGATGGAGGCGTCCGAAAACGACCTCCTGCCGCGCAAGAGCGCCGTCCCTCTCCCGGAAGTTCCTCCCGTGGTAGGCACGCTAAAACGCTGTCTGAAAATGTCCCTAGTCTAGCAGAGAAAGAGGAAAGGTTATTCTTCTTTGCAAAACATATAAAATAACTGTGCTTACTAAAACTAATCAAATATATAGTTTAATGAGGGAGAGAAAGAAAGAAAGAAGGAAGAGAAGAGAAAAAAATGGCTGCAGGTTAGAGTGATGCAGGAAGAGATAGTGGAGATTATCAGACAGGAATGCAAAAAGTGTTCATGTTCCACAATCTCCAGACCCATCCCTGACTCAACACAATAACCCTCCCCATCACACTTACCTTATCTTCCATCCAAAGGCAGTCCAGGAATGAACAATGCTCTAAACAAAGCTCCGTTCCCTTCCTGGACTGATATCCCGCCTGTTCTCATGAGAAGACATGAGCATGGGAAATTCAAAAAGAAAAAGAAAAATACATGCAAAAAAAGTTTACAAAAGCACATACACACACTAAAAAAATAACAAGTAACCTGGGGAGGGTACAAAAAAGAGAGTAGCCTACCTGGTTCCTGCAATCCCACCTGGAAGTGTTCTGGCAGGACTGCCCATTGATGTTGGAATCACGAGTCAAAAACGGTGTGAGGTTTCAGACGTCGGCAATGCCAGTACCAAAATGGGATGGGCGGCCCATTGACAGCTCAGGCCCATCAATAAAATGAAACACCAGAATAACAACAGCAGAACACAAAAGTACGATGTTGTGTGATATTGGTGTCCTTTTGCATTACACTGGTATCATTTTGATGCCACATTAGCCGTGTCTGATAATCTCCAGGGTGTGGGGGAAAACCCCTAACAAATAGGATGTCACCATAAAAATATGCTGTGCCTAAATTCCCTAGTCACATGCAAACTAGCAATGAGTGAATATAGGCATGCAAAGGCTGCTTACTCTAACAAAAGAAAAACAAACATACAAAAGCTGGGAAATCAACAAGACCTGGTGTCATGGATAACAGAGCATAGACATCTGAGGAATCTCAGAGGTAGGTCAGGTACTTTTCTTTTTTTAAAAAAATATTTTTTATTGGTTACAGGTATTCTGTTTATTTACATTCATTATTATTAAAATTTTACCTTATTACATTACATCTTGTTGTACGTTGAATCATTAAATCATCCCTTTTTAACTTATTATAACCTTGTTTCTTTTGTCTTAAAAGAAATTAACAGAAAACCGATTTTTGCCATATATCCTGTTCTGTTTGTTTTTCTATTTCTTATCTTTCTTACCACTCATTTCTCTACTTTCTTTTCTTGTCTCCATCTTCCTTCCCATCTACCTCTGCCGGGAATCTCATTCTCTTTCTCTTTTTTGATTTCTGTTTCATTTGTTCCTTAATTGTTCCTTCTATACTTTGTCAGCCATTCACCCCTTATTCTGTCTTACCTCTACTTTCATAACTGTTCTCTAATTTCTCTACACCTATTTTTCCTTTTATATCTGACCCCTTTTCTCTTATAAAGGTCACTAGCTCTTTATGGTCTTGTATTCTGCCCAGAATTTCTCCATCGGCTCCCAGTCCTTTGTAATTTTGTTAACTGACCGTCTACTTCTTAATGTTGTTAATTTGTCAGCTTCCCACATATCATACATTTTTACAATCCATTCTTCAACTATTGGGCTTTCTTTCTTTTTCCATTTTTGGGCATATAAGATCCTTATATAAGATATAAGATATAAGAGGTGGGTCAGGTACTTTTCAGTTGTTGCCTTAGACTGTGGAACTCCCCTGACATCCAGTTGACTCCTCTTTGTTGGTATACTCTTAATAAACATATGTGGGTCTGCAGAGGTGGGGAGGAAGTGCAGCCTTTGGGATGACTTAGGCCCATCTCAGCCACATCTGAGCAATCTCAGAGGGCCAAACTGGGACCCCAGGAGGGATGGAGGCTCTTCCCCTTGTATGAAGTGATATAAACTATTTAAATTCTAGCAGCTCTCCACACTAACTAGAATAGTGATATATGGGGCTGGTGCTTTGTCAGCTTTCTGTGTCAGCACATAAACTAGGTTTGATGTCTTGGACATGGTAATCTTCTTTCCAAACATGTAGAGAGAGAGAAAAAAAAATGTGCAAATCAGGCCATACAGAGAATGATGGTCAGACTGAGCACTTAAAAGAAATAGTACTACATTCGACCAATGGTATTTTCATGTTCCTCCATCAACATGGTCCAGATCTGGAGATGTGAACAAGTTTATAACCAAATATTATCTCTTTCTTACCATCTATTTCCAGTCTTGAGGAATTTAAGACTTATGGCCAATCTATACTGTCTGCAGTGAACATCCTACATGACTGAGGCTGATATGCCTTATGAGGAGAGACTTAGGGAGCTGGGTATGTTTAGCCTGGAAAAAAGACGGTTTAGAGGCGATATGATAGCCCTGTTTAAGTATTTGAAGGGATGTCACGCTGAGGATGGAGCAGGCTTGTTTTCTGCTGCTCCAGAGACTGGAACACGGAGCAATGGGTGCAAGCTCCAGGAACAGAGATTCCACCTCAACATTAGGAGGAACTTTTTGACAGTAAGAGCTGTTCGGCAGTGGAACGCACTCCCTCGGAGCGTGGTGGGGTCTCCTTCCTTGGAGGTCTTTAAACAGAGGCTGGATGGCCATCTGTCGGGGATGCTTTGATTGTGATTTCCTGCGTGGCAGGGGGGTTGGACTGGATGGCCCTCGTGGTCTCTTCCAACTCTGCAATTCTATGATTCTATGATTCTATGATAGCCTTGCTTTCCCTATTTTTGCCTAAAAATGAGTTACATGTAGTTTGAAAGCTCATTATTGGAGTCTACAATAGAGTTTTATTTTTAAACAAATACTCAAGGTACCCAGAGTTGCCAAGGGATTCAATGTAGTAGTCATTCCATTCAGTATTTGAAGATGTCTGCTTTAATGTCAAGAAGTTGACCTTATCTTATAAGGATTCTTGTTCCCCTTCTCTTTGGAAGGGTTCTTATCAGGTCAGAGCTCAGTACTCTAAGAATTCAATGACTTCGCTTGAAGAGGTCCCAGAATCCTCTGCAATGCGTAGACATTCCTTAGGAGATAAATGGACTAGGAAAAAAATATTGGTGAAGAATTCACTACCACTACCACTACCTTTGTTGCAATAAATTTGGGTGGTTGGGGTTTATCTTACTTAAATGTTTATAAAGGAGCATGGTTGCTTCCCCATCGACCTTAGAAAGCACAAACTGTTGTCCAAGCCAGCATAGGCTATTGGCATGGCAGAGACAATTGTTCAGGCTAGCATGCACAGAGAACCTTGACTGGAAGGGCTTCCCCTCCTCAGAAGGCAGGCTGCTTGGAGCTAGTGGCCTTTCCCTCCTGAAAACGCCAAGGCCACCTTTGCTGTTACCCCTCTGCATGCCATTGTCCCACCTGCTATTACTGTATTGCCACCAGCAACTATGCTGGCATAGTTACTCAATAGGATCTCATTCTATATTCTTGCTGCATGAACATAGGCAACACATGCAAACATCAAGGCCTGGACTGGGGTTCCTTGAGTCACAGGGCTATGTATCCATCAGGATACTATGTAGCTTATTCCAGCAGTGTCTGAAGGAGCACTGTGCCCAAGCAAAAGGCAACTAAACAGAGCATTGACAAATATCTCCTCCAAGTTATGTATGAAATGACCATATGTATGAAATGAAGTGGGTCTTTTCTGATGAAAAGCTCATCCATTGCTCAAATGCCAGCCTTTGTGGGTTTTTTTTTAAATGTTTCGAAATGACAATTTCCCCCCTGTATGTCGCTTTTTAAACACATGTCCAAGTGGGACTCTTAATCAGGAATTATTTTTTAACACCACTCAGCTAACATTCTTTTGCATCACTGCCTTTTCTGTAAATACATACAGAAACAGAGGAGGTGGGGGATAAAAAAAGAACAATACATAATAGATCCCAAGTTCTAAGTCCACCCAGACAGTTTAACCCTCAGGTCATTGTGTTTGTATTTCACTTATTGGATTGTTAATAGATTTTCTTCATTTGTGTGAGACATTGCGAATGATGTGCTGAGGCCCTTCTGTTAGTAAGGCACCAGCACCCACAGTCTACCTGTAAGAAGATAGTGTTAAAAGCTGCTGGAGTTTCTACCTCTTGACAACATCCCAGCTGTAGACTAGCAATAGCAATCCTCCCGTGGCAGTTTTAATTATCGGCACCGGCGATACCATCAGTAAGTGTGTAATTACGTGTCAGTTTCCTGGCTGTTGGGTATGAAACGTGGAACCAGTGAGATGATGATTGTTGAAGCTGTAGACTCATATTTAAACAATTCAAAATGTGTAACTGGCAGTGTCATTAAACAGAGAGAGTTTGACCCCAGCTGTCAGTTACTTTTCCTTATGCAGATTTTTTTTCATGCTGTCTGTCAAAAGAGCTCCATGGGCTGAAATGGGACAGAAGAGGAAGCTTAATACCCTGAGTGCAGAAGTGCTGCTATCCTTAACTCCTGCAGAGGTGTTCTTTTACCCTAAGTAAATAGGGGTGGCCCCAATTGTAAATAAACCACGGGCATTACAGGAAATGATCTAGGCACTGCTGATGAAGAAACAAAGGTAGAGTATCAGACAGACATTCCAGCCATAAAATAATAGGAGTTTCTTTTAAGATTTACTTGTTACAGTCTGCCTAAAGAACAAAGTTTATGGTAATTTGGTACATTCATGATTTAATGATAAAAATGGAATCTCTATTTCTTTTTCTTTTTAGTTTCTCTGAGTTTGACTGATTCATATATATATGCACACATGCATACACAGGATGGAAAAAATGTCAGCCTGAAAATGTATGTGTCCATCTGTGCATACGTTACCCTGAGTGTGTGATGCTATGTGTATACACTGTATATAACATATATGTTTTTCTCTGTGTATTAATTAGTTCAATGTATTAGCAATTAATGTACATTGTTGTCCAAAAGATTATGCCATCAGACAGTTTTATCCACTCTTCAAAGTTAGCTGGCATGGAATTTTTTTTAATCTGACTTAGATAAATATATGCTAAGCAATGGAAAATAGAAATATACATGGACTGGCAAACAATAATGTCCAGAATTAAAATCAAGGTGGCTAGCGATCTGCAAAGACTCCCCTATATTTCTAAGAAAACAAACAATCTGTTGGAAGATAGAGGTATCTCCTCTTGCCCCACAAGTAATCTGAATCTCATTTGGCTAACATTTGAGAATAATATCAGAACCCAATGACGTAATGTTTAAAATACGTACAAATAAATGAAATAGGAGTTGTATAAGTTTGGGGAGAGAATCTGATGGAGATTACATAAACCAATTATTTTCCAGGGAAGATAAAGTTTCTAAAAATATTTTTAAAACTTCTTGTATTTCTTCAAAGAAAGCTATTAAAATAGAGCTATTGTTTGATTAAAATAATCATAGTAAATTTGGCTGATTAATACATTGATTAATGTTTTTGGTTTCTGTACACGTGCATATAAGTTAAAGAATCATTCTGAAGAGAAAAACATCCCCTTTTCCAGAAATTATGACTATGTGTCATAGAATATATCATCTCAGAGGAGGCATTCGCTGTTATGTGTGACAGAAAGGCAGTGTACCTCTTGTAAAACTAAGAGCTTATCTACATGGGCAATATACTCCATTTTGCCCCCATCTTAGAGCCCTGCAGTCCTGACAACGTAAAGCATTTCCCCCATTCTACCCCTGTGCAGTCTTCGCCACCCTCAGGGCAGATACGGGGCTGAAACGGGGGGGGGGGAGGTGGGGTAGGGCCAGATACAATATTATTAAAAATACCTCCTTTAATCTGTTCCTGCTGGGAAGAAATGGATCAGGTCCCACGAGACTGCTGCTGCCAGTCTACCTCACTCTCCCGGAAGGCAGGAAGGAGACCCATAGCATTTGACCAAGGCTATGTGTGCAGGGGCCTTGGTCACAAGTTTCTAGCTGGCTTCCTGCCTTCCGAGACAGTGAGGGAGATGGTGGCTGCGGCAGCTGCAGCAATAGACTGGCGTGCCTATCTGGACTCTGGCCCATTGGTAATGATGCAAGAATGGGCCTGATCCGCAGCCAGGATCTACTGGCAGAGACCAGTGTATCCTGGCTTGTGTAGATGAGCCCTAAGATGGACACTTATGCTTCATGCCCTGTCCTCTCCAAAAAGTATGACAAAAGCAGGTGCCAGGTTTGCACAAATACATGTATGAATACCAGTGTAGAAATAATTACTACATTTACATGGAAAACTGACCAGGGGACCTGGATGCTGGTTGGTCTGCTTTCTAGATGTTAAGTGTTGATGGGAAAATTGAAGGCCTTAGTTCTCTCTTTCCATGGACAACCTTACAGATACATGGCATCAGATATTTCTTTCTTACTTTTATTTATTAAAATACTTTATCCCACCATTTTTTATCCTGAGATCTCAGGGCAGCAAACAGCTAAAACAATATAAAAAAAATTCAAATTAAAACCAATATATAATTTTATTTATTTATTTATTTATTTATTGCTCTGCTTTTCTTATGGAATGGGACTCAAGGCAGCAAATTTAATAATTTAAACTAGATAAACAATTTAAACAATTCAAACAATGAAGCTGAGTTAAAAGAGCTTAAGAAGGCTGAAAGAGTTAAAGCCATTTACTTGCTCAAAAGGCCCCAAAGGCTTTAATAATGAGCCATGTCTTGACCTGGGGCCTGTCTACACTGCAGAAATACAACAGTTTGACAACAGTTTATCCACCATTAGTTCTATCCTATGGAATCCTGGTATTTGTAGTTTTTTTGAGGTATTTAGCCTTTTGTATCAGAGAACTTTGGTGCCTCACAAACTACAAATATTGCTGCTGTCCTCAGAAGACTGGTTGGCTGGAATGTAGGTCAGGTACTTATCGGTTGTTACTTTAGACTGTGGAACACCCCCCCACCATATTTAGATGACCCCTCTTTGTTAGTATACTCTCAATAAAAGTTTGCAGGAGGTTGGAGAGGGAGGGAATACAGTCTTTGGGTTGATTTTAGGTCTTCCTCTGCCACTTGCTGTGAGTTGATAACCTCTGTTACTTAGCTCTTTTTTCTTACTTCTTTTACAGTAGGACACCCCTGAGGCTTGGTTCAGGGGGGCATGGGTAACAAAAACAGTGGATAATAGTGAACACCATTGAAAATAATGGGACTTCCAGTTTAAAACACCATAGAGTTGCCTTGGAGGACCTAGAAAATGGCTGGAGAAGACATATTTTCTAGGAAGACTCTATGGTAGATGTGCTGTTTTGTGTCCAATGGCTATTGAATCAGTGGATAATGAATCAGTGGATACAGGGGTCCTACTGTATTACGTTTTTAATTTGTGTGGGGCTAAAAGACAGGTTGTATTTTTATTTTATTTTTTTACAAAAGTAAAACCCATATGGATATTGGTGACATTTCTGTTAATGCACATCTTTGGAGCAAGGCCACAAAAGAATAATAGAATCATAGAATCATAGAGGACTTTTTCGGATGTCTCAAATACACCGCAAGCAGCCTCGTCGTGTTGCGAGGCTGCTGCGCTGCAGGGCGTCGCTGTCGGATGACTCTCTCCCCTGCCGGTACTGTTGTGGTACCGCGGGGACATTTGAGCGTTATATTTTGCCAGTTTTTAAGCATGAAAGTTGATCGTGATTAAAAACCGGCGGAATGTAATGCTCAAATGTCCCTGTGGTACCGCAACAGTACTGGCAGGGGAGAGCGTTGTCCGAAAGCGACGCCCTGCAGCGCAGCAGCCTTGCAACGTGACGAGGCTGCTTGCGGTGTATTTGAGACATCCGAAAGAGTCCAGAGTTGGAAGAGACCTCAAGGGCCATCCAGTCCAACCCCCCCTGCCATGCAGGAATACACAATCAAATCATTCCCGACAGATGGTCATCCAGTCTCTGTTTAAAAACCTCCAAAGAAGGAGACTCCACCACACTCGGAGGCAGTGCATTCCACTTCTGAACAGTTCTGACTTACTATTTTGTGGAAAATATTTCTCCTGTACAAGGATATCCTTTCTGGGAACAGGGCTATGGTCACAGATGCATGATGGGCAGAAGGCAAAAACAACTTTATCTCTGATCAAGGGTCCCTTTCACACTGCCAAATTATAGTGCTATGTTTCTACTTTGACTGCTATTCCATTATGGGAATTTTAAGATTTCCAGGTGTTTTTGTTTTTTGGAGGTAGGGCGTTATTAGAATTCTCAGCCAAAGAGTTGTAGGGCTTACACAAAATACACACTCTAGTATTTCACAGGATGTAGCCATGGCAGTTAAAGTGGAATCATAGCACTATAATTAGGGAGGGTGAAAGTTCTGTGCTAAGGATTGTGTTATAAGTTCTGAATGAGCAACCACTAGTCAGGAGGCCTAGGAAAGGAGTTGCCTGTTTCTCGGGCGTTGCGGATTCTTCCTGCCATTCACCCTACAGAAAGTACCCTCACGGTGAGTACCAATGTAACATTTTGCATAGTGGTAGTTGGATTCCTCCTTCAGAAGCCTGAATCCTTCTACAATTCATAGAAGAGGAGGGGTTTGGGGTGCAAGCCAGAAATGTGTAACCACTCCAAAAGTCTCTCTGGCTTTTCTTCGCAAACGAAGATTCAGGAAGGACTCATCCCACGCTTTCTGCAAGCGCGCTGATGACTAAAAAGGCCAATCCGAGATAAACAAGTCCGGTTGCAAAAAGCACAGCAGAAGGTCTCCTTGGGTGATGTTTTTGGGTTGTGATTCTTTCTGCGTTGTCGTTTCTCTTCAAGACTTGTTCGTCGTGAGTTCTCAAATAAGGCTGCAGCATTGTGGATAGTGCGTCTCCATGCCTCCCGATGTGAGGCCAGGGCGGACCACTGTTGGTGATCAATTTGGCCAAGCCTGAGATGTTGTTTCAGGGAGTCTTTGTATCGCTTTTTTGGAGCGCCCCTCTTACGCTGACCCGTGGCGAGTTCACCGTAGAGTAGTATTTTTGGGAGGCGATGGTCCTCCATCCTAGAAACGTGCCCTGCCCAGCGCAGCTGTGTTCTCAATATCATGGCCTCAATGCTGGTGATCCCTGCTTGTTCAAGGACAGCAACATTCGTCACATAGTCAGTCCAGTGTATATTTAGGATTGTGCGTAGACAGCGCTGATGAAAGCGCTCGAGGAGTCGTAGGTGGTGGCGATAGGTGACCCATGTTTCAGATCCATAAAGGAGGATAGACAGTACGATGGCTCTATACACACTGATTTTTGTGCTTTGCCTCAGGTGTTTATTGCTCCAGACTCTTTTGTGAAGTCTTCCAAATGCACTATATGCCTTTGCTAATCTGTGATCGATCTCTTTGTCAATCTTGGCATCTGAGGAGATGATGCTTCCCAGGTAGGTGAACTGCTGAACGGACTTGAGCACTGTAAGACAATATTAAATAGCTTTTTAAACAATTGAGAAACATGGAGGTCTTTAAACAGAGGCTGGATGGCCATCTGTCTGGGATGCTTTGATCGAGATTTCCTGCGTGGCAGGGGGTTGGACTGGATGGCCCTCGTGGTCTCTTCTAACTCTATGATTCTATGATTCTATGATCCTTGCTCCCTGAAGACAGCTTTACAAGAGTCAGTTCACATGCAGATCACTGACATGTGCCAGAGTGAAACTGGAGAAGGTTCCTGTACCTTTAATAGTTGTGCAGAAGACAGTATTTCAGTAGGTGTTGCTTGTGATCTGATTGCATAACAAACAACACCTGTTGAGATTCCCTCTTCTACACAATCATTAATGATAGAGAACCCTCTCCGGTTTTCAGTCTGGCAACCCTATATAGAAATGTTTGGACTGGCACTACTATACAGATTGAGTCTCCCTTATCCAGAACTTCAAAATCAGAAATACTCCAAAATCATCCTTACAAGTGGCTGGGATAGTGATACCTTTGCTTTCTGATGATTCAATGTATTCAAACATTGTTTCAGGCACAAAATTATTAAAAATATTGTGTGTATGATTACCTTCAGGCTGTGTGCATAAGGTATATATGAAATATAGATGGATTTCATGTTTAGACTTGGAACCCATCTCCAAGATATCTCGTTATGTATATGTAAGAATTCCAAAATATTCCAAAATACCTCTGGTCTCAAGCATTTCGGATAAGGGAGACTCAACCTCTATATTGAAAATAATACTGCTAACACATTTTTTTCTGAAGGAAAAAAAATATCAGAGAACAACATATACGGTAGAACAGGCTGTATTAATTGAGGCAGTCCTTTCCTACTTGAAAGTAATAAATAGGCACATATTAAATCCTCTAAGGATTAATTTGTATTTTATCAGCTGTAAAAAGGGCATTTTTTTTACATACCCAGACTTAAGAGCTTTATTAGATTTTCATTGGAAAAGAAATTCTGTCTACATTTTGTGTCAAAGTTTTAGTTTGTTTTGGTTTTTTAATTTTAGTTTTATATAATATTTCTTGTTAAGAAAATGCTTAGGGCAATACAAGTGGGAATAGGAATGGATGTTTATGTTCGTGACAACTAGAGGTTTTAAAGCATCTACCACAACAGAACAACAGCAACAACAACCAACCCTTCATGTCTTAGGGACCGTTAAAACAGTCATTAAAAATAATACATTGCAACACACTGCAAAGTGTACCACTTTGGGGCAGTATTTGAAATGCTGGTGTTTAAGGTTATTCCATTTCCATATGTGTATATTAATAGCATCACAGTATAGTACAGATGTAGTTTTCCCCTTATTTTCTGGAGCTCCAAGTGGTAACATAAGAGTTGCAACATCACCCTCATATTCAGAAGGAAAATGGCTTGAGCAGAGAGTCTGGAGGAGGCAGTTTTTGCCGGGCAAATACACATTTCTCTCTGTTGTTTTGGATGGTAGCCTTTATGGATGAGTATTTTCAAGTTTTGCTCCTGTCCTCCTTGCATGTTTAGCTTCAGGCGATCTGCATCACAGACAAGAAGGAATCCCTGGAGGTGGGTTCACTTTTCTCCATTTAGTCAGGTAACTTTGAAAGAAAAAGATGCTTGGGACCCCCCCCCCCCACAGTCCTTTCTGTTTTGAATTTGTGATGACTTCTTTGCAGGCTGTATTTTTTCTTCAGGAGTAATACATGAAATAATGGACATATGTTTAAATGGTTTATTAGAATGGCAAGTTGATTTAAGCCCTGTCTTATTGTTACAGAGTCAGCGTGGTGTAGTGATCTGAATGTTGGACTCTGAGAGACCAGGGTTCAAATCCTAACCTGGTGATGGAAACCCACTGGGTGACCTTGGGCAAGTCACAGCCTCTTAGGAGATTATCAGATGCAGCAAAAAGTACCTTATCTGAATGCAAGGATGACATTTCTGTTCCACAGATGGGGCCCGGTTTCAGATGTCATCATCCTCTTTGCGTTCTGCTCCTGTGTTGCAGCAGTTAGTAAGATGGACCTCCCCATCAATGAAAAGTGCCACCTTACTAAATGCTGCAGCACAGGAGCAGAATGCGAAGAGGACAAGGATGTGTGAAACCAGGTCCCATTCGCGGGACAGAAACGTTGTCCTACAAGGGTCATCCAGTCCAACCCCCTGCCCTGCAGGAACATACAATCAAAGCATTCCTGACAGATGGCCATCCAGCTTCTGTTTAAAAACTTGCAGAGAAGAAGACTCCACCACACTCTAAAGCCTTTATCAGACACAGCAAAAATAGTGGGATAACAATTTCATAGTAGCACGACTGGACCCCACTACTGCATGACAGTGTGGTAATCCCATTCCCCAGCCATAAAAAAAACAGTCCAGGGACTGGGACTGCAGCTATATACAGAGCTACTGGCTGCTAGTTCCTCCCTCTGCCTCTGACCTACTTCCTCTCAGCAGTTTCTGATTCACTTCCTCTCAACACAAGTCGCTAACCAAACAAATGCTAATGAGCCCCCCAGGCAAGCCTACACTCAGACCACACAAATAAGCAGCCTTGACCCAAGCAAACACACTAGTGTTAGCCCAACAAACTCTCTGGGGCTGAAGAGGTTTAATTCAACAGCCACAAGCTCACCTAATCTGTCTCTTAATAATAATAATAATAATAATAATAATGATAATAATAATAATATTTATTTATTTATATCCCGCCCCTCTGCGAACAATCGTGGCGGCTTACAACAGTAATATAATACATAATATAAAACAACTCAAAATCCCTTCCCCCCATTAAAACATTATTAAATCACTACAAATTAAAATCAACATATAATACAATTGTTATTAAAAAACCTTCCTAGAGAGCAGCAATAGTTAGGAGCTCCAGAATCAACTTCCAAAGGGGGTTCCTGAGGCCAGGATTAGCTATTCTGGAGAAGCCTGCCTGAAGAGATCCATCTTGACAGCCTTTTTAAAGCTGTCTAACGATGTCAATAGGCGGATCTCATCCGGCAGGCCATTCCACAATTTGGTGGTGACAGCCAAGAAAGCCCTCTGGGAGGTGGTCGCAAGCCTAGATCTTTGTGGCTGCAACAAATTCCTCCCAGAGGACCAGAGAGTGCAGGGAGGACACACACCCATGCCAAACACCCCTGTTGGCCTCTCTCCTGTTGGCCTTCCACACACCCATGCCAAACACCCCTGTTGGCCTCTCTCCTGTTGGCCTTCCACACACCCATGCCAAACACCCCTGTTGGCCTCTCTCCTGTTGGCCTCTCTCCTGTACGACAAGCTCCAGGGACTGGGGCTGCAGCTATATACAGAGCTACTGGCTGATAGTTCCTCCCTCTGCCTCTCACCTACTTCCTCTCAGCAGTCTCATGTTCAGCTTGTGGTCTATAAGACTCCTACATCACATTTTTTTCCTGTTGAAATTTTGTTAGTTTTGGCCCATCTCTCTAATCTGTTAAGATCATTTTGAATTCTGATCATGTCCTTGGAGTATTAGCTACCCCTCCTAATTTTGTGTCATCTGCAAATTTGATAAGCATAACCTCTATCTCATCATCCAAGAAATTTATACATATGTTGAATAGCACTGGTCCCAGGACAGTACCCTGCAGTACCCCACTAGTAACCTCTCTCCAGGATGAAGAGGTGCGATTGGAGAGCAACCTTTGGGTTTGGCTGGTCAACAAATTACAAAAATACCTAACACTATAATTGTATACCTCACATTTTACTAGCTTGTTTGCAAGAATATCACGGGGGACCTTATTAAAGCCCTTACTGAAATCAAGATCTGCTACATCCACAGCATTCCCTCCATCTACCAAAGTTGTCACTATAAAAAAAGAGTTGATTAGTCCAACATGACTTGTTTGGGGGCTTATGTACATGAGCCAGGATACGCATAATCAGCATTAAAGGGCTCTACGATGGGAACAAGATAGGATATATTGCCCGTGTAGACACCTCCTTGAGAAACCCCTGTTAACTTTTAGTGATCATGACATTTCTTTCTAAGTACTTACAGATGGTCTAACGATCTGGTCTATAATCTTTCCCGTAGGCAATGGCAAACCCCATCTGAACAAACATGCGATAGGGTTGCCTTGGGGTCACCATGAGTAGGAAATTACTTAGTAGACAACAGCAACAACTTGTTGTCTTGCCTCAAAACCTGCTCCAAAAGACTGGAAAATGCTGGAGCTGGTTTTCAGGCAGAGAAAAGGGCTGTGGGCTGAGTGGAAGAAAGTTCTATTAAATTAGTGGTAAGGTGCTAATGCAACCTTCAAATAAGGCTTTATCAATTTGTGGGGAGTGCCAATTTGATAATCAGCATGCATGCAATGACATTGCAATGAAGGTCAGTCATATTATGACTAAGATCCATGAAAGCTTATACCCGTACCATAACTGATCTGTTCACCTTCAAGATGCCATAAGCTTTTTTGCTGTTTATATGGAGGAACATGAACCTGTGCAGTGTAGTGTTTAAATTAGTGCATCTAGGAGTAAGACCAGCAGAACAAAGCTTCACATCCCCATCAAACCATAAGATTTATTGGGTTAGGCTACAAAAATGTTGCCAAAGAGTAGAGGGCTGCTGTCGGTTGTGCAGAAGAAGACATTGTAGAAAAGTCACAGGTGAACATAAAATTTGTTGAAGGGAAGAATGATATGTGCTGAGTTTCTGGGTAGAAAGGCGGCATATAAATGTATCAAATAAATAAATGTGAGATGCCTTATTATGTTAGACACTGATCTGCATCTGAAAGATGACTCCAGAGAAAAGCCTGTAGATGAAGTTATGGGACATAGTGAACAATCTGGCATCTTCCATATATGTTGGACTTCAAATCCAATGACCAAGATGGGATGGGGGTGATGGGAGCTTTAATCCAGCACGTTTGGAGGACCTTTGGCCTGTTTAGGCACTGACTTGTTTTGGATGTTTTAATATATCCTGCAACACTGTTGCTGGAATTTACAGGACAAAACTCAGCCTGCAACCTGGACATCACATTATGTTTTGTGCCTTCAGTGGATTCTGATGTTACAGCAGTTTTGCTTGCTTAAATCTGAGAAAGACAGAGTTAGGAAAGTGCTTCTGTGGTGTGTGGACATCTAGTTGACATGACTTAAAGCTGCAGCTCTGATCCACAAATGAATTTTCATTTGGAAGGATGACACAGTGATGGGAGTGGAGTTTTGAGTGATCTGGATCAGGTGAGCTATAGTATAATGGGATGGCTCAGTTTAGGGACTACATTTTCCAACAGCCCCTCAGACTCTGAGCTGGAAAAGATAATTATCCTTTCTGAGAAATATATGAAAAGAGCTTTTTTTTAAAAGGAAGGGAAACACCACTTGAGAGCAGCCATACTTGCCAAACATTTCAACCTACAATATTTGTTATCTTTGTTTGGGATGAAATCAGCCAAAGAATTCAACAGTTGATTTATTTCAGTAGTAGGTTGGTAGTGCCCTCTCCAACTGCATATCCACTATGAATGTCTATACATGTCATAGCTCTCTAATCTTTTCTTTTTACAAGATAGCTCCAAGATCAGCTGTGCATCCAGTGCAGAGGAACTATTGCAGCAGAGGGATTATTGTAAACCAAATATCAAATCCATTTTCAGGAGGTATTATGGTGTCTTCTCATAATGCAAAGATGCCAGCACTTAGCTGATGGGTGTTTTCTGAATTCAATCTGAAATTTTGATTCAAGGATACACAATGTTTATCAGATGGGAAGACTATTAGTCCAAATGCCCTTGGTGACTGCAAAAATATGCTTTTAACAGTTTTAATCCTTTATCAATAATTCATAAGAAAAGGTTTTACTGTATTTGTACTATGTGCAGCTTGGTGGACAGAAAAGCGTGTGTGCCTGCCTTCCCCCCCTCCCCAAGCCCCCGTAATGGTTTACTTGCAATGTAAAAAATAAGACATTTAACACATCCAAATATATTTCATTTAGGGAATAAAGAGGTATTCTTTCTGCGGGGTTTGTACATCATCCTTCTTTATTAAGCCAGATTTTTCTCATCATACCATGTTCTTCCTTAGAGGACAGAGACAAATAACTGTACTCCACAAGGACAAGGTGTGAGCAGAATGCATGTTAACTGCAATTTTTTGGTTATGATTGCAACCAATATTTTGTATTTTACCCTCAAATTTGAATGAAAAAGTGATCTTTGAATACATCCAATAGGGAACTGTGATGCAGAAAACAAGCAATACCATTTAAAAACTAAAAGACTGAATCAAATGCTTACTTCAGAACAAGCTAATTTCATGCCTTATGTATAAACTCAACTATAGACCCTGGGTTTTTTTAGAGACGCAATTGCCAGCCATATTTACAAGATGATAACAGTTGACAGTGACATATAAATATTATTTAGTCTTTAAAGAGCAAATGGTTATATGGATGCCTCACATAACTTTGTGAAAGACTAAAAGACTATGGAAGTTCAGCTACAGAAAAATATGGAACTTAAGGAATTCATGTTTTATGCCAGGTGTGGGAAATCTTTTTTGGCCTAAACTTCCAAAAGCCCTAACGATTGGTCATGCTGACTAGGGCTATTGGGCACTGCTCTCCACAACATCTGAAGGTCACCTGGTATTCTATATCTGCTCTGGAATTAAGACTTTCTCCATGATTAGTGTCATTGATGTTGGTATTATCTGTTTTCATGAGTCTACCTATGGTTTGCATGAGAGTTTCCATCCAAACCTTGCTCAAGGAGATTTAGAATGCTTTATTGGCTCCAGCTACTGACATTCTCAGGGATGTAAATGAAGCTTGGAAAAGTTACTTTTGGAGTACAAAACACAAGATCCCCCCTATGCTGACCAGAGGATTCTGAGAACTGTAATAAACTCCCAATTTTCCCAAGCTCTCATGCAGCCATACGCGCTGGTGCAGCTACTGTGAAGGAGAAGGGGGCATTGCCCTCCTCCACAAGAATTATCCTGCCCTCCAATGAAATTTTCCTTCAGTCCCCAAATTTCTAACATTGCAATAATGTAAAAGCTCAGTTGAGCATTTAAAGATAGCTTAAGCATACAAAGAGAAAGGGCAGACACAGATACCAAGCGAATGCAAATCCAGCAAACACAAGGATTGTGTGAATAATTTTAAATGTTTTAGGACTTTATCAGACTACCCCTCTTTTGCTGGCATATTTTAAACCATTTTTAATGCTGGTAAAAGACCCCACCCCACCCCAGACCTACCTCCAGCAGCATCAGCAAGGCTTCCATGGCAGTAACGGAGCACAAACAGAGTTCTGTTTACTACCAGGGTTGAGATCTCGCAGATTCCCGTAAGAAGATGCTAACATAGGAAAGTTAAAAATTAAAGCCAAATAAACACACTAAGTGTAGACACAAGCACAGAAACACACTTTAAAAGTCCCAGGTTCATGGGAGGGCGGCATAAAAAGAACATCCTCTACCTGGCTGTGGTGATCTCACCTGGAAGTATTTGCCCGTTGATGCTGCATTTAAGTGAGTACAATGGCACAAGGATTCAAATGCAGCAATGCTGGCAACAAAGTGCCATGGGAGATCAATTGATGGCTTGGGCCATCAATAAAAAGGAACAGGTTTTAGACTTTACAATATCACGAAAGGACGATGTTTTCTGGTATGTGTGCCCTTTCGTGATCATTAGGCATCCTTATGGTGCCATATTTGCCGCATCTGATAAAGTCCTTACTCTCTGCAATGGTAGAAATTTGGGGACTGAAGGAAAATTTCATTTGGGGGAAGAATTCTTATGGGGAGCAATGCCCCCCCCAACATAGTTTCAGCCCTGAATCCTGAATCTTCTCCTTGCCCACTCCATAGCTAGAGTGCTGCATGCAATACTTCCTAAGCTTTTCAATAAGAATGCAAAGTTTTCTTTTGGCATGGATATGTTAAATGCAGAGTCTTCTATTTCACTCTGTACTCAAAGGATGCCTAAAGCTGAAACTGATTTGTTGGGTGTTTTGTAGGGGAAGAAAGTTAATAGTCATAATTTTTGTGATGCCATTCTTGGTCCAATCCAAGTTAATGTAGCTGAAGTGATTTTTGTTTTTCTTCCCGCTTTACAGGGCTGCAGGCACTGATCATGCGAACTAATTTCTTCTCAGTACATATAGTTATTACCTCTATAATAAATCAGTCCTGTTAAGTTACTGATTTTCAGGAGCCTGGATTCTTAATAGAAGCACTCAGCAGTGCCCATTAGGACCACACCTTTCATCCATATAGGCCAAATTTGGCTCATCTGTCTTCCTAGTTCTTATTCCCTAAATTCTGAATCATTTTGGTTGCCCTCCACTGTACCTTTTCAATTCCAAGAATGTCTTTCTGATAAAATAGTGAGCAGAATTACACATGATATTTCAAACCAGGCCCTACTAATGTCTTATATAAAGCAGTGGCAGAATATCTTCAACTGATTTATAAGACTTTCCAGTCTATCTATCTGTATTTGTTTAGTTGTAGTTTCTTCTTAGAGCTGCCAAACATTGTACAGATATCTGGTGGCCTGAAGGTCTCTTAAAGACAATGAATGAATCACATTTCCTACACACAAGAAAGAAAACACCCTTATTTTTTATCATTGTGTAGCCAGAAGGTCAATATAAGATAAATCACGGCAACAAAGAGGAAGAAAGAATTTAGGAGAGTCAGATGTTTTATTACAAATTATATAAGCTTGCTGAGAATTGCAATAGCTACAGTAAGGATTACTTTTAGGAGATTCAGGACTGTGGATAGAATGGTCAGCATTATATTTATTATGTCCAGCAGAAAATCTTACAAAGGGAGTGTAGAGCAGACCTCTAATAATCCACTCAGGGTATAATTCTTTGCTAATTTTGTTCTTGAAGCAACATGTAATCTGAGCAATTTTCATCTTGCTGTGAGAAAGCCTTCAAAAATGATGCAGCTTTCAAAGATTATTTGCACTTAAAGACTTAGGACTTTTTTGGATGAGTCTTTTAAAGCGCAAGCAGCCTCATCGCGTTGTGAGGCTGCTGCGCTGCAGGGCGCCCCTTTTGGATGATGCTCTCCCCTGCTGGTACTGTTGCGTTACTGCAGGGACACTGCAGCGTTATATTCGGCAGTTTTCTAATCACGATAAACTTTCGTGAGTAGAAAACCGCCGAATATAATGCTGCAGTGTCCCTGTGGTAACGCAACAGTACCAGCAGGGGAGAGCGTCATCCGAAAGGGACACCCTGCAGTGCAGCAGCCTCGCAACGGGGATGAGGCTGCTTGCGCTGTAAAAGACTCATCCGAAAAAGTCCATATTCTGTTTTTAAAAATGCATAGAAATCAGCATTTTCTACATAGAAAACATCATTTTATGTACCAACGATAATATTTCTGCAGAGAAATATTATTTTTGGTACAGAAAATACTGTTTTCTGTTCAACAAAGCCACTCTGGTTCATTAGGGAACTGGTGGTAATGAAACAAGTGGGACAGAGACTAGAGCAGTGGAAGACTCGGAGTAAGTCTGACCGAACACAGGCAAGAACTCATTGGAATGTCTATGCCATGGTGATGGTGGCAGCGAAGAAAGTATCTGCTCAGTGTTGTTCAGTGGAGCTGTCTCAAGTGGTCAGAGGCCTTTTACACTCTGACTCACAAGATGAAAACAAAGAACATTCAACAGTCTGCTGTGAAGAATCTGCAAGACACTTTGCAGACAAAATCAGTCAGATCCACTTTGACTTGTATGCAGTAGTTGAGACAGAACCAATGGATATAATCTTGGTGCCTGCTTGTCATGTATTATTGGATACATTTGAATTTGTGCAGCCTGAGGATCTGGAAAGGATCCTTGGAGAAGTGAGAGCCAGAACATGTATACTGGATCCTTGCTGCTTTTGGCTTCTGAAAGAAGCTAGTGGAGGACCGGCTGAGCGGGTAAGGGGATTGGTGAATGCCTCACTTCAGCAAGGGAAGTTTCCATCCTGCCTAAAACAGGCTCTGGTGAGGTCATTACTGAAAAAGGCCTCCCTGGATTCCACCATTCTGAATAATTATTGGCCAGTCTCTAACATTCCATTTTGGGACAAGGTTCTGGAGCGTGTGGTGGTGTCCCAGTTCCTGGGGTTTCTGGGTGAGATGGATTATCTAGATGCATTTCACTCTGGCTTCAGGCCTGGTTATGGGATGGAGACAACTTGGTTACCTACACAAGGAACTGGACAGGAGAAGTGTGTCCCTGTTGGTTCTTCTGCACCTCTCCACAGCTTTTGATACCATTGACCATGATATCCTCTGGGTCACCTCTCTGGGATGGGTCTTGGGTGTACTGTTCTGCAATGGTTCTGGTCTTTCTTGGAGGAGCGAACTCAGAAAGTGGTGCTGGGGGAGTCTTGTTTGATGCCCTGGCCATTGGCCTATGAAGTCCCTCAAGGTTCTATTTTGTCCCCATGCTGTTTAACATAAACATGAAACTGCTGGGAGAGGTCATCTGGAATTTTTTGGTTCACTGTCACCAATGTGCTGATGACACCCAACTCATAATAAAACCAACAAATAATGCAGTTCAACACTGTTTTAACTACCATCCTATGGAATCCTGGGATATGTAGTTTTTGTGGCACCAGAAATCTTTGACAGAGAAAGCTAAATATCTCACAAACTACAAATCCCAGAATTCTATACCATTGAGCCACGGCAGTTAAAGTGGTGTCAAACTACATTATTTCCGCAATGTGGCCACAGCCTAAGAAATATGAACCAGTGTCTACCCTTCTTGCTATTTATATAAATCTAAATAAATAAATGACTTAAGTTAATTTTGATTAGGGAGGGGGAATGCTGGTGAGGTGTGGCTAAATTTCATGCCTGTGGAACACCACTGAGTTCAGTTAATTCGGCATGTGGCATTCCTAAAAAATAAGGTAACAAAACTACCTAAATGCTTCTACTTGAACTTCCATAGCAGCAGTTGGAGCGTGTGTGTCTTTCTGACTAACGTGTGTTCAGTGGTTTCTATATCTCTAATGTGCCCAGATGGCAGAAGCAATAATTAAAGTTTCCAAAGGAAAAAAATCACATAAATTTGAGGAAATGGAAGAAAGAAGGACAAGGTGAAAGTATGCTCACTAAGCGTAAAGGAGAGACAGAAGAGAATAGATGACCTTCAAACTTTTTTCTGAATTGATAAGATTTTAAGTGATTAACCACTGTGAGTGATCTGCTAAAGCAGTGGTTTTTAAACATTCTGCCTTTGGGAAAGGGCTTTTTTTTTTTTTTTTTTACATTGACCAGTCTATGGAAGAACTCCTTTATGTATCAAAAAATACTGCACTTGCCGATTATCCATCTATGCTAACTTGGATGGTTAAGTATTGATATTCTGTATCATCTGAAAATGCACCCACTAAACTTCTCTTTACCTGAGAATTCCAAAAAGGGGGCGCTTTCACACCACAGTTATATCACTATGGTTTCACTTTAACTGGCATGGTATCCTGGGGTTTGTAGTTTAGCTATGCACTAGAGCTGTCTTGCTAAGAGTTCCAAGCACCTTGCTCTAAACTGCAATTCCCAAGATTCCATGGGATGTTGTCATGGCAGTTAAAGTGGAATCATAGTATTAACACTGTGTAGTGTGAAAGGGCCTTAAGAGTTGTAATGGTAGGCAAGATATTTTTCTGTGAAGTTTGATTGCATTTCTCATCTTCTGTTAGATGGATAGGCCTTATATTTATTCCAGCTCTAACCTCTCTATGCAATTTTTTAAAAAACAACAACAACCTGAAACTTGGGTAGATTTTCTTACTGGTCTAAAGCTAGCAAATAATTTAAAACTGGAAGTTACTTTACACTCAAAACAGTGCCCCCCTTCAGCTTACTCACCCAAGGCCTGCTTGAATAAAAATGTCTCTGGTCTTTATCACACAAGGGTGGTATAGCACTATTTGGCATAATTGCATCTTTGGGTGATACTTATCACACAACACCATGTCTGTCAAGTAGCTGCTTTGCCCTCCATAAATTCCTGGAGCACTCTTTTCACTGACAGGTAATACCTGCCAGTGACTCCCAATCGCACTCCTTTTCCATTGTTGTTTTCTGTGCAATAAGTCTGTCCTGCTGCAGTTCTGATTCCCTGGCACATGATGTGAATGGGCATAATTCTGCATCTCCACTCTTCCCCCTCATCATTCACAAACAGGCTGTTTTCATTTATTTTTTTCTTTTTTAAAAATTAAGCACATTACTGTAATTTCACAATTGCATTCTAAAATAACAATAATAATGATAAAAATATATATTTTTTGAAAGGCACACATGTGTATGGTAGGCCATATCGGGGTCAGAAGGCAGGGTTTTGGAAGTGGTGCAGCAATCACATCATGGAACCATGGATTGCCAAAGCAGAGCTAAAAGGCTAGTTGGGAAAATGGTGTGATAATAAAGGGCGCAAAACTGGTAGGTTTCCATTCTTAAATTCCCAAGATTGTGACAGAACAGTAGGCTGGTGTGATAAAGTCCTTTGCCTGCCAGCAGGAGGAGAATGAAAAGGGAGACAACTTAGCCCTAATTGGTGAGAATTTACAGATCTAGGAATGGTCAACTAGAGGGCCATCTCTTGTGTCCCCACCAGTTGTGCCCCTGATAATGGCAGGACTAAGAAAAGAGCTGCCTTGGAAGATGTTAAAACCTGAGCAAGCTTGTATAGGAGAATAGGGCCTTCCTCATGGTCTGGGCCTAAGTCACTTAGGGCTTTATAAAGAGCTTATATATAGGGCTTAGTGAATAGCCAGTAACATATCTATAGCAAGTGAAGCTGTAGTAACAAGACGTTGGGTGTGTCCTATAACTAGCCCCAACCAAAAATGTCTCAACACATTTTAAAGTTGACTCCACACACAGTGGACTTTTTCGGACACTGAAAAATAATGCAAGAAGCCTCGTCAGCTTGCGAGGCTGCTGCTCTGCAAAGTGTCCCTTTCGTATGACACTCGCCCCTGCCGGTAATGTTGCGGTACCGTGGGGAGATTTGAGTGTCATATTTCGTTGTTTTTACTCACAAAAGTTGATCGGGAGTAAAAACCGACAAAATATGACGCTCAGCTCTCCCCGCGGTACCGCAACAGTACCGGCAGGGGCGAGCGTCATACGAAAGGGACGCTCTGCAGCACAGCAGCCTCGCAAGCTGATGAGGCTGCTTGCATTACTTTCTTCGCATCCGAAAAAGTCTCGTATCACTCAATCAGACATTGCTTTGAACAAATGTTGTTGGCTGTTGAAAATAGGCATCCAGTTTCAAGGCTGAATTCTGGATAACACTGGAGCATAAATCATGTAATCATAATATGGCACTTCTCTTCCCTGCTCTGAGAATAAAATGCTGAAACTGGTACTGAGATGGCATCCATTTCTGGTTCACATAACATCAACAGCTAGGCACTGTCCTCTCACAACATGGGAACTAAGCAAGACCAGGGATGCATGTACACTGTAGAAATAATCCTGCTTGATACCACTTTAACTCCATGGCTCCATGGCTACAGAATCTGAGATTTGTAGTTTTGCGAGGCACCAGCATTCTTTGGCAGAGAAGGCTAAATACCTTGTAAAACTACAAATCCCAGGATTCCGTAGGATGGAGCTACAGCACTTATAGTGAAGTCAAACTGCATTATTTTTCTACAGTATAGATGCCACCCAGCCCTCCAGGAGAGGAAGCTGTTAAGATAAATACATGCTGACTTACCTTCAGTATTCAACTCAGGACCGTATTCCCCCATAAAAACTACCCTGAGTCTTCAGATTGTCAAGAGAGGCCCTTCCCTCAGCTCCACCATCCTCACATGCATGGCTAATAGAGATATGAGTGTGGGCCTTCTCACTGGCAGTTCTTAGGCTCTAGAGGTCTGTCTGCTGTCCTTACATCAGCAGGGACATTTTAAAAAAATCTGCCATGATTTGGTGGAATTTACTATTTTTAAAGAAGGGGTTTAATAGGCTGCTGCACCATTTTAAACCACATTTTATTCCTGTAATGTATGTTTTAAAATGTGTTTAATAGTATTCATATCTGAACATATTTTAACAGTGGTCTTTTGCTTGTTTTGATCCCTGTTGTCTTCTGTTTTGAAAATATAACATTGTTCTTATTCAGTGTATGAGTATGTAGCCTATTCAGGTATGTCTTCTTGGCTGAGGAAAACATGTGAGATAAATAAATAAATAACATTCAAATTGTAGACATTTTAGATTGTATATTTTCCTGAAAACAACACTTATTATTTTTTGAGGAGGAAAGTCATAGGCCTAAATGCTATCAGTAGTCCCAAATAGAGTAGACTCATTCAGACAGTGGGATTTACATCATCATTCCATAGGTCAACACTGGCAGGAATTACCACTAAGATTCTGTACATAGGTTTTAACCAAGGTTTGCATGAGAAGAAAATTCAATATATTTAATGTGCAGAGCATCTCCACTCCTGACACACACAAAGCATGGTTTTTACACCCCTGAAAATCCCAGGCATCAAGGACAATAGAAATGTTTAGAAATTACTTAACTCTGAAGGAGGGAAGGAAGATTATTAGTATTAATAAATTTCTATCCATCATGTCAAATTACCATTGTAATAACAGAAGCTTTGAGTTCCTGCTGCAGGGTAATTTGCTTTTGTTCATGCTTTAGCATAATATTCCATAGCAGAGTAGAGCAACAACTAATCAGAAAGCAGCGGACCTTCCTCTGAAGAGTTAATTCTAATCCACATAATCATTAGAATGTTCAGTGTTGGTTTTCCTCCTGGGAAATGAATGAAAATACAGATAATTGTTTAGGTGTTAAGTTGGGTTGATCACAAAGAATTAAGCTTAGTTACCCTTCTGCAATTTATTTCACCAGAAACCCTCCAAGAAATTTTGCATGGGTGCAGATGCACCTTGATTCAGTTGCTACTGCTAAGAGAACTTCAACTCACTTGATTACTCTAGAAGCTGTTACTTGCTCTACTGTCCATCACCAAGGTGGGCAAAATATAAATTTGTGTCTGAATCCAAATCTCCTATACATGATCACTGCCATTCTGTTAGCTTTTTGCCAGAGTTTAGGAAAAGTTACATTGTTGGACAATAACTCCCCATATGACCTTTGGTGGTTGTGATGGGGGAATTCTGGAAAAATTTTGAGGCTCCTTTGTTTGTGGGCTGCTGTGTGTTACCATGACTGGAAGTTAGTGTGTAGATGGCACTTTCTTTGAAGTGACATGCTCAAGAAACTGGTCATGATTTTTAAGTACATTGCCATATACATTTGGAAATATCTGGTCTAAGACAGTGCTGCTCAGAGTGGTGCTTCATTGACTAGTGTCAGCCCCTGTATCACTGGCTGTGGGTTCCTGATGAGTTCTGAGGAAAGAAAAAACAGATGTTGCCAATGAACACAAATACGGTACATGTCCCTGACAAAAAAAAACAAAAAAACACAAAAAGTATATGTTGATTCCCCCATGTCAGGACTCATCTACACGAACCAGGATATGTCAACTGTCCACTGGTGTAATCTGGCTGTGGAGCTGACCTGTGCTTTCCCCATTACCTCAACAAAATGGGAGCCCAAACAGGAATGCGGGCCCGTTGCTGCAGCCACCACCATTTTCTCTGCTGACTAGGAGGCAGGAAGGGGCCCCGCAACATGTGACTGAAGGCCCCCTGCATATGACCAGCCTTGGTCATATGCTGCGGGACTCCTGCCTGGCTTCTGGGAGAACCAGGGAGGTGGTGGTGGCAGCAGATAGGGCCCAATCTGATTTTTGCCGGTGGTAATAGATTAAACAGGGTGTCATTTGGAAACAGTTTATCAGGACCTACCCCAGCTTGCCCCCATATCTGTTCTTGGGGGTGTCTGGGGGAAGAATGGGGCAAATGTGTCATATGGACTGCAGGCCTCTGAGATGCTGGCAAGCTGGGGTATTTAGCCTGTGTAGACAAGCCTTCAGATAGCTCAAGAAGCAATGGTCATAGGACAGTAGCACAAAAGCAAGCCAGTTTCCTATATCTAGGACTAGGGAGATTATCACAAAGGGTCCTCAAACTCCCACTCCCGTCCCTGTACCATCTTTTTTTTTAAAAAAATCAGACCTACCTTGGAACTGCAACAGAAACAGCTCCCCCTCCCTCCGGCAATCAAGGAACTGAATACAGCTCACGCAGAGCTGTATTCACTTCCTTATTTGAAATCCCAGGCCATTCTCATGAGAGAAAGAGCACATAGGAAATTAAAAAAAAAAAAGTGAAGGAAAGACATAAAAGTGACAGCAAGCACAAAAATAAAATTAAAAAACAAACAAACAGAAGTAACCCGGGGAGAGGGGGGGGGGAAAGGATCTTCAACAAGCTACCATGAGAGACAACTTCCAAGCAAATCTACAAACAAAACTTGAAGACCATCCTACAGATCCTTCTCCTACAGTGATCTGGCAACATATCAAAAACAGTATCCTCCAGTCTGCAGAAGAATCCCTCGGGTTCTCCCACAAAAAAAATCAAGACTGGTTTGATGAAAACAACCAAGATATCCAGGAGCTGTTGGCAAAGAAGAGAACTGCTCACCAGGCATACCTCGCCCAGCCAACCTGCCATGTAAGAAAAGCAGCTTTCCGCCTCACATGTAGTAAATTACAACAAAAACTCCGAGACATGCAGAACAAATGGTGGATCAATATAGCAGGAAAGACACAACGCTGTGCAGATCTGGGTGATCATAGAGGATTTTATAAAGCTCTTAAAGCAGTGTTTGGACCTACTTATCAGGTCCAAAGCTCCTTATACAGTAGAGATGGTCAAACATTAATTACTGATAAAGCCTCCATCCTGAATCGATGGGCTGAACATTTTCAAAGACTCTTTAGTGCCATCCGAGTAGTCCAAGGCTCAGCTATCCAACATATGATACAAAACCCGATGAAAAATGAATTGGACATAGCTCCCACTTTGGAAGAGACCCTTAAGGCCATACAGCAGATGAAAAATGGCAAGGCAGCTGGGATTGATGGAATCCCACCTGAAGTTTGGAAACACGGAGGTCATGCACTCCATGAAAAATTCCACGAATTCCTTGTGAATTGCTGGGGAAAAAGGGAACTGCCATCAGACCTCCGAGATGCAATCATCATCACCTTGTACAAGAAAAAAGGAGCAAAATCCAATTGCTCAAACTATCGAGGCATAACACTGCTCTCTATTGCTGGAAAAATCCTTGCAAGGCTACTACTGAACAGATTAGTTCCTGCTATTGCAGAAGAACATCTCCCTAAAAGCCAATGTGGCTTCAGAGCCAATAGGAGTACTACAGAGATGGTATTTGCCCTTAGACAACTGCAAGAAAAATGTAGGAAGCAGAACAAGGGTCTCTATGTAACATTTGTTGACCTCACCAAAGGCTTCGACACTGAGATAGAAAAGGTCTGTGGCAGATCCTGGAAAGACTAGGATATCCCCCCAAATTCCTTAAAATGATTATCTTGCTACACAAGGGCCAGCGTGGTCAAGTCAGATATGGCGATGCTCTTTCAGAGCCCTTTCTAATAACTAATGGAGTGAAGCAAGGTTGTGTTCTTGCTCCAATTTTATTTACAATCTTCTTCTGCATGATGCTCCAAAGGGCTATGGCAGAGCTTGAAGAAGACGACGGCATCTATATACGTTACCGTACCAATGGTAGCTTGTTTAACTTAAGCCGTCTGAGGGCTCACACTAAGACTCTAAACTATCTAGTCCGTGAGCTGCTCTTCGCTGATGATGCTGCCCTTGTTGCCCACACAGAAGCAGCTCTGCAGCGCCTAACATCCTGCTTTGCAACAGCTGCAGAGCTGTTTGGGCTAGAAGTCAACCTGAAGAAAACAGAAGTTCTTTACAAGCCTGCACCACAGGACGAACACCACCATCCCCACATTGCCCTCGGCAAATCTGTGCTCAGGTCCGTTCAGCAGTTCACCTACCTGGGAAGCATCATCTCCTCAGATGCCAAGATTGACAAAGAGATCGATCACAGATTAGCAAAGGCATACACTGCATTTGGAAGACTTCACAAAAGAGTCTGGAGCAATAAACACCTGAGGCAAAGCAGAAAAATCAGTGTGTATAGAGCCATTGAACTGTCTATCCTCCTTTATGGAGCTGAAACATGGGTCACCTATCGCCATCACCTATGACTCCTCGAGGGCTTTCATTAGTGCTGTCTACGCACAATCCTAAATATACGCTGGACTGACTATGTGACAAATGTTGCTGTCCTTGAGCAAGCAGGGATCACCAGTATTGAGGCCATTATATTGAGAATGCAGCTGCGCTGGGCAGGGCACGTTTCTAGGATGGAGGACCATCGCCTCCCAAAAATACTACTGTACGGTGAACTCGCCATGGGTCAGCGTAAGAGGGGTGCTCCAAAAAAGCAATACAAAGACTCCCTGAAACAACAGGCTCGGCCAAATTGATCACCAACAGTGGTCCGCCCAGGCCTCACATCGGGAGGCATGGAGACGCACTATCCACAATGCCGCAGCCTTATTTGAGAACTCACGCCGAACAAGTCTTGAAGAGAAATGACAACGCAGAAAGAATCACAACCCAAAAACATCACCGAAGGAGACCTTCTGCTGTGCTTTCTGCAACTGGACTTGTTTATCTCGGATTAGCCTTTTTAGTCATCAGCGCACTTGCAGAAAGCACGGGATGAGTCCTTCTTGAATCTTCGTTTGCGAAGAAAAGCCAGAGAGAGAGAGAGAGAGAGAGAGAGAGAGAGAGAGAGAGAGACTTCCTTGTCCCAATCATACCCAGAAGTGTTTAGGAGGGACCTCCCACTGTGGCTGGCATTGTGCCAGCATAACGGGACATCTTTTCATATGCCCGTGATTCCGTCACAGAGATGGAAGGGGCACCTTATTAATTATTAAAATCATTAATAAGAGGAAGCGTGGAGGGCACAGGAGCAGAATGGAATCATCACAGGACAAGGACAATGTCATCTAAAAGGAAAACCTTTTAGTGATCTCTGGTCGTCCCTGTCCTGGGATATTTGAGCCATCTGATAATCTCCTAAATGCGGGACACACACAGTTGTAAGCCACACAGATATTCTGAAAAACATTTTCAGGGATGGAAACAGATGTCTTTGGTTTTAATGGATTTACATCAGGACCTAGAACAGCTCTTTGACTTATAACATGCAGCTCATAGAAATATGTTGGCTGGACTCCTTTTTGCATTACAATTCATATAAAAAGTAAATAAAACATTTTCAAACTTTATAATTATTTACTGGGTATAGACTGAGCGTCCATTGGATTACAACCTAAATTTAATCTCCATGGTGAGAAAATAGATTAAAGGATTTAAATCCTAATTTTAATGCTAGATTTGAGTCAGGGTTTAAAGAAATTTTGAATTAGCATGGATTACAGAGGAATTGTGCTGGAGAATCAGTAATCATATGGGCTGATGTTGACAATATTAGTTTCAGTGGGCATGGTTTGCGATTGCATGATTGTGGCATGTGTGGTTCCGTTGCTGGCAGTGAAATTAGCAGGATGTTAGTGTAATACTGGGTGCTGTAGAGTTTGGTTGTGTTGCTCATGGTGGAGGTTATTGTTTCTTTTCACTTTATTTTTTTAGAGGTGTCTGTGAAAATTTTGTCAAGGAAGATGGGTGTCAGCAGATTGTAAGAAGTGAAAGTATGAAGATGAAAAGAGAAATGTTATTTGTTAATTTCTTGAGGCTCTCAAACATCTGAAGTTTATGGTATGTGGCTGTTACATTAAGCAAGTTTGGCCACTCCCAACCTAGAGCAACTACAAAGAGTTTGAAGGGTGAGGCAGATGGAGAATGGGCATATTCCATTACTTTCTTGTGACTTTCCAATATTGGGTGAATGGGCAGGGAGAGCTCAAACAGATGTTTGTCATGGTCCTACTAGAAGATTTCTGCATTGAGGAGGCTGATGAATAGTTGAGTGCCTTTGCAGAAGTGGGACCTTCAATGTTCCTTGAGGCTTCACCTCTGGATAAGACTCCGTAAGAGTAGGGAAGGCCAGATATCAGCAGCTGAGCTCTAGGTTGGGCTCAACAATAGGATTCTTGCTCCTGGAGCAGTAAAGGAAATGGTGATGTTCCTGAGTGTCTGCTAATCTATTTCTTGAAACCTTGCTGTGACTGATCTGCTGGTGACTGACTTCGGACTGTGTTTGCTGTGGACGGTGTTTGCTGTTGAATTTCAGTGGCACAGCCATTATATGGATTTCTTTTTATTTTATTTTATTTTATTTAGTTATTTATACCCCGCTCTTCAGCCACAAGGCTATCAGAGTGGATTACAAATTGTTTTAAGTAATAGCTATTTACACATCTACATTGCATTAAACAGTTTCCAATGTGTGTTAGCTAATTGAGTACAAGCTGGGTACTCAATTTACCGACCTACGAAAGGATGGAAGGCTGAGTGAACCTTGGAGCCCACTGGAATCGAACTTGCAACGTGGTGGCTTGCAGGACTGGCATTTAACCACTGCGCCACTAGAGCTCCTTCATTGGCTTTGGAGTAAAATAGAGAGGAAGGGAGAGGGAGAAAAAAAAAGAAACATGGCAACACCTTTAAGGCTAACTGGTTTTTATTTTAGCACGAGCTTTCATGATTATAAACCCACTTCTTCAGATGCAGTACAGAGTGATAGTAAGGCCTCCCACATAAAGTATATTTATACAGTTGTGGGAGTGGGATAGAATGTAATTGGATCAAGAAAGATGCAAATCATGCCCCTTGCCTGAAATTTTCAAAAGGACTGGTGAAGTAATGCAGGTCTTTCAGAACTTTATAGTGGATATTTAGTGTTTAGTGTTTTAGCATGTCATATCTCTAGCTCTAAAATGCAATTTTGAAGAAAATGGACATTAAACCCAACCAAACCAAACTACTTCTGGCTGCTATTTCCCAGTGATGAAGGAAGTGGCCAGTAGAGAAATCTAAGACAACCTGAAACTGACCCCTAGACCTGTCCAATTCACCCGCCCCCCAGTTAATGTATGTTGATCATTTGAATACTTAAAATACATGGTTTAAGACCTTGCACAGCCATGAAGGGTGCCAGGGTAGTCTTTGGCCAAATACAACTCTTTCTGACTAGGCTACTTCACAGGCATGTTCTGAACAAAAATGGAATGCCCCCCATGTACACTACTGAGGTCACTGGAGGAAGGATGGGACACATTTAAAAATGTCAAGAGAGGAGCTTGATAATTATCATTGCAGTTAATCCACACTGGGAACTTTGAGAAATGAATTCAAAAGTGGAAAAACTGGAAATATGTATGTGTGTCCTGAAGACAAAAGAAAGAAACAAGCTGATTACCTACTGGGCTTGAATAGGTTGGAAACATATACGGCTGGATTCATTTGATGTCATTCCATTGAGAGAATAGATTCCTGCAGTGGAAGTGGGATTGGGCAGTGGTATTTAGTGGATTCCTTTCAGTGGGAAGTGAATCTACTCTGAGTTTTTTATCCAAAGTGTTGAACTGAACACCCCATCCCACAATATGTGCACTGCCTAGGATGGTGTCTTTAAAGTTTGGACAGAGTGCATTCGCCAGCCTACTGACATGGGAGCCACTGGGATGGGCTCATTTTTCCTCCCTTGTGCACACTCAAAACTGTTCATAAAAATGTTCAAGTTCAGAAGGCAATGGATAAGGCAGTAGTGGTAAAAGAATGTAAGTTCCATTGTAGAAGCAGAGATCTGCTAGTATGACATTGGTTTAAAGATGTTGGCAGGGAGTCAGGGAATTCTGTATTTTATGGTTTGATGCTTTGTGCTTCTCTCCCAAATTTTTTAATAGGGGGAGTAGAAATTGCCCCCTTTAATGGTTTGGATGAAATCTCAGCATTTCACAAACTTAGCTTTGTAAGGGCATACAGGCAGTTTCCTTCTGATGCACTGATAAAATTGATTATACTAGCCAGACCAGGCATACCATACTCCATTAAAAAAAAACTCCTCAAAAAATTCCTAGTAGACCTCATGACAACTCTGTAAGGTAGGCCGGTGGATTTAAAGTACTCTTTCCCCTTCTTAGCATTCCACACTTTCCTCAGAACTGCTGAGGGTGAGTCACTCTGTTACCCTGCCGCCGCCATCAGTTGACTGTCCAGCTCCAGCCCAGTGGCAGCAGCGGCATCCTGCCACCACCACCACTTGATTGCCTGGATCCCATCACAGCCCAGGACTGATGAGTGGCTGACGGAGTGAGAGGAGGGAGGGGCCCTTGTGTGGCAGTAATGCAGATTGAATTGATTGTGCTGTGGAGAGGGAATTTGCATGTGGGTGATGATTGGTTGGGTGTGCTTCCTGAGCAGCTAATCAGCACACTGGGAAAGGCAACATACCCAAGAGAATTGTTTCTATATCTAGATAGATATAGATATAGATATAGATATAGATATAGATATATAGTGTGATGACTCTGCTAACGCTCACACACTGAGACAATGGACTTTTTCGGACATCAAAAAAACAATGCAAGCAGCCTCGCCACGTTGCGAGGCTGCAGCGCTGCAGGGCATCCCTTTCGGATGACGCCCGTCCCTGCCGGTACTGTTGCGGTACCACAGGGACATTTGAGTGTAATATTTTGGTGATTTTTACTCACGATCAACTTTCATGAGTAAAAATTGCCAAAATATTACACTCAAATGTCCCCGTGGTACCGCAACAGTACCGGCAGGGAGGGGCATCATCCGAAAGGGATGCCCTGCAGCGCTGCAGCCTCGCAACGTGGCGAGGCTGTTTGTGTTGTTTTTTTGATGTCCGAAAAAGTCCAATATCCATTGATCAGAAATGGTTTATTGGATCAGGAATAGAAGCATTCAGGTTCATTGCATAGATAGGTCTGGCGTTTTGCACCAGAACTCAGAAAATAATAGGAAAGCTAAGTTTTGATTACATCACCCTCACCTGCAGTGGCTCATGAGAGCATTCCATGCTGTACCACCCTCCCAACCTCCCCCTGTACTTTCCCAAGACATAATTGTCCAGATGGCCTTGAGCATGCCAGCAACAGATAGCACACACAACTGCTCTAACCCAGCATCCTAGTTCCCAGAATGCTCTCTACTCATGTCATGGCCTGGCATGCTAACTACAGCCTAGCAGCAGCAGTACATTTGAGCTGTTTATACAGAGCCCATGCCAGAGTCCTGACATATATATTCTTTGCAATTTTCAGGCAATTAGATTGCTCTCTTTGTTAACATGCTTTTATTTGCTAAGTGGTTGGCATGATAAACCACTGAGCATTTGCATGTTAAACATTTTTATTTTGGGCTTTGAAAAATGGCTACATGTAAAATAGAGGGTGTTCATTCAGGTATTTGATGCCAACAATAATATTTTATTTCATAAATCCAGTTCGCTAGAATTTCCATTATCTACAGTTTAGATCTTCGGGGAAATTAATTGTTAGGACTTCAACTCCTACGGTCCCTCTGCCATATGCTCAGCCATTTTGACTGGGGATTGTGATAATTGTAGTCCAGAAAAGTAACTTATCCAAGTTATGGTGTAGTCGGTCTGGTATAATTATGTTTCTTTTTACCAGATGGGTCCTCACGAGTCAGCGATTTGTACTTAAATAGAAAAATATACTTTAAAATTTAAATTGAATTGAAATTAAAATCAGAATTACTAGTGGTAGGTAACTTCAGTAGTATGTGAATGCTACCAAGTAATTAACTTCAATAGTATGTGAAGTTACCTTGTAGCAAGGGCAGATAAAAAACACCTGTAAACTAAAGAAACCTATGACATTTGGGGCAAAAATCTTTTTAAAAAAGTTAACAATTTTTTTTAACAAATAATTTTGAGGGACAAAATGACTGAGTTAATTCCCCTCCCCCCCGCATTCTCTATCCCTCTCACCCTGAAAAAACATCTATCTAGCCTAAACAGATAGCTTCATCTTGATAGTTACATTTCATGGTTAACTATCAAGTATCAGTATTTTTAATGTTTTTGTAAACATTATATATTTTAATACTTGAGAAAATGTATCTCATAAATAAGCTTTATTATGTGTCAAAAGGGATGAAAATATAACTTTACATTTCTGTTTTAAAGTAATTTTAGTGCCTATTAGCTATAAAGTAACAGTTATATATAATTTAGAGTGTGTAGTCACTCGAAACAACTTGACATTTTCACACAAACACGGAACCTTAATAATAGCCTTGGGATTACACTGGATGTATACACCACTACAAGATATTAAAATAACTTATGGTGCACTGTAATTCTTGTTTTGTATTTGTCCAAGTAGTTTTGAAGCATGCTATAAAGCAGAAAAATAAAAACCTAAGCTCCAAAGTCAGCTAAGCTGCATTCTTAAAGTTATAGCCGCCTTTTCATATTAAGTATGATTAAACCAGTTGACATTTGCAATTGTCATCATCCTCTCCTTCTACTCTCTTCTTATTAATAGGCTGTGATTAAAATGTAAATTCATGGCATGCTGCAGTTTGAAAGCCACTGTAATTGTTTAAAATAAAGAAGTCGATTGCATTTAGTCTCGGATTACATTAAATCATTAAAAATAGTCCTTTACTTGTTGCTCTTAAAGCATACGTGAAATAAGCAAAATACTCTGGACTTATGTCTGATTGTTTCTCTGCTGCCGCCTTGAATTTATATTTGTGTGGAAACATCAACCAAAGCAAAGCTTATTATCCAGCATCCAATAGGAAAATGGCAACTGCTCTCAAGCTAATCAGGCAGAGTATTTTACACTTGAAATGAAATAAATAATAAAAAAGAGATTTCTTTTGTAGTGAAAGGGCCTCTTTATATCCTCCATCCTCTCTGGCAATTAAAAAATTCTCCAAGATTTGACGTGTTCTTTTAATTTTAATTGAAGTGGCATGTGGGTAGGGATTAGGTGAGAGCACAGATGTGCATAAAAATTAATATGAACTTAGAGAAATATCCCTTTTTCCATAAAAGGATTGATGAAATTTTCACAGATGGAATTTGTCTAGACCCTTATTGAACAATCTAGAAGAGCCCACTTGAGTCATTTCTGCTACAGTCCCAGATACTTTGGTTGGTAAAGACAAGAGACCAGTCTTGTGTTGTTGTTTTTTTAACCCTCTCATTATTCTCTGGCTTGAGTCATGTACCTGTTTAATTAAAATGTGTGTGGTTTGAAACCTTTGGCATAATCCTAAAGACACTGGCTATGGTAGCTGTTTTTTGAGGGGGTGGGGAGGCTGTTTACTCACTGTAATTTTTAGAGAGTGGAAGTAACTGGTTATGAATATCAGATAGAGCTGTTTCTATAGCTTAAAGGACAAAAGACACCTACATTTGTGAGCAAATGCACCAAGAGTTCATTCTGGCTGGGATTAAAGTATACACTCAAGAAATTGTCAAAAACCTAAGAGGTCATGAAGTGTCTCAGACACAGATGAGACACAGAGGTCTTGCTCCAAAGAGTGCTAACCTCTGTTCCAAATACCATATATTAGTAAACTATCTTCTGGGTATTTTTGATCCCATTTTCGAATCATCAAAGACAGAATACTGAGAAATGTGTGGTGTGGGAAGTCAGATTGATAGGCAATAACAATAGGTCCTAAGGCATCCTGAACGCTAACCAATTTGAAGAGCTTGGACGGGTGACTTTTTGGACTTCAAATCCCAGGGGGGAAGCTGTTGTAGAAAAAAAAAACTTTTCCAAAAATGAGAAGGAATGGAAATAGAAAAAGTTGCAATGCAAGTAGTTCACACTTCAGTGTTGATAGGAAGAGAGTAAAACATTGTCTGTCTTAGCTAATAAGACCCATCTCCTATGGCTTCGTAGTACACAGAGACTCTTAACAGAGAAACATTTGTTGCATGTCCCACTTCTGAGTGTGCATCCACATAAGAGAATCAACCCTACAGCTTTATTTATTTAAAATGCAGGAGCCCTGTCCAAATGTTTGCCACCATGTGTAAGGGTTAAATGTGAGCAAGGATCAAGAGAAGTAAACAAGCAATTGCCCTCAACATTGTCAAACAGGTTGTTACTTACCAATCTCCTTATGACACCTCACTGATCAGGGTTTCTGACAAGCAAAGCCTTCTAAGTGCTCACTGTCCCTAGAAAACATCTCCAGACGTTCACACCAAGTGCACACACTCTACAAAGAAAAGCTTCCCACAGGTGGGAAAGTGGAGGGTAAGGGCTGCATATGCACCCCCCCCCCAATCCCGACAAACATTTAGCCCTTACACGTTTAGGCATATTTTCAACAACACTATGATGTGAAGGCTTTTCCCATTGAGAATGGACACATCTAATTACTGGAACAGAGTATGTTCTAGGGATGTAATTCTTCAGTTATTTTGTCCTTGAAGGAAACAATTAGTAATTTTAACAATTTTCTTCTTGCTGGGAAGGAGTCTTTGAAAACGGAAAACTTTGGACCTAATTATTCAAAATTCACACATGGGATATTTGCACAGCAAATAGCATTTTTTGTACAGGAAATTGATGTTTTGCATAGAAAATGCAGTTTCCTACACAGAAAATGTTTTTTGTGCACCTATGAAAACCACATGCAAATTTTGTGTGGAATAAATCCCCTAACTACAGCATTATCTGCACAGAAGTTGCTGTTTTCTGAACAGAAACCATGTGTGAAATTTGTGTAGAATAAATCCCCAACAATAGTATTTTCTTCACAAAAAAAACTAGTTCTGCACAGAAACAACCTTTTCTATGTAGAAAATGCTGTTTCCTCAGCATAATACTATGAGTAAATATAATGCAGAATACATTCTGAAGTGCAAAGATTCTCATCAATCCAGGATTATTTGAGAAACACATTTTCAACTATTTACCAGGTCTTTTTTTTTTTAATATTCTTCCCATTTCTAGTACAGATTGAGTATTCCTTATCTAAAAATCCAAAATCCGAAATGTTCATATGGGTGGCTGAGATAGTGACACCTTTGCTTTCTGATGGCTCAATGCACACAAACTTTGTTTCATGCACAAAAGAATCGAAAATATTGTGTATAAAATTACCTTCAGGCTATGGACATTTTCAGACGCATTTTTAGGCAGGATATATTCCAAAACAGCTCCGTTACTGCCGCGCGGTAGGGGAGCGGTTTCGGATGACGCTGTCCCTCTGCCGAAACCCTCCATGTCACTTCCGTGACAGAATGGAGGAAGCTGCGGCATATTTCATTCATGGGCAACATTTGTGAATGAAATATGCCGTGGCTTCCTCCATTCTGTCACGGAAGTGACACGGAGGGTTTTGGCAGAGGGACAGTGTCATCTGAAACTGTTCCCCTGCTGCGTGGCAGCAATGGAGCTGTTTTGGAATATATCCTGCCTAAAAACATGTCTGAAAATGTCCTATGTGTATAAGGTATATATGAAACATAGATGAATTGTGTGTTTAGACTTGGGTCCCATCTCCCAAAATATCTTATTATTTGTATGTAAATTTTCCAAAATCTGAAAAAAAATCTAAAATCCAACAGTTTTGGTCCCAAGTATTTTGTATAAGGGATATTCAATCTGTACTTATTTTGGAGTAAGTATCTTATAACTACAGTAGTCAATAGAGGAGAATTAGGGTGTTTTGTAGTAGTGGTGGTGGAAGTGGATTGATTTTTGAATTTTAGTTCCAAGCATCCCCCGCAACCAATTTCTTTAGTTGAGTCCAACATTTCTGTAGATGCAGCATTTAGGGAGGATGGTCACCCTTCTTCTATTGTGTTCCAGGCCACATATGACAGACTTTTTTCCCTATTGTTAGCTGTACTTCTTCTTCCACATGTACCTTGTGGGATGCTGCAATGTTAAGTGCCACACAGCACTTCTCCACTCCCTTCAGCTTGGCTTTAAAGGAAAACAGCTGGGAAAGAGATGGGGTGATATGACAATGACAAATAATAGTGGTTCTCATGTTCAGTCTGTACCAAAGAAAAAAGGAAAAAATGAAAAATGAAGGCCTGGCATGGAAGAGAATGTGGACAGAGAGATTGTGTTCAGAATCCAGGGTCATCTAACAAAATTGAATGGGAGGATAGAGAAGAGGAAGGTACTTTTCACACAGCACATACTTAAGCAGTGGAATTTGATACCTCACAATATGATAGTGACCACCAATTCAGATGGCTTTTAAAAGGTTTTAAACAAATTCATGGTGAACTTTTGAAGGTGTCAGGAATAAAATGTGCCTCTGAAAATCCCATGGTCTTTTCTGAAAACCAACAAATTAAATAACAAATGACTTAGTGACCATCCAACTAATTAAACTATTAGTGTTGATGACAATTCAATTAAGCTATTATTACTGTTGGTGGCAATAAATTCATTTCCCAATTGCTAATGTTTAATGTTATTGAATTAATTTCTAAGCCTGACGTCCCAGTATCTGCTACTCCTAGGATCAGAGGCAGCTGAGGTCTCTAAACACCAGTTTCGGGGGAGAAAACAGTTTGCCAAGTGCTTAGCCCTCATGTTCTGCACTGGATTGGCCACTGTGAGAAAAAGGACGTAAGACCAAGTAGGCCGTCAGTCTGATCTACAAGGACTCTTGTGTATTCTCCTCTTATAGCAGCAACAGCAACACTCCTAACAGATGTGTGAATCTAGCTTCACCCATGAAAGGATAGTTCTGTTCCTTTTGCGAATGAGGCACAACTATTTAAATGGTTTCAGATTTCTTATTAGATTAAGAAGAAAGAAAAGACATGGAAATAGGAAGCTCTGGCACAAATTTGCTGCTTGTGATGGACTTACTCCTTGGCTGCTTGAAAGCTGTGACTAAATGGGAACTATGTTTTGGGTGGCTCAGGTGACATGGGACATTATCAGATGCGGCAAAAATTGCAGGATTACAATGCCACAGTAGTGTGAATGGATCCCACTGTTGCACAACGTTGTCATCTTCGCCTGGTTTCACCATGCTACAGCCACAAAAAAGGCATTTCTTCTAATTCTAATTCTTCTATTCTAATTCAAGCTGTGAATAGATCATCAATATCACTTTTTTTCATAGTATTGATGGCTTGTGAAACCAAGTCCTTTCATAATTGTGAGATTACAGCATGAATGAGCGGTCCTCAAAGAGAAAACTTCCAGGTGAAAACATGAAAACAAAGCAAAGGATGGTCTTTTTATGAACTGTCCCATTTAGTTTTCACATTTTTAGGTTTGTTTCAGTGCTTGTGTGTTATTAAGTTGTTTTTGGAGTTTTAAGTGTGCTTGCATCTTCTCGTGAGAACTGCTGAAATCTCGTCCATGCTAAATCATAGAAGTAAACTCCCATTCTTAAAGCGCCAGTGGTGGTCATGCGATGATTTTGTGGCAGTTCTTTCATGTGATTACAGTGACATGAGATAAGAAGTGTAATAATACCATGATGTTTCCACTATCCTCATTCATGGAATTACAGTGTTTTAAGACTCTATTCTGATAATGCCCATGGTGTGGAAAGACAGTGTACAGATCTAAATGACAAATGCATAATAAATTGTTATTCACAGACTGTGGAGATTAACTCAAATGCTAACCAAAAGAAGGTATGTGCACCGTGTGTGTGTGTGTGTGTGTGTTTGTGTGTGAGGGTTTCACTTTCTTCTGCCTCATGCCTGCCTCCACTGGACATTTTAAAACTATCTAGGTTTGCTTTGGTACATAGGATATATATGTAACCTATGCATCAGCTGATGTGAAAATGCATGGAGGAAACAGAAAAAAATGTAAAAGCAAACATTTGTTCTACATATAAGGCTTTGTTAAATCTGCATAGCTCAGTTAGTGATAAAGCATTACAATATTGATCCTATACATAGATGCAAGGAATAGAAAATTAAACTGCCTCATGGCAGCAAAGTATGATAAGAAAACTGCTATCTTTAAAGATAGGGCATTGTAGCTTCTAACAGTAGCAGGTAGATAAAGAAGAAGAGCATGGAAGTGGTAACCATTCCCAGTGGGACTTTGGATGACATTGTAACAGATGACTCTGGATGACAATGTAAGAGGAGGAATGGAAAGAAATTATATTAACAAACTGTTGTCAATGGTTATAATAAGATTTGAACTGTTGAATAACCGAACCTGAAAGACCATCGTATTTTTCAAGATGATTTAGAAGGATCTTGCGATTGAGTGTGTCAAAAGCTGCAATTATGTCAAGAAGCATTACAAAGGATGGATTCCTCACATCGGATACAATAAGTATGTTATTACAAATCCTGATGAGCACAGTTTCAAAAACTGCTGTGAAAACGTTTGGAATAAATTATATCCCTGGGAAGTAATTCTCCACATTCTTCCTGTTTGCTGCCATAGCTAGCGATTATAGATTCAAATCTGCTTACATCTTGCTCAAATATCTGGGGGATGGGTTTTGGAATTTGAAAGAATATACTCAATAGAAATCTCAGTAAAGCTATTACATTGGATATACTATGACATTTTCAGTAAATGATATCACCAAAGGAAGGAGCTCAGTGATAAAAGTGGAAGATTTTGATCAAAACTGCTTTTCTGTTGTAACATTAGCTGGTTGAATATCATAAGGTGAGTGTTCATGTAGTTAACAAAAACAACTTTTCTTTCCTCAATTTGTGTGTGGTAGCATGGGGAAAGGGGTGGACACCCCACACACACACACACAGAGAGAGAAAGAGAGAGCCATGATGACATTTTTACAGCCACAATCCTACACTTTGAACAGAAGTTCCAGTGAGTTCAAGGAAATTTATTATTATGTGCATATAGGATTGCAGTCCTAATTCTTTAAAATAATAGGCTGAAAGTTTTTAGGCATTTTTGACTGGTTACTGTACTTTGAAGAATTGGGTGGTAAGGAGGCAGGTTTTGACAAATGCAGGTGGCCTAATCCTTTCTCCAAGGAGGAAGAAAAGACAAGGGGAGTTGGTGTGGGAATAAAGGTAAAATTTTGAATGAAATGCTTAACATAGGAGTCAGCAGTCGGAGCTGGAGGAACTTTCACCGAACCCAACACAGAAGCAAGCTATGTGATGATTTGTAAAAAGTTTGAATTAAACTAGCTGAAAGTAGCAGTGGTGCTGAAATTAGGTGGCTTATTCACAGAGCCTGTTATGTTCATATTTACTGGTCACAGGTATACCAAATCTGCACAACTATTGAACCAATTACCGTATATTCCTGCATATAAGACTGCTTTTTAACACTTGAAAATCTCCTCAAAAGTTGGGGGTCATCTTATATGCCCAGCAGATCTTTTCCCCTGCTGTGAGAATGACTGCCTTGTCTTTGAAGTGTTAAACTGCCCTCCATTTAGGGATTCTATTTTGGTAAACTTGCCAGGAAGTTTTTCATTTGCATAGTTTTGGGGATTTCCTCTCCAGGAGTTTGAAAGTTTGCCAATGTGGCTCTAAAATCATGAATGTGCTCATTCAGAAATTTGGGATTTGATAGTTTCATATTAACCAACTTCATTAGTAATGAAACCTTACTTTCCAAAGATTGAACACCACAGAGATTTTTCAAAGTATCCCATGCTTTTTTAGCTGTTGTCAGTCCTTCAATTTCACAGACTATTCCATCATCTACAGCCACTGAGCTGTCTGTCTGGTGGGGGGCAGGCTTTCCAGCCAGGTGGCTGCCTGGAGGGGGGGCAAAGTCTATATTTTAACTTAAAAATTGGGGGGGGGGTTGTCTTATGCACCCAGTCGTCTTATACGCCAGAATATACGTTATAGTACTTGCAGTATTCAAAGCAAACTTGTCATGAGTTGGCACAAGAGTCTCATCATGTGTGAGTGACACAGTTAGGCATCTATGCTCCATCATTTCAGTATATCCCACAGTTGGTTTAACCTTATTTTTTTCTGAAGGAACTGTAACCATTCCACTTGTGCTTCTGCTTATGGAATGATGTAAATTTTAGACTGTTAAGGGCAATTTTATAAATCAATCAAAATAGAACTTTGGATTTTAAATGCTTCATGATGGTCATGTTTAACAATTATCCAATCATTTTTGCTGCTGTTTTCATAGGTCCAGTGATGTGGGCATTTATAGCTCCATATAAGTACCAGCTCTAAACATAAGACAGATAATCAGAAAGAGTGAGTGTAAGAAAATGACATGTGACATCATGATATATAGGAAATTATCAGGTGTGGCTAATGTGGTGCCTTAACAACGCCAGCAGGTGTTATAATAATATAATAATAAAATTTTATTTCTATCCTGCCCCTCTGCAACGCAAACAGGGTGGCTTACAATATAAAAACTCCATAATCACAATACCCTAGCCCACCTACCCATTAATATAATATTAAATTATAAAGGATTAAAAACATACAATAATTAAAAATATATAAATTAGAAAAAAAAATTAAAACATACAATAATTAAAAAAAAATCCAATTGCAGCTCAGAAAGGACAGGCGAGTCTTGGACCGGGATAGTTATTCAGGAAAGGCCTGCTGGAAAAGATCCATCTTGACAGTTTTTTTGAAGCTGTCTAAGGTGGTAATAAGATGGATCTCATCCAGCAGGCCATTCCATAATCTGGGAGCGGCAGCAGAGAAAGCCCTCTGGGAAGTCACTGACAGCCTTGTTTTCTTAGGTTGTAACAGATTCCTCCCAGAGGACCGAAATGCATGGGGAGGGTCGTATAGAAGGAGGTGGTCCCAGAGATAAGTTGGACCCAAGCCATGCAGAGCTTTAAAGGTCATAACCAACACCTTGTACTGTGCCCGGAAACTAATAGGCAGCCAGTGGAGAGCTTTTACCACAGGTGTTATGTGCTCTCTTCTGGAAACACCGGAAATCAACCTGGCTGCCATGTTCTGAACTAGTTGAAGGTTCCGAGTCAAGCACAAGGGTAGCCCCATGTAGAGCGCGTTACAGAAATCCAGACGGGAGGTTACCAATGCATGTACCACAGTTTCGAGGTCCCTGGTTTCCAGGAAAGGGCACAACTGGCTTATCAGCTGAAGTTGATAACAGGCACTCCTGACCATCACATTTACCTGATTAGACATCTGGAGTGACGAGTCCAGGAGCACCCCCAGACTGCGAACCCAGTCCTTGGAGGAGAGTGTAGTTCCATCCAGGATTGGAAGTTGTATTCCCAGACCTGGTTTTGGGCCTGTAACTGTTAGTACCTCCGTTTTGTCTGGATTCAGTCTCAATTTGTTTTTCCTCATCCAGTCCATTACTGCTTTAAGACAATCATTGAGAAGAGAGATGCCATCTGAAGTCAAACCTGATGACCGAGACATGGAGAAGTATATCTGGGGGTCATCAGCATACTGATGACACTGCACTCCATGCCTCCGAATGATCTCTCCCAGCGGCTTCATATAGATGTTAAATAGCATCGGGGTCAGAATGGCACCCTGAGGAAAGCGACAGTTAAGCTCTATTCTGGTAGAGCAACTGTCCCTGAGCCTCACCCTCTGGGATCTGCCCAAGAGGAAGGAATGGTACCACTGCAAGGCAGTGCCTCCAATTCCAACCCCCTCAGGTGATCCAAGAGGATGGAATGACCTATTGTATCGAAAGCCACTGAGAGGTCCAAGAGCACCAACAGGGTCACACTCCCCCTGTCGATACCCAAGCGGAGGTCGTCAGCCAGAGCAACCATGGCAGTCTCCACTCCGTATCCTGTCCTAAAGCCAGTTTGAAATGGATCTAGATAATTGGTTTCATCCAAGACAGCATGGAGTTGGGAAGCAACTGCCCTCTCAATCATCTTGCTTAGAAAAGGCATCAAGGAGACTGGCCTATAGTTGTTCCTGTCCAAGGGGTCCAAGGAAGGCTTTTTCAGGAGCGGTTTAACCACCGCTTCCTTCAGACAGGGTGGAATGGACCCCTCCCTGAAGGACGCATTGATAATATCCCTAAGGAGAACTCTCGATGTGTCACCCCCTTGGGTGGCCAGCCAAGATGGACAGGGATCGAGGGGACAGGTCATCTTCCTCACTCTACCAAGGAGCTTGTCCACGTCACCGGTACTCACAGATTGAAGCTGATCCCATAAAATTTCATCAACGGAGTTGCTGGACACCTCGTCTATAGATTCAGTCATAACACTGGCATCTAAGTTGGCTCTTATCTGAGATATTTTACCTGCAAAGTGGATGTTAAACACATCACAGCAGGCTGTTGTCGGGTTGAGTAAGGGGTTCTGCGCAGGTGGAATCTGTGTCAGCTCCCCCGCAACCCTAAACATTTCTGCTGGACAGGACTCTGCAGACGCAATACATTCAGAGGAGAAAGACTTCTGCGATGCACGTATCGCCTCTCGATAAGAATCAAGGAAATTACTATGACGAGTCTTGTCGGATAAGAGTCGAGTCTTCTGCCAGGTGCGCTCTAGTTGTTGTCCAGCCCACTTCATCTTCCTAAGCTCCTCTGAATACCAGGGCTTACGGTTAGGAGCAGGCTGAAAATTACTATGGTGTTCTATTTAATTGATGGGCTGAGCCATCAGTAGATCACCTGTTCTGTTTCTTTGCTGTTCTTTGTTTGAAACCTGCCAAGAATACAGCATCAATGGGTGGTCCTGCCAAGAATACAGCATCAATGGGTGGTCCTGCCAGAACACCTCTGGGTGGGATCACAAAAACAAGGTATTTTTTCTTGCTATTTTTCTTGTTATTTTTGAATTCCTCGTGCTCGCATTTTCTCACAAGAATTGGTGGGATTTCATTCCAGGAAGTCAATAGAGCTCCATTAGATCTCTGTTCATTCCTGGGCTGCCTTTGGAGAGAAGATAAAGTAAGTTTAATGGGGAGGCTTATTGTGCTGTGACAGGGATGGGTCTAGAGATTGTGGGACAGGAACACTTTTTGCATTCCTATCTGATAATCTCCATAGTATCAAACCATACTACTTTGACCCAGATGTGTGGCAAGTCATATACAATATTACACTCCTCTGGCTGCCAATTCATTTCTGGGCAATGTACAAAGTGTTGGTTATAACTTTTAAAGCTCTACATGGTTTGGATTCAGGTTACCTGCAGGATTGCCTATTCCCATACAATCCACCTCCTACACTCAGGTCATCTGGGTGACATTTACTTCAACCCGCCAGGACTAGACTGGCAACTGTCACCCAGAGGACCTTTTCTTTGCCTGTCCATAGACTATGGCATAATCTGCCAGAAGAGCTTCCACAGCTAAAAATGATGTCTGAATTTAAATCAGTATTAAAGACATATCACTTCCAGCAGGCCTGCCCAGTTTATTTTAAATTATAAATTTTATATTAGTATTTTAAATTTAGGATTTAAATTTAGATCCTGGAAAGACTAGGATGTCCCCCCAAATTCCTTAAAATGATTATCTTGCTACACGAGGGCCAGCGCAGTCAAGTCAGATATGGCGATGCTCTTTCAGAGCCTTCTCTAATAACTAATGGAGTGAAGCAAGGTTGTGTTCTTGCTCCAACTTTATTTACAATCTTCTTCAGCATGATCTCCAAAGGGCTACGGCAGAGCTCGAAGAAGATGACGGCATCTATATACATTATCGTACTGATGGTAGCTTGTTTAACTTAAGCCGTCTGAGGGCTCACACTAAGACTCTAAACTATCTAGTCCGTGAGCTGCTCTTCGCTGATGATGCTGCCCTTGTTGCCCACACAGAAGCAGCTCTGCAGAGCCTAAAATCCTGTTTCGCAACAGCTGCAGAGCTGTTTGGGCTGGAAGTCAACCTGAAGAAAACGGAAGTTCTTTACCAGCCTGCACCACAGGACGAACACCACCATCACCACATTGCCGTCAGCAACTCTGTGCATAAGTCCGTTCAGCGGTTCACCTACCAGGGAAGCATCATCTCCTCAGATGCCAAGATTGACAAAGAGATCAATCACAGATTAGCAAAGACACATAGCGCATTTGGAAGACTTTACAAAAGAGTCTGGAGTAATAAACACCTTAGGCGAAACACAAAAATCAGTGTGTATAGAGCCATTGTACTATCAACCTTGCTTCACTCCATTAGTTATTAGAAAGGGCTCTGAAAGAGCATCGCCATATCTGACTTGACCGCGCTGGCCCTCGTGTAGCAAGATAATCATTTTAAGGAATTGGGGGGGACATCCTAGTCTTTCCAGGATATGCCACAGACCTTTTCTACTCACAGTGTTGAAGCCTTTGGTGAGGTCGACAAATGTTACATAGAGACCCTTGTTCTGCTCCCTACATTTTTCTTGCAGTTGTCTAAGGGCAAATACCATATTTGTAGTACTCCTATTGGCTCTGAAGCCACATTGGATTTCAGGAAGAAGTTCTTCTTCAACAGGAGGAACTAATCTGTTCAGTAGTATCCTTGCAAGGATTTTTCCAGCAATAGAGAGCAGTGTTATGCCTTGATAGTTTTAGCAGTCGGATTTTGCTCCTTTTTTCTTGTAGAGGTTGATGATGACTGCATCTTGGAAATCTGATGGCAGTTCACCTTTTTCCCAGCAATTCACAAGGAGTTCATGGAATTTATTGTGGAGTTTTCCAAACGTCAGGTGGGATTCCATCAATCCCAGCTGCCTTGCCATTTTTCATCTGCTATATGGCCTTAAGGGTCTCTTCCAAAGTGGGAACTATGTCCAATTCATTTTTCATCGGGTTTTGTATCATATGTTGGATAGCTGAGCCTTGGACTACTCGGTTGGCACTGAAGAGACTTTGGAAATGTTCAGCCCATCGATTCAGGATGGAGGCTTTATCAGTAATTAATGTTTGACCATCTCTACTGTATAAGGAGCTTTGGACATGATAAGTAGGTCCAAACACTGCTTTAAGAGCTTCATAAAATTCTCTGTGATCACCCAGATCTGCACAGCATTGTGTATTTTCTGCTATATTGATCCACCACTTGTTCTGCATGTCTCGGAGTTTTTGTTGAAGTTTACTACATGTGAAGCAGAAAGCTGCTTTTCTTACATTGCAAGTTGGGTGGGTGAGCTATGCCTGGTGAGCAATTCTCTTCTTTGCCAACAGCTCTTAGATCTCTTGGTTGTTTTCATCAAACCAGTCTTGATTTTTCTTGTGGGAGAACCCGAGGGATTCTTCCGCAGACTGGAGGAAACTGTTTTTGATATGTTGCCAAAGCACTGTAGAAGGATCTATAGGATGGTCTTCAAGTTTTGTTTGCAGATTTGCCTGGAAGTTGTCTCTCATGGTAGCTTGTTGAAGATTGTTGACTTGGAGTCTCCTCTTTAATTTGCCACCCCTCTTAGATGTGAACTTAAGATGAAGATTTAGTTTACATCTGACGAGGCGATGATCTGTTTGGCATTCTGCACTGGGCATCACTCGGGTATGACGGACATAGCAAATGTTTCTCTGGCGGACTAGAACATAGTCAATGAGGTGCCAATGTTTGGATCGGGGATGCATCCAGGTTGTCTTCAAGCTATCAATCTGCTGAAAGATAGTGTTCGTAATAGTCAGCTGTTGTTCTGCACAGAACTCTAGCAGCAGGCATCCGTTATAATTGCAATTTCCAACACCATGCTTGCCTAAGACACCTTTCCAGGCTTCGAAGTTCTTTCCTCCTCTGGCATTGAAGTCACCAAGGATAATAATTTTATCTTCTACAGGGACTTTTTGTAAGAGTTGGCATAGGTCTGTGTATAATTTTTCTTTCTCTACAGGGTCGGCTTGCATAGTTGAGGCATATATACTAAAGAGAACAACATATGGGAGGCGTAAGGAAATAATGTGATCAGAGTGTCCTGTTGGCAAGGTTTCGAGTTTGGAGGCAATGGAGTTTTTAATCATAAAGCCTACTCCTGAAAGATGTTTTTTGGTTTTGGGTTTGCCAGACCAGTAAAGTGTGTAGCCAGTGCCGTGTTCTTTAAGGCTGCCTTCCTCATGGAGACGAACTTCACTAAGAGCAGTGATGTCAATATTAAGTCATGATAGTTCATGGGCTATTAGGGCAGAACGACGCTCAGGCCGTCCACTATCTTCAGAGTCTTGCATGGTTCTGATGTTCCAGCATGCAAGCGTCAGTTTATTTACACCTTTGGAGGCCGGTGTGTGCCTTTGTTTCTTTGTCTTGGTTTGACCGCATCAGAAGATTCCTGTTGGCCGCGGCTAGCCAACCAGGTAGTTGGGGATGACCTTTCGTTAGGCCACCTTTTCTAGGCCCCTCTCTATATGGAGCAAGCAGTGCTCTCCTTAAAAAAGGCTGCTTGGTCATTCAGGATGCTGTCGACCAAGACTGTCATCTCCCGGGTCAGTCTCGAGCTACCAAAGTCCTGAAGTACCTGCATGCAGGGTTGGGTCTGCGGCTTCCAGTGCATCTTTACACCTGCTGTTTCATCCCTTGCCTATCGCTACAGGGTTTTTTTGGAACTGGATTTGTCCTTCGAGCCTCTGCAATGGATTTTTCTGGTCGAGCGTAGCGTGCACAGAACTGTCCTAACCGTTTAAACTAAAGGTTCATCTGCTGTGGCCTTGCAAGCATGGATGGTAGCAGCGAGGTCCTCAGGTCGTAGATTTGATTAGAGTTTCCTTCTCTTAGATGGTTGACCTTACAGGATTGGAATTAGAGTTTTCCTTCTCCTAGGATGGTTGCCATAAGGCTAGAGAGCCCATCCTGCCCTTTGACGCTCTTTGTCAGACCCTTTGGTTTTGACCTGTCTGGCATGGGAGACCCTACCGGTGGCTATTATGCCACCGCCAGCATAGCTCAAATCATCATTAGGGTACGCAAGCCTCTCTCCTGCAACAAGGGGGCATCAATGGCACCAAGTAAAAACATGCTTATTCATGAAGGTTTCTTGGGAGCTTTACTAGTTTTATGAAAGAACCTCCCATGCACCTGGTTTTAATTGATTTTGTACTTTTGGAACCCCTTTAACCTCTCTTTTTAATTTTCTCATTGTTTGATATGTTTTTTTTAGCTCTTTAAAATTATTGTAATTATTTATCCTTTTTTTAAAAAAAATGTTAGACTGGTTTTATTGTATGCCGCCCTGAGATCTTTGGATAGGGGGTGCAACATAAATATTTAAGTAAGTATGTAAGCAAGCAAGCAAATAGATGAAATTGCAAAATTCTCAGGCTATTTGCATTTCTTCTTCATTCATGCCTTGATGGGCCAACAGTGCTGACTTCTGCAACACAAAACAAACAGCTGAAAGTGTCACATTTAGCCAAATCCTCTTCCCCTCTCCAGGCTTTCCCATCTGCTTTGAAAGCATGACAAAGAGCAGGCTGTTCTTGCCAGGGCTGGTTTGTACTTAGTAGCACTATGCAGTGGTAGCTGCAGAGCAGCAGTGCACACTTGCCCCTTTTGATCATTCACTTATACTTAAACGACCCCAGAGATCTTCATTGGAGTCACTACCACTTATATTCACAATGCCTGCTGGCCTGTCTGCTGAGGTGGTCACCTCTTGCAGCCTTTGTGCAGCAGTAGGTTTTCAATGAGCCCTAACAAGTACATGAGGATGCACAGCATGTGCATTCTGCCACTTCTCTGGTCAGGAGACAAAAGTGAAACAGTTAAATAAAGGTGGATTTATTTCCACATGAAGCCTACCCTTGGGACACCATGAAAACTGTAGCCAACTAGCTCAGGAGCAGCCAAGCAAGAGGGACACAGGGCAGGGTCAGCAGGGATGTAGTAGGAGCTCAGGTTATAGTCAATTCACCATCATCCTCACCCCTGCCATTTACAAGGCAAATCAGAAATGGGCCTGGCTAAATATTTCTATGTTGATGATAAATACCCCCCACTTTTTTAAAAAAAGAAAAGAAAAAGAGAAATAGTGTACAAAAGAGGAACATTTAAAAAAAACACACATTTTTTTTAAAAAAAGAACACTGTGCTCCCCTTCCATTGTTTAATATTCTGCATAGCTGGAGATTACCAAAGGCAAAGTAAAAATTCAGCCAACAACAATATTACACAAAGTAATCACCCCCAAAGCCACTGTGGTGTTGCCACTATGTACAGCAGAAGCTTATGTTAAAATGTAAGAGTGAAATCTGAGGCATGCTGATCCAAGTAGGTGACTTTAGGAATGCACCTATTTCATAGAATCATAGAATCATAGAATTGCAGAGTTGGTATATCTTCCTCTGGGACAGAGAGGGCATAATTTTAATAGATGTTAGAATAGCAAAGCCACATCACAAGGTCTAGCACAGAATCAGTAATTTGACGTATAAGGTTGTGTAATGGTTGAAAATGATGTACTTGGCACAGTTATGTTTAGAGGACTGAAGTTCTTAGAAGTCGTAATATATGCTGCTCCTACACTTAAAAATGCTGGCATCATCATCATCATCGTCATCATTATTATTCTGTGCATCCTTCCCTGTCCAAGGCCACCAACCAACTGTTCTAGCTTTCCCATGCAATACAAAATGGGGGTGGTGTATCTATACTTAGTCCTGGAGATTCTAACAAACTTGGTCTGGATCAAGAAATGGATCTGCTGTAACCATTACCAGCACTATATCTAACAAACTCTTAGATTTTGTCCCAACCTTGGCCCTGGTCTCATGTTTTGGCATGGCTTTGGGATGGCACTGATTTGAAAATGCTAGCTCTGTTTCTTCTTCACCAGTCTTTTGCTAGCCAGGGCAACAGTGCCCTCCAGCCACCCATTCCTCTGTGAAGAAAAAGGGGCCATGAGGGAACAGCAGCAAAAATGGCCTTTGGAGGTTTCAGGAGGGCCCAATTTATCATATTATCAGAGAGACACAAGGAGTCTGTGACATGTAACGCTTGCTATTAAAATGTTTGGAAGGATGGGAGCAACATGCCCTAATACAAGAGCTTGTAAATCATATTTTCTAAACTGTCTGGTGTATCTTCTAAATGGTGTTGGTGCTACTGTGACTGAATATACTGCCTATCCTATCTCCCTGCCTAAAAGGAAAGGTAGTCCTCAGTGATTGGGATCATTCAATGTCTCCTTGGCAAAGACCATGGTGGTTTTCAAACCTCACGAAATATCATTGAAGGAACTGACTGAAAAACAAAACTGACCTTTGCATTCTTGCCCAATAACCAACTAATATTGACCACTTGCAGATGACTGTAGACAAGCTGTTCCTTTTTTGATATTTGGATGTTTATGCCACCCTGTTCAGGTTTGGATCTAAAAATACCTAATATTTTGCATGAGTGAAATGAATTTTCACTGCAAAGAAGGCTTGCTGACAGGGCTGTGGGGGGGGGGCATTTAGACAGAGCAAGGAAACTCCCTCTGATAGCAGATTTGAGGTGTCACAAAAGGGCAGCAAATGTTTAGTTCTTTAACTTTGTATTTAAACTGCCAGGAACAGGACTGTGCTTGAGAGATTTTCTGCCTCAGGTGCCAAAAGAATATGAACACCCTTCTTGACTTTTGGGAGAGGCACCATTGGTAGCTCTGCCTCAGGCAGAAAATTACTCTGGGCTACCTCTGGTGGCTTGAGTACTTCCACAACCACTGCAAGGAACACTCCCATCCCTGCAAACTTCCAGAGAATCACAGATCTCCCAGAGCAGCTTTTTGGAGATATTTTCCAGCACAGACTGGAAGGAAAAGGACGTAAATCACAAGCGTGCCCCACCATACAAATTGAAACATACTCTCTTAATATTTCACAGGTGAAAACCAGGATGTGTGTGGCCAAATAACATCAGAGTATGATCAATATGGCATAAAATTATTGCTAAGGAAGAACAAACAAGTGAGGAGAGGCTGTAGCAGTTTGCTTTTGCCTGAGGACATTATCAGATGAGCGTCTAAAACTGCTGTAATTCCACGAATGAGGATAGTGGAAACATTGTGGCATTATTACACTTATTATTGCATGTTACTGGAATAGTACAAAAGGACCGCCACTGAATTATCGCACAACGACCACTAGTGCTTTCAGAATGGGAGTATATTTCCACGATTTAGCATGGGTGAGATTTTGCCTGTTCTTGCGAGAATATGCAAGTGCACTTAAAACTCCAAAACCCTCTACATTAGCAAAGTAAATGAACACACAAGCACTGAAACAAACCTAAAAAGGGGGGAACTAGATGAGACAGTTCATAAAAAGAGTGTCCTGTGCTTTGTTTTCATGATCTCACATGGAAGTTTTCTCACTGAGGACCACCCATTCATTTTGTAATTTCATGATTTCAATAGGATGTGGTTTTGCACACCCTCAGTACTGCGAAAAAAGTTATATTGAAGCTCTATTTATGGCTTGTCCCATGAATTAGAAGCAACACCTTTTTTGCAGCTGGAGCACATTCTAACCATGCGAAGACAATGACGTTGTGCGATAGTGGGATCCATTTGCACTACTGTGGCATAATCCTGTGATTTTTGCTGTGTCTGATAATGTCTTGAGTCTATTGGGAAGGGCAGGATGCCACCCTGTCCTCCCCTCTCCCCTCTGCTGAGCTAATTGAGTGAGAATTACAACTTCCACAGTTTGAACTCAGTTTGTAGTCACTGAAGTAAGCTGAGGACAAAAGCAGAAAGTAGGAGGAAGTGAAAGAAACTGGGACATTTTAAAAGAGGTTAAAAATGGGACCACAAAGGATTACTCATGACTGTCCCTGCCAAATTGGTACAGTTGGAGGGTATGCAGAAGGGTTGACCTTCTGAGCCAAGGTACCCTTTCCTTCAGGCTTTCCTTGTGACACACACAAAATTATGCACACTCGTTTTTTTTTTAAAAAAGAAAGACTTTGTTTCCAATATGCTTCAGAAAAATATATATTGAAAATAGATGCAGCAGATACCTATCTTTCCATGCTTTTTCTTTTTAATCTTGTACACTTTAAATGTAGATTGTGGAGAAGGATTAATTTATACCAAAAAAAAAAAAAAACCCAACAAAAAAAAGTCCCCAAACATTTATGCCTCACACATTTCCAACTAACCTTTGCACTCAATTAATCCAGATGACCTTCTTAGGCCCTGTGTATTGAATAATACCTGGAGGCCAGAAATAGTGGGGACACTTAGTAGCTCCTGTTTCTCTCTTTTTTTAAAAAAAAACCCCTGTATTTCCTCCGCTTTAGCTATTGTTCTACTTGGAAATTTAAATTCCTTTCCTGCATTAGATGGTGCTCTGATATAGATTAAAAAAACCACAGCTTCAGTCTCATTTGTTTAATCTGGCATATTCTTAATTATACGAGCTATAAATTTTATTGTATTGTGAAGCCTTGAAATACATGGAATAAAAGGTACAATACAAGTGTCGTGTGATTGATTGATGGGCTTTTCTCATTCTCAGGAGTGATAGTAACAAGCATGAGGGAGGATATCGTATGTCTGTGCTCAAACCCCAGATGATCAAGCACTCAGAAATTATGTCACTCATCATTCAAACCTATTCCTTCCCAATCACAGCTTCATTTTCTTGTGTTTTTTCCCCTCCCACATTTTCATTAAACTCCAGTCTCTCTCTCTCTCTCTCTCTCTCTCTCTCTCAACTTACAGACTTTGTACAGCAGAATATGCAAAGGGGGTATATGTTGGTATGAAAAATCATTAACTATGCTAGCATTACCTTTTGAGTAATATCATTTTTATTATCATATACCTAATTTCTAATCATAATTTTGGGGGGATCTTAGCACCCTACGGGCTTGTTCAAACATACATGTGTATATCAATTGAGGAGGATGATTCACACATACATTTGCATCACTTCAGTTCTCTACTTGTGATAACTCTACTCTTGCTGAAAGGAAGTTGACTTTGTGGACTGGATGCACTGGCACACAGAGCCAGTATGGTGCAGTGGTTTGAGTCTCAGAACTTTTTCAAATGGGGTACCCCCCCCCGAGGAGGTCGGGAGAAGAACGGGCTGTCACGCTTACAGAGCCCTGTTTCAGATGGTGCAGTCCTCCTCCATCCTCCTCCCAACATTCCCCTATGCTGCGGGTGCCGCTTTTTATTGATGGAGGTTTTCCATCAATAAAAAGCAGTGCCCGCAGTATGGAAGAAGCACAGGGGAAGGTCAGGAGGAGGACAGAGAAGGACTGCATTGTTTGAAATGGGGTTCTGTAAATGCGACAGCCCTATTCTTCTAACCTCCTCGGGTTTGTTTGTTTTTACCCCATTTGAAAAAGTCCTCGGTCTAGGGAGATTTTCGGATGGCTAAAATCAGCCTCTTGCCGTGCAAGCAGCCCCCGGAACAGTAACGAGGCTGCTGCGCGGCAAGGGTCCATTTTGGACGATGCCGTTTCTCTCTCAGCGTTGTCCGTGACTGTTGCGGCCAGCATTGGAGGCGGCTGCGCTGTTTTTTACTCATGGCTGCCTACAATGCTGTCTGCAACAGTCACGGACGACGCCAAGAGAGCAACATCGTCGTCCAAAATGGACCCTTGCCACGCAGTAGCCTCGTTACTGTTCCGGGGGCTGCTTGCACGGCAAGAGGCTGATTTTAGATGTCCGGAAATCTCCTAGGACTCTGGAAATTCAGGGTTTGAAATCCCACCTGGCCTTGGAAACTCATTGAATGACCTTGGGCAAATCACACTCTCTCAGCCAAAGAGGAAGACAACGGCACCTTCCCCGAACAAATCTTTCAAAAAAAAACCCCTGTGATAGATCTGCCTTAGGTTTGCCATAAGTCAGAAATTACATGAAGGCCTACAATAGCAGCAGTAGCAACAACACATTGATGAACATTTCAGGTGAGATGAGATAAAGCAATACTCAAGTTCTGTTTGTATTATCTCTATCAGATCACCACCAGGGATGGATGTATATTTTTTATTCAAGATCATGGAATACCCAATTCTCACTTTGTGAAATGGAATGCACATTGGATCTGAAGATTCTTACATTTCTGAGATTATGTTTCACATTTTTAAAAAAAGGTTAAAATGCATAACTGTGACAAAAAATGGTCATAGAAGAATGTGCACACTTAACTAATGCTCACAAGCACATTTTGGTTAATTGGTGACATGTACACAAAATGGATACACGTGAAACATGTTCATAAAAATAAACACATACTGAAAAATATGGGAGAAATAGCTATAAATTTTCATGTGGGAAAAATGAGTCTCATTCTGATATGGACCAAAGTTAACAGAAACTTGGTGGGAAAATGAGAATCAGAGTTGGTCATTGTTTGTTATTGTAGGATGTCGTAGCCATCAAGTGATAAATACACAAAAGCCAGGTTACACAATATATGATTGTTTGTAACTGAAGCTGAGAGAGGCATCTATTGAAAAAAGTTGTGGTTTAATATGAATATTTATGAAATATTTACCTCTGGCTTTTGATCTGTGATGGTTTTCTCACACGTTGCATCCTTCTGTGCAATTTGGTTATTTATATAAGGAAGTAGTGGGTTATCACCAATTCATGCAACATGGTAGAATATAAGAAAAAGAAAGGTCTTGGGACTCTAATTCAAATCTTTTTGTGTATTTTCTTCAAGTTGAGGCCAAATAGGAACATGCTCAAACTTTTCCTGCCCCATACATCATAACACCATGCATGTAACAGTGCTATAGAATTCTGGGATTTATAGTTTTGTGAGATACTCAGAATTCTCTAACAGAGAGCTCTAATACTGTAGTTTTACACAGTATATGATTACACAGTATATGAACACCTACTAGCCAGCCAGCCAGAAGACTCTGGAGGACTGCAAGGAAGCCTTCCTTTCCCATTACACTGGGGTAAAGGCAGCTGAAATGCTGAGCAGGGAGTTGGGGCGTGGCCAGGAGCGGCTAGCCTTAAAAGTCACTCCACCACCCCCACCCCAGGAACACCTACCAGGGGCCGGGAATGATCTGGGAGTGGGAATTGAGGTTGTGTGGGGGAAGGGAAGGTATGGTGGCAACAGAGTGAAGAACTGTTACAAAAGAAGGCAGGATCGATGTTTAATATCTATCTCACCTTCAGTTCACTCTGTTTCCCAGAATAAATTGGAGAGCACACCAACCATTCCACAGACCCTTACTCTGCTCCTTTGCAATGCCAGGTCATTTAAAAACAAGATGCATATTATCTGTGACCTTTTATTAGATGAGGCTGCTGACCTGGCATGCTTTATGGACACCTGGCTGGGAGAGGCCAGTGCTGTGACTTGAGCACAGGCATTCCTGGCCGGGTACTCAGTTAGGGAGCAGGTAAGGAAAAGTGGGCGGGGGGGCGGAGTGGCTCTGGTTCATAAAAACAATCTAACCTTGACCAGGAAGCCTATCCGGAACACAGTCCACAATGAATGTATGTACCTAAGCCTGAGGTCCAGGGATTGCTTAGGGATTCTATTAGTACACCGGTAACCCCGTTGTCTAACAGACTCCCTAACCGAGCTAATACAGCTGGTCTCAGAGTTGTTGCTGGAGTCGCCCAGACTTTTAGTTCTTGCCGACTTCAACATCCCACTCGAGACCAGCTTGCTAAATCTAACTGGTGCAGCTCGGGAGTTCATGGAATCCATGACAAACATGGGCCTATCCCAATTGGTTGTCAGGCCTACTCACTGTGCAGGTCATACCCTCGATGAGGCCTTTAGTACGGAACAGGAATATCCGTGGGCAGAGGTTATTAAAATCTCCACATTGTCATGGACGGATCATTTCCTGGTCAAGATGGAGCTAAGAGCCACTGTCTGCCCCACTGGGGGTGACGGACCTATTAGAATGGTCTGCCCTTGAAGGCTAATGGAACCAATTGGATTCCAGAAAGCCTTGGAGGGTTTAATGGTTGGTAACGCTAGAAGTTTCCAGAAGTGATTCTGTTGAAGCTTTGGTTAATATTTGGAACACCGACCTCACCAAGGCTATCGACACAATCGCTCCCAAATGTCCTTTCCAGCCTGCTCCTAACGGTAAGTGCTGGTATTCAGAGAAGCTTAGGAAGATGAAGTGGGCTGGACAACAACTACAGCGCACCTGGCGGAAGAAACAACTCTTATCTGACAAGACTCGTCATAGGCATTTCTTTGATTCTTATCGAGAGGCGATACGTGCAGCGCAGAAATCTTTCTCCTCTTCACGTATTGCATCTGCAGAGTCCCGTCCAGTAGAACTGTTTAGGATGGTGGGGGAGCTGACGCAGATTCCACCTGCACAGAATCCCTTACTCAACCTGACAACAGCCTGCTGTGATGCGTTTAACATCCACTTTGCAGATAAAAATATCTCGGATAAGAGCTGACTTAGATCCCAGAGTTATGAAAGAATCTATAGATGAGGTGTCCAGCAACTCCATTGATGAAATTTTATTAGATCAGCTTCAATCTGTGAGTACCGATGACGTGGACAAGCTCCTTGGTAGAGTGAGGAAGACGACCTGTCCCCTCGATCCCTGTCCATCTTGGCTGGCCACCCAAGGGGGTGATGCATTGAGAGTACTCCTTAGGGATATTATCAATGCGTCTTTAAGGGAGGGGTCCATTCCACCCTGTCTGAAGGAAGCGGAGATTTAGCCGCTCCTGAAAAAGCCTTCCCTGGACCCCTTGGACAAGAACAACTATAGGCCAGTTTCCTTGATGCCTTTTCTAAGCAAGGTGATTGAGAGGGCAGCTGCTTCCCAACTCCAAGCTGTCTTGGATGAAACCAATTATCTAGATCCATTTCAAACTGGCTTTAGGATGGGATATGGAGTGGAGACTGCCATGGTTGGTCTGGCTGACAACCTCCGCTTAGGTATTGACAGGGAGAGTGTGACCCTGTTGGTGCTCTTGGACATCTCAGTGGCTTTCAATACAATAGGTCATTCCATCCTCTTGGATCGCCTGAAGGGGTTAGGAATTGGAGGCACTGCCTTGCAGTGGTTCCATTCCTTCCTCTCGGGCAGATCCCAGAGGGTGAGGCTCAGGGACACTTGCTCTACCAGAATAGAGCTTAACTGTGGCATTCCTCAGAGTGCCATTCTGTTCCCGATGCTATTTAACACCCAGATATACTTCTCCATGTCTCGGTCATCAGGTTCGACTTCAGATGGCGTCTCTCCTCACAATGATTGTCTTAAAGCAGCAATGGACTGGATGAGGAAAAACAAATTGAGACTGAATCCAGACAAAACAGAGGTACTAACAGTTACGGGCATGAATCCAGGTCTGGGAATACAACTTCCAATCCTGGATGGAACTACACTCTCCTCCAGGGACTGTGTTCACAGTCTGGGGGTGCTCCTGGACCCATCACTCCAGATGCCTAATCAGGTAAATGCGATGGTCAGGAGTCCCTGTTATCAACTTCGGCTGATACGCCAGCTGCGCCCTTTCCTGGAAACCAGGGACTTCAAAACTGTGGTACATGCATTGGTAACCTCCCATCTGGATTTCTGTAATGTGCTCTACATGGGGCTACCCTTGTGCTTGACTCGGAACCTTCAACTAGTTCAGAACATGGCAGCCAGGTTGATTTCCGGTGTTTCCAGAAGAGAGCACATAACACCTGTGGTAAAAGCTCTCCACTGGCTGCCTATTAGTTTCTGGGCACAGTACAAGGTGTTGGTTATGACTTTTAAAGCCCTACATGGCTTGGGTCCAACTTACCTCCGGAATGGCCTGCCAGACGAGATCCGTCTTATTATCACCTTAGACAGCTTCTAAAATGCTGTCAAGATGGATCTTTTCCAGCAGGCCTTTCCTGAATAACTATCCCGGCCGAAGACTCAGCTGTCCTTTCCCTCTGAGTTACAACTGGATTTTTAAAAAATTATTGTATGTTTTAATTTTTTTCTAATTTAATATATTTTTAACTATTGTATGTTTTTAATCCTTTATAATTTAATATTATTTTAAGGGGTGGGTGGGCTAGGGTATTGTAATTATGGAGTTTTTATATTGTAAGCCATCCCGAGGGGCGGGAGAGAAATAATAATAATAATGATAATAATAAGTATTATTATTATTATTTCAAGGGAGTGCACTAGAGAATTTGAAGTCTTTCACCAGATGACAACTCCTAGGATTCCATAGTTGGGCCCATGGTAGTTAAAGTGGAATTAAAATGACATATTCATATAGCTTCTAACTTGAACAGACATGATATAATTGCTAGGATTCTAGCTTCTTGTCCCTGGCCAGCAGGTAGTATTTTTGTCTACTTGAATCCCAGCCCTACTCCCAGTCACCGACTGTAGGTATTTTGTATTAGACAACATTTAGAATCATAGAATCATAGAGTTGGAAGAGATCACAAGGGCCATCCAGTCCATCCCCTGCCATGCAGGAATACACATCAAATCATTCCCAACAGATGGCCATCCAGCCTCTATTTATAAATCTCCAAAGAAGGAGATTCCACCACACTCCAAGGCAGTGTATTCCACTTCCAAACAGCTCTTACTGTCAGGAAGTTCTTCCTAATGTTGAAGTGGAATCTCTTTTCCTGCAGTTTGAACCCATTGCTCCGTGTCCTAGTCTCTGGAGCAGCAGAAAACAAGCTTGCTCCATCCTCAGTATGACATCCCTTCAAATATTTAAACATGACTATCATGTCCCCTCTCAACCTTCTCTTCTCTAGTCTATACATGCCCAGCTCCCTATGCTACTCCTCATAGGGCATGCCTTCCAGACATCCCACCATCCTGGCCGCCCTCCTCTGGACACGTTCCAGCTTGTCCATAGCCTTCTGGAATTGTGGTGCTCAGAACTGGACAAGGCATTCCAGATGAGGTCTGACCAAAGCAGAGTAGATTGGCACCATGACTTCCCTTGATCTAGACACTATACTCCTATTAATGCAGCCTAGAATCACATTGGCTTTTTTAGCTGCTGCATCACAAATGCTGACTCATGTTCAGCTTGTGGTCGTCTACAACTCCTACATCCCTTTCGCATGTACTGCCATCAAGCCAGGTGTCACCCATCCTATATCTGTGCTTTTCATTTTTACTGCCCAAGTGTAGAATCTTACATTTCTCCCTGCTAAAATTCATTTTGTTAGTTTTGGCCCAACTTTCTAATCTGTTAAGGTCATTTTGGATTCTGATCCTGTCCTCTGGGGCATTACTTACCCCTCCTACTTTGGTGTCATCTGCAAACTTGATAAGTATACCCTCTATTCCCTCATCCAAGTCACTGATAAAGATGTTGAATAGCACTGGGCCCAGGAAAGAATCCTGTGGTGCCCCACTAGTCATGCCTCTCCAGGATGAAGAGGAGCCATTGGTGACTACTCTTTGGGTTTGGTCAGTCAACCAATTACAAATCCACCTAACAGTTGCATTGTCTAGCCCACATGTTACTAACGTTTTTGCAAGGATCTCATGGGGGACTTTGTCAAAGGCCTTACTGAAATCAAGATATACTACATCCACTGCATTCCCTTCATCTATCAAGCTTATAACTCTATCAAAAAAAGAGATGAGATTAGTCTGGCATGACTTGTTTTTGAGAACTCCATGTTGACTTTTAGTGATCACAGCGTTCCTTTCTAAGTGCTTACAGACTGTCTGTTTAATTATCTGCTCTAGAATCTTTCCTAGTATTCATGTCAAGCTGACTGGGTGGTAATTATTTGGTTCTTCTCCCCGCCCCTTTTTTAAAGACGGGGACAATATTTGCCCTCTTCCAATCTGCTGCATCCTCTCCTGTTCTTTAGGAATTCTCAAAGATTATTGACAGTGGTTCTGAGATTACTGCTGCCAGTTCTTTTAATACCCTTGGATGAAGTTTATCTGGCCCTGGAGACTTGAACTGGCAAGGTATTCCTGAACTACCTCTATACTTATTCTGTGTTGTATTTCCCCTACTGCATCATCTGCTCAATTTTCCCCAAGTTGAGCACTGTTTTCCCTTTGGGAGAAGACTGAAGCAAAGAAGGTGCTAAGTAATTCTGCCTTTTTTCTGTCCCCTGTTAGCCTTTCGCTCTTCTTCTCCATGCAGCGGCCCTATCATTTCCTTGTTCTTCCTTTTGCTATGGACATAACAAAAAACAAAAAACCAAAAAAACAAAAAACAAAAACACTTTTTATTGTTTTTAACTTCTCTAGTAACCCTGAGCTCCATCTGTGCTTTAGTTTTTCTGACTTTCCCCCTACATGAGACGGCTATTTATTTGAATTCTTTGGTGATTTCTCCCTTCTTCCATTTCTTGTACATGTCCTTTTTAAGTTTTAGCTCAGCTGAGAATTCTTTCAACATCCATCCTGGTTACTTTAGATATCTGCCATGTTTCCTCCTCATTGGAACTGTTTGAAGTTGTGCCTTCAATATCTAACTTTTAAGAAACTCCCAAGCCTCATGAACTCCCTTCTCTTTTAGTATTCTTGACCATGGGATCACCCCAGTGATTTCCTACGTTTTCTGAAATCAGCTTTCTTAAAGTCTAGAATGCTTGTCTGACTATACTTGGCTTCCCCTTTCCTCTGTTTAACAAACTCCAGGAGAACATGGTCACTCCCCCCTAAGGATCCCACCACTTCCACCCCATTAACCAGATCATCCCCATTGGTTAGGGTCAGATCTAAAATAGTGGATCTCCTTGTTGCCTCTTCCACCTTCTGGACAATGAAATTGTCTGCAAGGCAACTGAGGAATTTGTTGGACCTTAAATTCTTGGCAGAGTTTGACTTCCAACAAATATCAGGATAGTTAAAATCCTCTATTACTACCACATCTCTCCTTTCTGAATGTGTGATCATCTGTTCCAGGAAGCCATCATCCAAGTTCTCGGTTTGGCTTGGAGGTCTGTAGCAGACCCCCACAATAATGATGATGATGATGATAGTTTATTGCTTAGTCCAAAAACCATTGCAAAGAATAAAAATAACATAAAACAATATACAACATCCATGCTTTCGTACAATTACATCATAATTAAAATTAACTAATTAAAATATATGCCTAAACTTGAAGTATTTAACCTATATTATAAAACAGATCACATTACAGTCACAAAGGAAGAGTAACATTTAACCTTCTGTGTTATACAAAGACATTTTATACTCATATCTTCTGGTTCCTATGACAATTAGCCAAAATGGACTCCAGAAATTTTTCTCTGAATCTGGCAGACTTTGCTGCAAATGCAGTGACCCTCCGAATCACATATTGATTTGTTGGTTGTAACAGAAAACTAAGTTTCTCTTTTACCCCCCAGTATTTCATTTTCTTTAGGAAAGGCGCTAAATAACTTTTTCTAATGTCAGTATATATCTGACGCTTGAATATATAATGAGCCAAATCTTCCAGAAATGGCTCACTACAGATACACAACCTATCTTGTACCAGGATACCATAGAATCTTCCCCATTTCATCATCATATCCATTTGTTCAAAATGTAAGTGTGTAAAAGCTTTACGTAATTCCACTGGCAGGGGAAATGTCAGGTATTTTTCACATTTATGCTCCCTTTTCATACTGGCTAACCAATTTGCTGTTCCTATGGATGTTAGGGCAGTTATGTCAGTTTGTGCACCCACATCAGACACTCTTTGTTTAAATATATATTTTTAGTAGCAATCATTTTTTGATTCAATGCCTCAGCAGAGAATCCAAAGTTTGCTAATAAATATAAAAGTTTATGAAGCCAAAAATTTCCTTTATGGAGTGACTTCTGTTCCTTCAGACAGATCTTAGGGAGCCTTTATTCTGTTAAATTATTTATTCTGCACCAAAAGTTTACCATTCTGACATATGTTAACCCAGTAATCTTATCCATACTCAGTTCAGCTCTAATTAAATAAGCAGGAGTAGATTTTGAAACCCCTAAAATCATTTGCAGAAAACGAGTTTGAATATTTTCAATTTTTGAAAGATCTGCAAAGCCCCAAATTTCAGCACCAAACGTTAACATTGGTTTAACTTTCACTTTAAAGATATTTATAATTGGGCATAAAGAACCTTGGTATCTATAATTTAGTAATCTATTTAAGGCTTGTAAACTGGCCACAGATTTCATTTCATTTTTCTTTATTTGTAATGCCCAGGAACTGACCCCCACAATGACATTCCTGCTGTTTCTCTCTCCCTTAATTTTTACCCAGATGCTCTCAATGTGGCTTCCAGGATTTAAGTGATGGATATGTTCACAGGTGTACACATCCTTAATGTATAATGCTACTCCACCACTCTTCCTGTTTGGTCTATTTTTCTGAAATAGGTTATACTTCTCTATTAGCACATTCCAATCATAAAACTCATCCCACCAGGTTTCAGTGATTCCCATTTTATTATGTTTGTTTAGCTGTGCTAAGAGTTCAAGTTCATCCTGTTCATTTCCCATGCACTCTGCATTCATATAGAGATATCTAAGACCATGGGCCATTTCCCCTATCTGCCTTTTAAAGGGTTTATTCCTCCCATTGTTGGGTTGTTGTGCTATTTGCCTTGTTCTCTGTAGAACATTTGGGCTATTATCTCTAGCACTCAATGAACTCCTGCCTTCAAGAGTACTGTCTTCCTCCACCATAGAACTCAGTTTAGAGCCCTCCTGATAAGATCTTTCAGACTCTTAGCAAAAACATTCCTGCTGACTGCTGTGAGGTGCAGCCCATCCCTTGCCAGAAGTCCACCTCCCTGAAACTGCACCCCATGGTCCAGGAAGCCAAATTGTTTCCGGTGGCATCATCTGTGTAGCCAGTTGTTCACCTCCACTATCCTTCTCTCCTTTCCTGGGCCATGCCCTTTCACTGGAAGGGCAGACGAAATGATTATCTGTGAATCCAGGCTCTTCAGTTTCCTACCCAAAGCCTCATAATCCCTTGTGATCTTCCGGAGGCTATGCAATGATACAATAACAGTATCATTGGTTCCCACATGGTCCAAAAGGAAGGGAGAATGGTCAGAAGGCTTGATGAGGCTTGTCAGCCTCTCTGTTACATCTTAAATTTTTGCCCCAGGGAGACAGCATACCTCCCAAGACAATTTTTCAAGCCTGCAGAATACTGCTTCTGTTCCTCACAGCAGGGAATCCCCTACCACCACCACCACCCTCCTCCTTCAAGTCTTGGCAGAGGCCACTTCATCTGCTGGATCTACCAAGGTTTCCTGTATGTTCCCTAAGGCCTAGCACTGCTGCTCTTCCTCTTCTTCTACTTCTCTGTGTCACATTCCTCCAAGTTTCATTTCCTGTGTATGGGAGATGGTCACCTCCAAAGACACCGCCCCCGTGTGTTTCAAATCCAGGATAGTCTTCTCCACTCTGTCCAAGAAGTCCACTCAGTGTGCTTCATGAGCAAGGTCTTAATTTTTTTCTGTAATTTTTTTTAAATGACCTCATGTTTGCATGTGTTATATTTCCTCCAAACATGCAACTCCACCATTTATCATCTTGAATGTTATGTGCTTATTTGCTGCTAAGTGTGCTGAGTGCTCTTAGCACCTTTTAAAAATATGGAGAAGTCACAATAAGAGCTTCATGTGTCTTGGAACCACTGTGTACCTAGCAGGATCGAATATCTGACTTAGAAGAAAGAACAGTCTGTATAGTTCTGTAGATATATTGATTTTATGTGCTGTAACATTATAACTGCTTGTTTTTGTTTTAAAGCTTCATGCCAATATTAGTCTGCACTGTGCCTGAAAACTCAAGAAAATCTGTAAATAAAAGGAAATGCAATTTAGAGGTGGATGGTCCGAGAGACCACAGTGTTTGGAAGGAAGCCGCTCCATTTTCTCCTTATAACTTGTGGCTATTAGAAGCCATTTTTCTACTCCAGAAAGTTCATTTGTAACAACTTTAATTTGGTATTTTCTTGCATAATCTTGAAAAATAAACTAAAGCAACTCACTGGAAAATCAGAATGCACAACTCAGCCAGTAAACTTGCATATAGAGAGATGAAAATCAGCATGTCATTACTTATTTAGTTATTCAATTATTTAAATATCTTTAACCAGAAAAATTCATTAAGATGCAATATCTCATGTACAATGATGGCCTAGGGACGGGAGATGGATTAAAAAATGTAAATACTATTGGGTCTAATAAGCGCACCATTAACACAAATAATAAATTAATATAAAACTTTCTGATGGAACAAACTTGGCTTTAACTCTTTAAATATATGGTTTAAAATAGCTAACATGGGAATGGGTGATAGACTCTTAGAGTTGATAGATGGGATAAACAAGTATGTCTCAAAAGAGACTAAATGTCAGCAAAATAATTGCCTAGCAGTACTTTATATCAATTAATTCATTTGTGTTTAATTAAAAGGAATCATAACAATTGGCTGCTTTATAAAAGCCCCTTAGCTCTTTAGCAGTTATTTCCCCCCATCATGTTTTTTTTCTTTGCTTCCATTTTTTAGAATTTATTGTGAACTGGCAATTGTTTGCCATTCTTGAATAATTCAACCAACTTCTTCCTTTCAAGATGGGGGGGGGGGAATAGCAGGAACCCCTTATAATGTTAATCGGTTTAATGGGAAAGGAATGGATGCACTTAGAATGAAGACAGATGGAATCTATGTAAATGCAACTGAAGTGGTTGGGTACCTATCTGTGGCATTATTTCCCAGTTAGCAAGTATGTGTATAGAGTCATTGTGCTGTCTATTCTCCTTTATGGGTCTGAAACATGGGTCACCTATCGCCACCACTTGCGACTCCTCAAACGCTTTCATCAGCGCTGTATATGCACAATCCTAAATTTACAGTGGACTGACTATGTGATGAATGTTGCTGTCCTTGAGCAAGCAGGGATCACCAGCATTGAGGCCATGATATTGCAAACACAGCTGTGCTGGGCAGGGCACGTTTCTAGGATGGAGGACCATCGCCTCCCAAAAACAGTAATCTACAGTGAACTCACCACGGGTCAGCATAAGAGGGGTGCTCCAAAAAATGATACAAGGACTCCCTGAAGCAACATCTCAGGCTCAGCCAAATTGATCACCAACAATGGTCTGCCCTGGCCTCACATCGGGAGGCATGGAGACACACTTTCCACAATGCTGCAGCCTTATTTGAGAACTCATGCCAAACAAGTTTTGAAGCGAAATGACAACGCAGAAAGAATCACAACCCGGAAACATCACCCAAAGAGACCTTCTGCTGTGCTTTCTGCAACCAGACTTGTTTATCTCGGATTGGCCTTTTTAGTCATCAGCATGCTTGCAGAAAGCGCGGGATGAGTCCTTCCTGAATCTTTGTTTGCGAAGAAAAGACAGAGAGAGAGAGAGAGAGAGAGAGAGGTTCAGTATACTTGCAACATACCCTCCAACATTTCACAGATGAAAAGCATCTGTGATCAAGATGGGGAGAGTTATTAATGAGGAAGAACACACATACTAGGAGAGGCTACAGCAGTTTGTTTTTGTCTGAAACTACTGGGAAGGCCAAGATTCCACCATTCCCCTCCTTTTCCTCCTTGCTGAGTTAACTGAGTGCAAACTTACTTTTGCACTTTGAACTCAGTTTGCAGCAATTGGGCTAAACTGAGTACAAAGGAGGAAAGTGGAAGAGGAGAGAGGAACTGGGACATTTTAAAAGCAGCTGAAAAACTAGAACACAAAGGACAGTCAGAGGATATGTTGCACAATACTTTCATTCTCTCTTTACCTTCACTGACATTCAAACACACCACCCCCTCACTTCTAGGTAATTATTTTTGTCTTGTTTTTAAATGGGGCTTTTGCTTTAATATTAGAGAAGGCGAAGGAGCTACAGCATCTAGCATCCTCTGGAAATGTTACCATAAAAGCAAATGCATCAGGGTTAGCATTAACAAAACCCCAACTCATTCTCACGGCACGTTATTGGAAAGCACAAATAATATGTTGGCGGGAATCCTGTTGGTTAGCCCCAACATTAAATCAGTTGGTGAACAGTGACTCATAGGTAAGTCCAGTTGATCCAATGGTTCTATTTTACTCAGGACTAGCAATAGGATTTAAGCCGTTATGTTACTCATTGTCATAACATTATTCATTTTGGAGGCTGGGGCAGGAAATATTACCTCTTACCTTAATGGTATGCAGTGTGATAAAAGGAGCCTGTATTATATTTTTACACTTTTAAACATCATCTTGTGTTACAGCACATCATAGGACCCTGTCACTTGCTTCTTTCCAATAGAAGCTACTTAGTCAATAATAATGCAACACATGAAATACAGCTGGCTGCAAGGATTTCTTGGAGGAGCTAAGTGATCAACATTCCCAGAAAAAAATCCAAAATCTATTTTTATGTGGCTAAAATGGCATCATCTAAGAACAAGATGAAGGTATCATTGTGCTCTGCAAAAGAAATGGCAACCAGTCATTGGGAAGAAGCTTAACACCAGCCATCTGATGACTGAGCACAATATCCTAAAAGAATGCATTTCTGCCGGACTGAAACACTGTGAAGGACAACTCCACTCTGCAGCATTTTGTGGCAGGTCCCACATATATCCACACTAATAATGCTGTTGTTGTATTTCTGGTGCTGCACTTTCAGGTACCATAGATCCAGATCTAGTTTCTTCTGAGCAGAGTTCCATAGAATCAGACTACATGGGACAAAAGTTTCAATAGTATGGGAGTAATTGTTGGAAGAAGGAGGCAGAGCTATGGGAAGAGCAGCAGCTCATCTGCATATCTTTCCCAGCAACCTTTGCTAAAGTTACCATGAGTGGAAAGGAAGCTGGATTGGGTAAGAAAGCAAGTTTTTGAGCCAGTGGTATGCATTGCTAGAGTTACTACATTCTAAAAGGAGAGAAAAAAACTTCAGGCATGGAGGCAGAAGGATGTGCAGTTGTGTGCTGCAATGTGTGTGCATTGTCTGTTTTCTTGCCAGAAAACCTCTCTGACTACACCCGCAGCAAGTACAAACTGGTGGCTCTTTTGGAAAAGAGGGTCAGCATACTTCACCAATGTATTGACACTCTTCAGTGCATCAGAGAACACGAGGACTTCCTGGATAAAACAGAGGGAGAATTGATTGTACAGAATCAACAGGAAGAAACTGCCAAGGAAGATGAAGAGGGCACTATCATTGAGGAAGCACCCTGGGGGACCCTCACTGCTTGAAGCAGACCATATGTAAGAGAATTAGAACCACTCCAATTAACCAACTGCTCCCTACATCTTCCTGAAGATAGCAGTGGTAAAGATGCCTAAACAGGAGACGAGCCACAAGAAACACTGTAAGCCAAGGAAAAAGTCAACCACTAACTGAAGCAAGAAGAAAAGAAAGATGCTGATGGTATGGGAATGATTGCTCAGGGGTATAGAGGAACCTATGTGCAGCCAGACAAGATGAATTGGAAAGTGTGTTTCCCCCTGGTGGTGCACATTCGGGATCAAGAAGCTCATCAAGAACAGAGATGGGTACTCCTTTCTCCTTATTCATTTGGGCACCAGAAACACTGGTGACCAGATCACCTCAGACTGTGAAGTCCTTGGATGTAAGGTGAAGGGTTTAAGGTTGCAGGTAGTATTCTTGCATGTTTTACCAGTGAAAGCTAGAGGAACACATATGGATAGGAGGATACTGCAGGTGAATGACTGGAATAGTGTAAGCTAAACCTCAAAATTAGCTGAGATTGGTTAGGTAAGCAGGAAGCAACAAGAAGCCCCCGCCAATATATTCCAAGGAAGAGATTGATGAAGGAAATTGTGGGACTACTGCTCAGGAAGGATGGTAAAATGCTAACAGATCACAATAAAGACAGAATTGGTCAATACCTATTTGGCTTCAGTCCCCCCCCCACCACCCCCCAAAAAGAGGACTGTATGCTTCCAAGAATTAGCAGATACCTTGGCAAGGAATCTGGGTTGCAAATCAAGATTGATAAGGAGTTGGTCATTAATCACCTAGTTAACGTAAATGAGTTCAGATCTGTAGGACCAGATGAACTGTATCCCAGAGTCTTGAAGGAACTTGCTCATGTATTCTTTGAACTGCTTGCCATCATTTTGGGGACATCTTGGAGAAATAATGAGGTGCCAGAGGACTGGAGACAAGCAAACATTGTCCCTCTCTTCCAAAAAAAAAAAAAAAAGGCAGAAAAGAAGGTCCAGGAAACTACAGGCCAGTCAGCCTGAGTTCAATATCAGGAAAAATATTGGAACAGATAATGCAGTGATCAGTAAGAGCCAGCTTGCATTTGTCAAGAACAAATCCTGCCAAAGTAATCGTATTTTTAATTTTTATTTTTAAAATCAGGTCACTAGTTTAGCAGATAGCAGGAATGCTGTGGATGTCATTTATCTAGATTTCAGCAAAGCATTTGATCAGGTCTCTTATAATATTTTGACTAGCAAACTGATTAAATATGGAATAAACAGAAATAACATAAGATGGATTCATAATTGATTGGAAAACCATGTTCAAAGAGATATCATCAATGGATGTGCTTCAAACTGGAAGGAGGTCTTAAGTGGAGTGCCTCAGGGTTCTGTCCTAGAGCCATTACTCTTCAACATTTTTTTGTTACCAATGACTTAGATGATGGAGTGAAGGGAGTCTTTGTCAAGTTTGCATATAATATAAAGCTAGGTGGGGTGGTTAACACATTGGAAGATAGAACAGAATTCAAAAACATCTAGAAGGCAATGCCATAATCACAAAAAGTCAACATGGGTTTCAGAGAAACAAGGCATACCAGACTAATCTGATCTCTTTTTTTGATAACATTACCAGCTTGGTAGATGAAAGGAATGCTGTGCATGTCGCATACCTTGATTTCAGTAAGGCCTTTGACAAGGTTCCCCATGACATTCTTGCAAACAAGCTTGTAAAATATGGGCTAGACAAGTTAACTGTTAAATGGATTTGTAATTGGTTGACCGGCAAAACCCAAAGGGTGCTCAGCAGTGGCTCCTCTTCGTCTTGGAAAGATGTGACCAGTGGGGTGCCACAGGGTTCTGTCCTGGGCCCAGTGCTATTCAACATCTTTATCAATGACTTGGATGAGGGAATTAGGGGCATACTTATCACATTTTCAGATGACACCAAATTAGGAGGAGTAGCTAATACCCTAGAGGACAGGATCAAAATTCAAAATGACCTGGATAGACTGGAGAGCTGGGCCAAAGCTAACAAAATGAAATTAAATATAGAGAAATGTAAAGTACTGCACTTAGGGCAGAAAAATGAAATGCATAGATATAGGATGGGGGAGACCTGGCTGTACAAGACTACATGCGAAAGGGATTTAGGAGTCCTAGTAGACCACAAGTTGAGTCAACAGTGTGATGCGGCAGCTAAAAAGGCCAATGCGATTTTGGGCTGCATCAATAAAAGTATAGTGTCTAGATCAAGGGATGTAATAGTGCCACTCTATTCTGCCTTGGTCAGACCTCACCTAGAATACTGTGTCCAGTTCTGGGCACCACAATTCAAAAAGGATATTGACAAATTGGAGCGTGTCCAGAGGAGGGTGACTAAAATGGTGAAAGGTCTGGAAACCATGCCTTATGAGGAGAGACTTAGGGAGCTGGGTATGTTTAGCCTGGAAAAAAGATGGTTAAGAGGCGATATGATAGCCCTGTTTAAGTATTTGAAGGGATGTCACGCTGAGGATGGAGCAGGCTTGTTTTCTGCTGCTTCGGAGACTAGAACACGGAGCAATGGATGCAAGCTCCAGGAACAGAGATCCCACCTCAACATTAGGAGGAACTTTTTGACAGTAAGAGCTGTTCGGCAGTAGAACACACTTCCTCAGAGCGTGGTGGGGTCTCCTTCCTTGGAGGTCTTTAAACAGAGGCTGGATGGCCATCTGTCAGGGGTGCTTTGATCGTGATTTCCTGCGTGGCAGGGGGTTGGACTGGATGGCCCTTGTTGTCTCTTCCAATTCTACAGTTCTATGATTCTATGAAAAAGTCTTTGATAAAATAGAAAATTTGGGCAGAAATTAATAAAATGAAATTCAAAAATCAAATGCACAGGTATAGCATGGGGAATACATGATTCAGCAATGTGTGAGTGTTCATGTGTCTTCAAGTCACCTCTCAACATCTGACAACCCCATGCATTTCATTACATTTTCTTAGGCAAGAAATACTCAGATGTGGTCTTGCCAGTTCCTTCCTCTGAAATATAGCCTGCAGAGCTACATGAGAAAGGGACTTTGGAATTATTGTTGGAAACCCGAAACCAGAGCAGAAAAACAGACAATTGTTCCCAGAAACAGCTGCAGCCAAAGCTGGCTCTTAAATAGCTGCAGCCGGCTGCACATAATTAAGAGCACTTATCTTGCTTTTTGGCAAGGAACCCCATGGACCATCTCTGTTCTGCCTTCTTCTCATATTGCTGGGTCTGTGGACTTGGAGGCTGTGCTGCTTCTTCAGCTGCTTCCTCTGATGAGTCTGCTGCAGGTAGGTCCTGGCTCTGTGCCTCCTGAGGTGGCCCTTCAACAGGGAGAGCTATAGGGCTTCCTTCAGACTCTGAGTCTGAGGAGATTATCAGATGAGTGCCTAACATTATTATGGTACTATATTTTATAGCATTTGCATTCTGGCTCAATGACACATGTTTTCTCATGCTGCTGTGATAATGATACAAAATCACCCCAAGAATCCAGCAATGCAGGCAAGATGGGGAAGTCTATAAAAAGAGCATATAGCACCTAGTTTTCCTGTCGCATCCAGAAGTGTTCTGGTAGGACCGCCCATTGACACTGGAATCATGCCAGCAGAAAGGGGCACCTTTTCACACACAAGAAAATCCAGAACACATTTTTGACTTCTCCCTGACAATAAAAATGAACACCCTCGTAACAGGAGCAGAACACTTGCATAATGCTGGGGCACAACATTGTCTAATAAGGAAGCCCTTTTGCGATCTCATGGTGTTGTTAAACCACCATTTTTGATGCGTCTTGATAATCTCCTGAGTCTGAATCCTTGTCCATGACAGTATCTTGGTTTTATCTGGATTTGTTTACTCTCCTCCATTACCCTTCCCACTCACTGGTTCAAAGCATCAGCTCTATCACTTGCATTGGATAAAATGAAGAAGTAAAGCCAAGAATCCAGTCATCAGGAACAAATGAAGAAATAAGACACAAGAAAGGAATTGAACAAGGGGCACCTTTATTATATCGCTCCCCGAGGCCTCACTGTAGGGATGCTCTTTCCACTCAACCCACATCCCAGGCCTCAGAGCTCTGAACAGGTGATTAAAGTTGTTCTCTGAAGTGTTCCCTATGCTGCCTACAGTCCCTGGACACCTGGGCTGCAAGACGTGGAAACCACCATTCATTCATTCACCGTCCAAGCCATCAGTATATCTGCTGTGATGTTTTTGTGCCGGTATTTCCTCTTGTTATTACAGCTTCAATGGTCAGAACACTTCTGGTTGAGAACAAGAAAGCCAGGAATGGGACACTCTTTTTATGAGCCTCCCCGGTTTACTTGGGACTTTGTGAGTGTGTTTCTGTGCTTGTGTGTACATTTTTTTTTGTTTCTTTTGCTGTATTTTTAAATTAAACCATGGAGATTTTCACACGGGCTATATATCCTGTGGCAGGAACAGAACAGGGTCGGGAAAGGTTTTCCCTTTCGGACGACGTTGACCCCGTTCTGTCCTGCATCCATCCTACTCCCGTGACTGTTCCAGAACAATGTAATCACGATTTTTCATCGTGAATAGACCTCCCGTTCCGTCGCTATAATGCAATCACAGGTGTGCGAACAGGAGCCCCGTTCCTGTTCTGAAATGACAGCCACGGAGGGGAGGTCCGTTCCAAGTACTTCCTGGTATGATCTGGACATCCAGGTAAGTGACACCCTTTATTTTACCCTCCCTGTTTTGATTATGTGATTTAAAGAGTGTTTTTGTGCTTGGTGAACTGATTTTATGTTTGGGGGAGTTTTATTTTTTAAATTTACTGTCCGGCGTTATCACGTGATAACGTGATAATGTTTCAGACGGCCGGTCATAAAAGCAGCCTTACGACAGCTGCATTTACGGCCGGCCAGCAAGGGGAGGGGGAGCCCGTTCCTGCTGCGGAATTAAGGTGAGTGTGTGAAAGATTTATGTCATTCCGTGGCAGGAACGGGAGAGGAGGTAGCGGGGCAGTAACGGGGCATTTTGGCCCCGTGTGAAAATCTCCCATGTTTGTGTCTTCTCGCAAGAACTGCCGAGATTACAAACACAGAAGTAAAAAGCACTAGCATTCATGCTTCGGTAATGCTTGGCTGCCTTTTCACACTATTAGAGGTAGGTCTGATAAAAAGGGTTCTTTTGCTGGCAGAAAAATGGTGCAAAATATAGTGGCAAAAGAACGTTTGTAGAGGCTTGTCTCATAAAGTCCTTAAATGTTTGCTGAGACCGCTAAATGTCATTCTCCCCATATGGCTTACTGGTAATTGTAGACAGATAAAATAGTATTGGCTAATAGGGTTCGCGTCCAATGAAATATGAAGTAGCAACAGGTCAAAGAAGCAGTGCAATGTTTTCTCTGTATTTTCCTGACAATTTTTTATCTGTTTTTATATATAAATAAACCCACAATAAGAGTGAATAAAGTACTGCATGAACAGATACAATTTGCAAAATATTAGTATAAAACAAATGAGGAGACAGGATTTTCCCCCCTCAAAACCCCCTTGCTCTGTAAAATCCATATAAATAACATTAAAATTTAACACATCCAACAAAATTTAAAAGAGTTTCATGGACTCTGCTGTGATTAATACTTATCATCAATACAACGCAGGCTGACAAAATCACAATTGGTGCATAGGCAAAAATGAAACTTGATGCAGCTGCATATGGAGGTTGTGCTGGGTCATTCCTGTTTTCTATTTCCTCCTAGATTTATTTTGTACAGAGCTTTGTAGTTCATTCCTTTATGCTGTTAGCCTGAACATTTCCATAAAGACATTTCAGAGCAAATAGCTCAGTATTAACTATACTTTTTTTTCTATTTACATTTTGATAGTTGGACATTTTGGTAAACATTGATATTCTGGTTAACTATTGCACTTTTATCACAGCCAAGCACAAGACTTCTGCTAACCAAGAAGGCTGCCTTCTTCCTTCCCTCCTCCCCTTTTGTCTTCAGCACATTTGGCTCTGTCACACTAGTTTACATGAAATGCTATTTCCTGAGCACTGACCTTTTCGACACTTATGTAGACTCAGCATCTTAATTGCTGTTGGTGTGAATCATCTAAAGCTGGTGCATAATTTTTCCAGACGTTTATAGGAAATCTACTCTAGACATTTGCTCTGAGTAACAAAAATACAGAAATCTATAAATCCCATAAAATTTACTGCTTCTTTATTTGGGACATAATTATATTTTTTAACAACATACTCCCCCTCCCTCCAGGGTTTCATTCTGATGGTAATTCTTGAGAAAAATGATCATGAGAAAACAATGTCATGGATCCTTATCTTGGAGCTTAACCAGCTTTCATAAACTCCACACTTCTACTGCTAGCTCGACTTCCCAAACATTATACTGGGAAACACTTTCTCCATGGGATGAACCCAGTCCAAAAATTATATTTCCTGTACACCGGCTTTTTGGAAAGTGACTATATGTAGGATCCTCATCTTAAATGCTGTTAATGTGAATCATCCAATGCTGGTTAATAATCTTTGCAATATATTTATAGCAGATGATTGCTCTACACTGTTCTAAATTTCCTGCTTATGATGCAATGGCAAAAAGTCATTAAACATTAGCAGTAATAGTATTTTCACTGTAATAAAGTGTTAATTACTTCCACATGTTAATAGAGTTGGGGGAGGGGAGGAGGGGAAGATTTTTGCTATTGTTACAGTGCCTAAAATAATTTCCATGTGATAATTTTCCAGGATATCAAAAACTGAATAATTATGCACTAATTAAGAAAGTAGAGCCTGCTCTGGAGTTAAGACTGCATTAATTTTAATGTTTTTACAGTCCTTTAATTGGGGAAAGGGCTGTAAATTGAGAGCTGACGCACTCTCCCACCATAAGCAGGCCTGCCTTTGCAATCTGCCTCCTATATACAGCAACCCAAGGTCAACACAAGTTTGCAAAATCCCTCTGCTCTTCATACGAAATGTATTGGTGGTGAAGCGTGCATCTATCACTCTGACAAGCATTTAACTCTCCAAGAGCACATGCTCTCACTTCTTAAATTATTAATTGCATTAAATACATTTTCATATCGCAGACTGTTTGCTACAAACTGTTCCCTGGTAGGGAGATTGCAGTCCCCCCACAGTATGATATTGCTTGCCTTCTGTTCTTTCAGTGCTGAAGTGCTAGGTAACAGGGAGCTTATGCTTCAAGGGACTGTGATGAAATAAGGCACAGAGCTGGAACAAATAACCAGAAGTCACCTTAGAGAAGCATTGGCCCCACATTTTCTGCTAGTGTGTATGGGGAGGGGAGTGGATAACCTACAACACTCCATTATGTATACAGAGCCATTGTTGTTGGTTTGGTGCGTTTAGATTTATCAGTCCCTACAGTTGCCCAGAACAATTTCTGAATGTATCCCATTAACATCAGGAGAAACATCACCCTCCCACCCCCACACTAGGAAAAATTTGAAAATGTGCCGCAACACTATGATAAGATCCAGCAAATAGATTAAATGTTATCTTCCTATCTCAGTCCTGCACTTAAATATATTGCATGGAATAGTATGATGAATGATGCCTGAAACAAGGATTCAGGTAATAAAAGGTTAACTCCATGTGGCAATAACATTGTAGAACACAACATTACAACATAATGATAGTGTAACAGTCTAAGAACTTTATCAGATGCGGATGTCATGGTAATGTGAATGGGCCCTGCTACTGCATGACATCGTGTTTATCCCGTTCCCCAGGTGCAATTTTTTTTTAATTGATGGGTTTATCCATCAATAGATCATCAATAGTGCTGTTTTCACTGTATTGATAGTGTGTGAAACCACATCCTGTTGTAATCGCAAGATTACAAGATGAATGGATAGTCTTTAGTGAGAAAACATCCGGGTGAGAACATGAAAATGAAGCACAGGATGCTCTTTTTAGCATTGCCCCATTTTGCTGGCCAATTTTTAGGTGTGTTTCAGTGCTTGTGTGTTCATTAACTTTTTAAATTGAGGGTTTTTTTAAATTTTATTTTTAAGCGCACTTGTGTCTTCTCATGAGAACTGCTGAAATTTTGCCCTTACCAAATTGTGGAAGTAAACTCCCATTTTTAAATGCTAGTGGTCATAATGCAATGATTTTATGGTGGATCTTTTGCATGATTACAGCAACATGCGAAGGTGAGTAATGCCACAATGTTTCCACTATCCACATTCTCAGAATTACAGTGTTTTTGGACGCGCATCTGATAAAGTCCTAAGAATTGTATAAATTAGCCAGCAAAACTGAAACAAGCACCAAGAAGCATAAGTATGTACAAAGGATTTAAATGCTTAGGGCCAAAATGGCATCAAAATAGACAGAAGGCTAGCTTCCTTGGAATAGCATTTCACCATCACCTATCCTGTGCTCATAGGGCATAGTTATGGAGGTTTAATCTCCAGATAAAATCCAGGAGTTGTTGATGTGGTTTTAACCTATACACAGAGGATGTCATACCTATAGTTTCTATCTGCATGGCCACCTGTCTTTGGAAGGGAATCTTTCCATGTCCTTCATACAGAATGCAAAAAAATCTGAGAGAAGAGGGATGGTGTGATGGATGAGTGAAAAGGTGGTTCAGTGCACAAAGACTGAGACTAGGGATGGTGAAATATGGAAGAGAATTTGGAAGAGAATTTGGCCTATGAAGGCTGAGAATGGAGGCCATGATGAGATGCACAAAAGTTGAGAGTGGAATGGACATGGTGGTGCATGAAAGCATAGAGTGGAGGAAGCTATGTGATGCAAATGGAGACATTGCCAGTAGGGCTTCAGTGTACAGCCCCATGACTTCTGCACAGTTTGAGACTTTGTGAGTTTGGCTGGACACTTCCATAGGGCTAATGACAATTCATGATTTAGAACTGAATAGTTTTATTTTTCTTTCTCTCGAGAAGTTTAAATTACTGTACAGACCCTGTACCTGTGGGACCAGTACCCACGGTTTCCTTACACACATCTGAAAAAATATGTTCTCTCTAGGCATTTTCTAGGTCCTCCAGTGTGATTCCACAGTATGCTTGGGCCAGAAGTCATTCATTTCAATAGGTTTTGCTATTATCTGTGGTTATGCATTTCCAAAATAAGTCCAGGAATGTATCAAATATTTACAATGCCCATGATTTTAAAAATTGTAGTATGTAATCCTGATGAAAACTAAACATTCAAACATTATTTATATTCTATTACAATGTTTTGCATTCATATTTTAGCTACTTTGTATAGAAAAATAGTAGGATCCCTACAGTTTCTATTCATTTGGGATTTTATGGGATCATGGCATGACCCAAGTCTGTTCTTTTTGCTTTTACTTTTCTATTACCAGTATCTGCTTACAACTTCTCATTCCCAGAAGAGCTTGCTTTAATATCCCATTGGTGGCTTGTGCAGGCTCTAGTTCCGAATAACTAAGCCTTTTTAAAATCCCCTTGAAATTTCAGTTTTCATGCACCATTGGTTACCTGTATTATAATGGCATTACTGTAGTTCAGATTAACTTGCTGAATCAAGTCAAAGATCCACTCTGAAGTGTCTTTATAGTATAGGTCACCAACAGTTTCTTCAATAACTTCTCCACAAGAAAGACAGATATTATACCATGCATTTAAAAAATGTTTTAGAGAATTATCAGCTTCAGGACTGATTGTGAACTGAATCTATACACAGTAATTCTCTGTAGCATTCTGCATGCAAAACAAATGTGAACTTCAGGGGTAAGAATATGAGAACTAACTTTTAAATTATACTTTCAGGTATTACAAGTATTGATCCATATTATTACTTTGGGGGTGTGGGTAGGTACAGTTACTAGGAGTCTGCTCAATAAACAGCTTCAACTGGCAAGTGTTGGAATCAGACAATCTTTTTCTCAGAGCTCTTTCTCACCAATCAGTTCAAATTTGTTTTCTTTTTCAGAATCTAATCAGAGGGGATAGGTTACTAATAATCTGCTAATAATCTACTAATTTGTAGCTGCTTTTGCTTTATTGTTTGTGAGCTGCCTCACAAACAAAAGGAGAATGGTGACATATAAATGCAAGCAAGCAATGAATGAATAACCTGTTTGACACCCTTACCACAGAAATGTGTGGGATGGCAGGAAAGATGCCAGTGCTACAATGATCAGAAAATTAGTTGATCAATAATGAGACTCATAAAGGTCAGCTTGTATATGCCCCTGGCATAGCACCATTGGTTGGGGGGTGAGGGGCTTACATTTATCTATGGTACAGCTGCTAATACAGGGCCAACGTGGTGTAATGGTTTGAATGTTGGACTATGACTCTGAAGACCAGAAGCCCTGGTGGCACAGAGGTTAAATGCTGGTACTGCAGCCACAATGTTGTAAGTTCAATCTTACGGGGCTCCCAGGTTGACTCAACCTTCCATCCTTCTGTAGGTCAGTAAAATGAGTACCGAGCTTGTTGGAGGCAATTAGCTAACACATTGTAAGCAACTTAGGGAGTGCTTTGTACTGATAAGTAGTATAGAAATATAAATGCTACTGCTATTGCTATAAGACCAGGGTTTGAATCCCTGTTCACCATGGAAACCCACTGGATGGCTTTTGGCAAGTCAGACTCTCTCAGGCTCAGAGGAAGGTAAGGGCAAACCCTATCTCAACAAATCTTGGCAAGAAAACTGTATGATAGGTTTGCTTTCAGGTCACCATAAGTCTGAAATTACTTGAAGCACACCACTACCACCACCACCACCACCACCACAAAAACAGCTGCTAATGGACCCCTTCGTGGCTTCAGTGCTGATGGCACAACACACACTTGTGTATGTGTCTCAACTAATGGAAGCTGGCATTCCTCACAGCCAGTAGAGATTTTGGACTCCCAGGTTACACAACATGTTGCCCCACAGCCCCCAACTTCCCTTAGGTGGACTTCCTGGGGTGAGTTTCTACTGGAATCTTATACAGTCTCTACCCATGTTCTAGAAACCATCAGAAATGCAGGCCTCCCAGTGCTACATCAGAGATAAATAATCATCTCCAAAGAGTAGGGCCTCAGACTCACCAGTGGATGAAGGGAACTGAACAAATATTCATGAGATACTAGGAAATAAATATCCTATTCTTGATCTGATATGGTAAGCAGCTGCAAATTTATTTATAATATGTTAGTATCAATTAGCTATATTAGAGTCCTGCCTGATTTGTTTGCTACAACTGCTCTATGTACTAACTTGCCAGATTTCTCAGTATAAAGAGTACTTCATAGGTCACTGTGACAACTCATTCTTAACTCCTCACCCATCTTCCAGCATCAGTCCCCACGCAGACTGCTAAAAACAGAACAGCTGCAATTAGATAAATAGTAAGGATCACATACAGGACTTTATCACACTAGACTGTTATAATGTCATTACTCCACTTTAACTGCTGTGGCTACCTCCTGTGGAATTCTGGGCTTTGTAGTTTAGTAAGGCCTAAGAGCTCCCTGGATGAGAGTTCTAAATTACCCTCCCTAAACTGCAAATCCCAGGATTCCACAAGATCCAGTTAAAGTGGAATAATAGCGCTATAACAGTGTAGTGTGATAATCTCCACAGAGACAATTTGTAGGTGCAGGTTCATAAATTTTAGCCTTCACCCCTCAGAACCACTCAGCACTCTCCTGTAGCTAATCATGTTAGACCCACCCAATCTATGAATGGTCGCAATGTGTTTAGAAGTTGGACTAGTAGCATGTTCAGTTGAGAGTAATCCTTTACCATGACAAAGCATAACACCACAAGAGCAGCAGGGCTAGATTCATGTGACACTTGCTTCTCAGAATAGTTTATCACATAGTTAAAAGCATTGCAACATGAATCACGCCCATTTTGTTTTAGGGTGACGATTTCTATTGAATGTGCATACTTATGGTCAGTTTTGAGATTCTGGTAAGTGTTCCTCAATAATGCATGAAGAATGCATGAAGGCCTGGTTGTGTGTAAGGAATGCAATCAGTCTGTGAAAACCATAGTCATATAAATCTAATATTTGAATCCAATAAGCACACCATTGACGTTGTGGCCTCCTATCAGGCCAGAGCACACGAAGAAGTGGTAATTGGGTAACTCTGGTGCAACAGTGTGCTGCCTCCTCCTACTGTGGAAGCCATGTTCTTATGCTGAATACCAAAAATGAAACCAAAGGAGATGTCATCCTCTTTCCAAAAGGTTGGCTCATAACTATCATAGATATGTACAGTTGTCCCTCCACATTCACGAACTCGACATTTGCGGTTTTGATTATTTGCGGTTTTGGGAGGGGCCCCCCAGCCCCCCCAAAACCGTGACCTCCGGAGGCCCCACGAAGGCCTTGGAAGGGAGGGGAGAGGGCTGGGAAGGCCTCCACGGGGCCTTCGGAGACCCTCCGGAGGCCCCACGAAGGACTTGGGAGGGAGGGGGAAGGACCGGGGAGGCCTTCGCAGGGCCTTGTGTAGCCCCACGAAGGCCTTGGGGAGGACCGGGGAGGCCTCTGCGGGGACCCGCGAAGGCCTGGGGGGGAGGGGGAGAGCTAGGAAGGCCTCCGCGGGGCCTTCGGAGACCATCCGGAGGCCCCACGAAGGCCCTGGGGGTGAGGGGTGAGGGCCGGGAAGGCCTCCGCGGGACCTCCAGAGACCCTCCGGAGGCCCCACGAAGGCCCTGGGGGGGAGTGGGGACGGCCGGGAAGGCCTTCGCAGGGCCTTCGGAGACCCTGTGAAGGCCCTGGGGGTGGAGTGGGGAGAGACGGGAAAGGCCCTGCGAGGGGAGTGGGGAGAGCCGGGAAGGCCTCCGTGGGGCCTTCGGAGACCCTCCGGAGGCCCCGCGAAGGCCCTGGGGGAGTGGGGAGGGCCAGGAAGGCCTCCGCGGGGCCTTCGGAGACCCTCCGGAGGCCCCACGAAGGCCCTGGGGGGGGAGTGGGGAGGGCCAGGAAGGACTGGACTGTGGACTGAATCTCTGGACTGAATCAAACTGACAGTGGAGGATAGGATACATATTGTGTTTGTATGCTGACCCCCCCAATGGGGCATTATGGAAATTCCCATTCCCTGTCCCTCTTCATGTTTTCCCTCTTCACACTGTTATAGAGTTTTAATTTATTAAGAATATTTTGTAGTGAAGCCAAGATCCATTATTTATCTTGGACACACAGGCTTTCCTTATCTTCTTGGAAATACATTGTTTGCTGTTGTTATTGTGTACCTTCAAGTTGGTTTCAACTTATAGCAATTCTAGTCTAGGGTTTTCTTGGAAATATTTATTCAAAGTAGTTTGCTATTGACTTTCTCCAAGGCTGAGAGAGCATGACTTGTCCAGTACTATCCAGTGGGCTTCCTTGGCTAGGTGGGGATTCAAACACTGGTCTCCTGGAGTCTTGGTCCTACATTCAAATCATGCTAGCTCTCTTTGGAAATACATACAGGTGGTTCTGTCTTCCATTCTCCAGTTTTGGCCCTTTAGGAAAAAGAGAAGGCGACCCTTTGCTGTCTACAGCTAAGCATTTCTCAATCTCTCTCTACTTTAATCTTAAGTAGATACATTCAGCTGGAAATGGGGCTTGCTTTATTTTATTTTCCTATCCTGGCTGTACTCTGCTATTATAGACCACTTGGTGTATTCTATCACAGTTTGAATGAGGTTAAAGGAAGTATTGAAAATGAGGGCTATCCTTCATAGGTATAAGCCTAAACAGATATGTCTTGTACTCTGTCCTATTTTACAGAGTTGAATGTGCAGGCTCCCATTTGTTACAATATTATTAGTATGCACAATGTTTTATGATGCCACTAGTGATGGCCACCTTAAGATGTCCACATCTGACCTTAATTGGTAATAATCAATAGCTGCTAGTCATGGCTCTATGCTACATCCAGGATCATACCCAGATGGGAGGTGCATGAAACTACTTTAACTGCCATAGCTTTTTTTCTTTGGTATCCTGGAATTTGTGTCTTTGGAGTTTTCTGCTAGAAATGCTTCTCCACATTCTCGTCTACAGCATTAGAGCTCTATCTGACAGAGAATTCTAAGCACCTCACTAAACTATACACCCTTGATTCCATAGGGTGGAGCTATGGCAGTTAAAGTGGTATGAAAATGCTATAACTTGTGTAATGTGTATATTCCCCTGGAGAGTTGTGATGATGTCTTTTCTTTTCCGTTATAGACCTTCAGTCAGATCTGGAACCTGGGACCTGTCAGGCTGAGTTCCAATAGATCAGACAGCAGCTAGTGGAAGCCAATAGAAGAAAATATATTTGTCCTGCTGAAAGAAAAGACAAAAATGGACTCATCTAAGCAAACAACCTGTGTACCTGGATGGAAGAAAGAGACAATATAAAGTTAACGAAGACAAATGACATATAAACTAGCACAGAATTCCCCCCCCCATCCAACCTTTCTTCTTCTTCTTCTTCTTCTTCTTCTTCTTCTTCTTCTTCTTCTTCCTTTGCTCCAGTTTCTCTATTGGCATTGCATTAATTAGAAATTTAGGTAAATGACATAAGTGCCCTAATTTTTTATTTCTGCCAGGAGAACAATTAGGCCATTAGAAGTAACAAATGACTTGGACGCATGTTGCCTGTTGAAAATTTCAAGCTGCATTATTTCTGACAAGAAAAAACAAAACAAATAATAGTTGTTTTGGCCAATTTCTACCATAAGTGATGTCAGCTTTAGCAGATGCAGCATACTGCTGGCTTTTTTTCTCTCTGTTGTCATGCCTCATTAAAGTATGCTGACTCTTGTGGATTCACATTTCCTTTAGGTAAATAGTTATTTACATGAACTGCGACATTTTTCTTTGGTGACAATTTCTAATTGTTCAGGCAACCAAGGGTGATGTATTAACCACTTTGAATAAAGCCTCACCTGCAAAACAAATTACTTTAAATTAACTATCCTTTTCACAAGGAAGGCAAAATTTCAAAATGGACAAATTAGGCCTTTCTTAACCACATATGGTAAGTGTTTTAAACATGTCCCCATTGGTACTCACTCCAGAGAACTGCTCTTCATGATGGAGTGGAAGACGTTTTGCTCATTTGGGGGTCTTTTCAATGCCAGCATTTGCCAGCATTGTACTGAGAGAGGCTAAGTCTCTGGCTAGTCACTGAGCTCATTTATTCAGGAGTTCCAGACACTCCGCCTTTCATTTAACTCTTTCACTGCAGCGAATATCAAATGAAACATTCTTGAAAAATCTCACTAGATTTGGCATGAACTTCATGGCTCCCTGGGTTAACATTTTCATTTCTGCCCAAGATTACATGATAGTAAATCTGACTCTAACTTCAATATGGTTCAGTTGAAACACCACCATGTAAGATGAAGGGAAAATAGATCATGGTAGATATGGCTGATACGAGATTGCAGGGGAAAAGGAGGGAGCAGCCCTAAAAACAGATGCACAAAAGAGCTGAAGCTTCCAAAAATGGTGGTAGGATTAAGATGGAAAATGAAAGCTGAAACATTATTTTTCTGTGATTAGTCACTCTAATACACACATACTTCAGATATATCAAATATCCAATATATTTGGATATAGCTGCTCCAGCAGAGTTGCCAGGTCTCAGGGCACCAGCTGAACTCTCAAAGAATTGCTGTGTTCCTCTGGGTTTGCAGATGGGGAGACAAATCTCAGGATGAGTAGCAATGCAGAAGAAAATCTGATGTGTGGGTGTGGGGTGGCTTTTAAGCCTGGCACTCATCTTCTACTAAAACAAACTAATAGATGCCATAACAGTTAAACTAGTTCCTAAGTTGTATTTAATTATTTTCCAGTAAGAAATTATTGTGCATCTAACACCCATCTCTTTGGGCACTCTAAGGGCATTATCAAATGCAATGAACATTTCAGGATTACGATGTCATGCTAGCATAAACAGGCCCCACTATCACATGATATCATCGTCTTGGTGTGGTTACTCCATGCTCCAGCTGAGAAAAAAAAATGTTATTTCTAATTCACGGGACAAGCTTTTTTGTGTGGCATTGATGGCACGTGAAACCATGTCCCATTGTAATTGTGAGATTATAGTTTGAATGGGCAGTCCTCAGTGAGAAAATGCCCAGGTGAGAATGCGAAAATGAAGCACAGGACACTCTTTTTATGAACTGTCCCATTTAGTTTTCACATTTTTAGGTTTGTTTCAGTGCTTGTGTGTTCATTTACTTTGTTAATTAAGGTGTTTTTGGAGAATTAAGTGTGCTCACATCTTCTCATTAGAACTGCCAAAATCTCGCCCATGCTAAATTGTGGAGGTAAACTCCCATTCTTAAAGCACTAGTGGTCAGTGTGCAATAATCCTGTGGTGGATCTTTCATGTGATTTCTCTCTGGCTTTTCTTCGCAAACGAAGATTCAGGAAGGACTCATCCCGCGCCTTCTGCAAGCGCGCTGATGACTAAAAAGGCCAATCCGAGATAAACAAGTCCGGTTGCAAAAAGCGCAGCAGAAGGTCTCCTTGGGTGATGTTTTTGGGTTGTGATTCTTTCTGCGTTGTCGTTTCTCTTCAAGACTTGTTCGGCGTGAGTTCTCAAATAAGGCTGCAGCATTGTGGATATTGCGTCTCCATGCCTCCCGATGTGAGGCCAGGGCGGACCACTGTTGGTGATCAATTTGGCCAAGCCTGAGATGTTGTTTCAGGGAGTCTTTGTATCGCTTTTTTGGAGCGCCCCTCTTATGCTGACCCGTGGCGAGTTCACCGTAGAGTAGTATTTTTGGGAGGCGATGGTCCTCCATCCTAGAAACGTGCCCTGCCCAGCGCAGCTGTGTTCTCAATATCATGGCCTCAATGCTGGTGATCCCTGCTTGTTCAAGGACAGCAACATTCGTCACATAGTCAGTCCAGTGTATATTTAGGATTGTGCGTAGACAGCGCTGATGAAAGCGCTCGAGGAGTCGTAGGTGGTGGCGATAGGTAACCCATGTTTCAGATCCATTAAGGAGGATAGACAGTACGATGGCTCTATACACACTGATTTTTGTGCTTTGCCTCAGGTGTTTATTGCTCCAGACTCTTTTGTGAAGTCTTCCAAATGCACTATATGCCTTTGCTAATCTGTGATCGATCTCTTTGTCAATCTTGGCATCTGAGGAGATGATGCTTCCCAGGTAGGTGAACTGCTGAACGGACTTGAGCACTGATTTGCCGACGGCAATGTGGGGGTGGTGGTGTTCGTCCTGTGGTGCAGGCTGGTAAAGAACTTCTGTTTTCTTCAGGTTGACTTCTAGCCCAAACAGCTCTGCAGCTGTTGCAAAGCAGGACGTTAGCGATGTGCAATAATAAGTGTTATAATGCCATGGTGTTTTGCTATCTCATTCGTTGAATTACCTAGATGCTTGTCTGATAATGTCCTAAGATTAGTATATTTCTGTTAGTAGTAGTAGTAGTAATAATAGTAGTTGTTGTCTGCCATCAAGTTGTTTCCTACTTATGGTAATCCTAAGGTGAACACATCACAGGGTTTTCTGAGGGCTGAGAGTGTGAGACTTGCCCAGGGTCACCCAGTGGGTTTTCATTGCCAAGCAGGGAGTCAAACCATGGTCTCCATAGTCGTAGTCCAACACTCAAACCACGATGCCACGCTGGCTCCTTGCTAGCAGTAGTAGCAGCGGCCTATGTATAACTAGGCCCTATGACCATCTAGATGTGATTTAGTTATTTAAATTATATGCCACCTTTCTCCCAGAGTGGGATCCAAGGCAGCTCACAGAAAACTTAAAAAAAAAATTACAATTTTAAAACAATTAAAATCACCAACATTAAAACAATTTAAAATTATTTTAACATACAACAGTTAAAAAGATAAAAACACACCCCAATAAAAAGCCTCCATGGGCACAGTCACACATTAAAAACCTGCCTACTTAAAAAGATTTCGGCTTGCTGGTGAAAAGAAAGCAGGGAGGGGGCTTTGGAAGAGAGTTTCAGAGTGTGGGAGCAGCCACTGAGAAGGCTCTCTCTCATGTCCTCACCAAACAAGCCTGTGATGGTGGAAGAACTGAAGGAAAACCTTCCCCTGAAGATCTTAGGACCCTTATAGGTTTGTATGGGGAGATATGGTCTTTCAGATAGTCTGGACCGAAGCCATGTAAGGCTTTATAGGTCATGACCAGCACTTTGAATTGTGCCCAGAAACAAACTGGTATTATAAGCTCCCTATAGCTGGCCATGGTCAGCATTCTGGCTGCAGCATTCTGGACCTAAAGTTCCTGAACAGTTTCCAATGGCATCCCCAAGCAGAGTACATTAAAGTAGTCCACATGGAATGTAATCAGGGCATGTGTTACCGTAGTCAGATCGTATGTCTCAAGGAATGGGCACAGCTGGTGCACTAGTTTTAGCTGTGCAAATGCCCTCCCGGCCACTGCTAAAACCTGGGCATCATGGCTCAGAGTTGAGTACAGGAGAACACCCAAGCTACAAGTGTGAAATTTCAGAGGGAGTGTAACCCCAACCAGCACAGGCAGAGTCTCTACTTATTGATCTGCCTGTCAGCTGACCAGGAGCACCTCTGTCTTGTCTGGATTAAGTTTCAATTTGTCTGTCCTCATCCACTCCATTACTGACAACAGACATTGGTTCAGTACCAAGACAGCTTCCTTGGAATCAGATGGGAAGGAGAGATAGAGTTGGGTGTCATTGGCATATTGGTCCAGATGATCTCTTCCAGTAGTTTCATGTAGATGTTCATGTAGGGAAGCCTGTTTTGAGGGAAGCCACAGGCCACTAGCCAGGGCATCGAACAGGAGTCCCCGAGCACCACCATCTGAGTTTGCCCCTCCAAGATGAACTGGAACCACTGCATAATGGTGCCCCCAAGCCCTATCTCAGAGAGACAGCCCTGAAGGACACCATGGTCAATGATACCAAAAAATCGCTGAGAGGTCCAGCAGATCCAACAGGGCTGCACTCCCCCTGTCCTGTTCCCTGTGTAGATCATCCACCAAGATGACCAAAGCTGTCTCTGTCCCATAACAAACCCTGGGGACAGACTGAAATGGATCTAGATAATCCGTTTCATCTAGAAACCCCTGGAGCTGGGAGGCCACCACATGCTCCAGAACCTTACCCACAAAATGGAATGTTAGAGACTGGCTGATAATTATTCAGAACTGTGGTATCCAGGGAGGTCTTTTAGTAATGGCCTCACCACAGCTTATTTTAGGCAGGATGGGAACTTCCCTTACTGCAGTGAGACATTCCTCTTGGCTGCTTTCAGAAGATTGTGGTGAGGGATGGGGAGATGCAGTATACATCCAGTGGTTCTCACCTCTCCAAGGATCCTGTCCACATCCTCAGGCTGCACCAATTGAAACATATCCAATAATGCAGGACAAGCAGGCACCAAGATCTTACATTCACTGGATCTATCTCAACTATGGCATCCAAGTCAGAGTGAATCTAAGTGATTTTGTCTGCAAAGTGTTGTAGCTAGTATTTGTTTAGGAGGTAGTGCAGAAAATTCACTCACTGTCTAACACACACACACACACACACACACACACAGAGAGAGAGAGTTAGAAATTATTACATGCATGCCCACCTGCTGTTACTTCAAAAGGTCTTGCTCTCAGTCTCAGGTTTTGGTCTGAAATCTTATGGAATGGGCAACTGGCAACCCTATTCTTCAGGGACTAAAATATGACAAGTCAGAGTCTGTGGGGCCAATTCATTACCTCTGTGATGATGAAACAGAGATCCAAGGAGATCTGAAACATACAAGCAGTGCTCCCCTGCAGTGTAAGCAACAGGCATGGATCAACTCACAGGTGAATTCCTCAAATTCCTCTAACAGTACAATAAAACTCAGTTTCAAGATCACTTGGAACATCTTTCTTTGCTGATGTATTCCTCTGGGTTTGGGCCTGAAAGGAAAAATGTGGGTGCATGCAGGATAAGTGGAAAGCAAACAGTTTGTAAGACCATACATCATCATTACAGAACCAGGGTGTGCGTGTCTGTGTTATGTTTGTTAGCTACTGGCTTTGCGCCACGTGAGCCACTATGAGATCATTTGGGGCTTAAAGCACTAGGTTCATTATGTTATAGATTTGCTTATGGTATCCCAGGTATTTAGGATGGCAAAATCTAAAGTAGGTGGAAGTCTCATGATTGTAGCAGAATGGCTGAAAGGTGAGATTGAATGATGACCAACGGAAATCAGTACCAACTGGGGAAAAGGTATAATATAGTGTTGGATAGTAGGATAGCTATTCCTGTTCAAGAGAGTCAGTGGGCTTGTCTATATGAGGGAAAATGTGGATTGATGTACACTAACACCAATGGAAAGCAGCTTCTATTTGTCTTAATGGTTTTTTGGCAAGATTGCGGGCATGTAAAGCTATCTGCATTGGTTGTTCAAATGGGCATGCCTGCACATCAAGATGTTGGGCATAAGTGAATTACGGTTGTCCCTCCCTCTGTATCCATGGATTTAAGTTTTCATGGCTTGAAAATATTCTTAAAAAAATAATAATCCAAAAAGCAAACCTTGATTTTGCCAACTTATATAAGGGACACCATTTTGCTATGCCATTGCATATAATGGGACTTGAGTATTCACGGATTTTGGTATCCATGGGGGGTGTTCTGGAACCAAACCCCAGTGAATATGAAGGGACAACTGTATTCATGTTTTTATTGTCATTCGTTGCCACCACCAAACAGTATTTATTTTAAAAGCATATCTAAGGTAAGAAAGTGCAATATTCTGCCTAAATAAATAGGAAGGGGAGCCTATTTCATCACCTCAGAACATGATTGCTATGGCAAAAATCCATCATGGCAGTTCTGGGCATTTGCCTTGTTAGCATGCTCCGCCCCCTGTGCACATCTGACCAATCAGCTTTCCACTTCCGCTCTTATCGGGAGTGCGAATGAATGTGAATCGGATTGTCCCAATGAGCAGGATTGCATATTTCATGTGGAGCTTTTTTAAAACTTCAGGAAAAGCCGTCAAGGCTTTTCCTTCTAAGTTTTTGGTGGATTTGGCCCCGCTCCTTCCAAATATGGTGGATTGATGAGGGATGGCATTTAGACAAATCACATTCTCCTCCAATTCTATTAGGAGTATTTTCACCGTATAGACAACTCCAGTGTGTTTGCCCCCTTGACTATGGACTTTACCAGACACATCAAATATGGCATCATAACAATGCCACATAACTGTGAAAGGGTGCACATATCAGATGACGTTGCCCTTTTGTGGTGATGTACCTGCTAAAACCCATACTTTTTCTCTCTCTCTGGCTTTTCTTTGCAAATGAAGATTCAGGAAGGACTCATCCCATGCTTTCTGCAAGCACGTTGATGACTAAAAAAGCCAATCTGAGATAAACAAGTCTGATTGCAGAAAGCACAGCAGAAGGTCTCCTTGGGTGATGTTTCTGGGTTGTGATTCTTTCTGCGTTGTTGTTTCTCTTTAAGACTTGTTCGGCGTGAGTTCTCAAATAAGGCTGCAGCATTGTGGATAGTGTGTCTCCATGCCTCCCGATGTGAGGCCAGGGCGGACCATTGTTGGTGATCAATTTGGCTTAGCCTGAGATGTTGTTACAGGGAGTCCTTGTATCGTTTTTTTGGAGTGCCCCTCTTATTCTGACCTGTGGCGAGTTCACCGTAGAGTACTATTTTTGAAAGGTGATGGTACTCCATCCTAGAAACGTGCCCTGCCCAGCACAGCTGTGTTTGCAACATCATGGCCTCAATGCTGGTGATCCCTGCTTGCTCAAGGACAGCAACATTCATCACATAGTCATTCCAGTGTATATTTAGGATTGTACGTATACAGCACTGATGAAAGCATTTGAGGAGTAGTAAGTGGTAGCGATAGGTGACCCATGTTTCAGACCCATAAAGGAGAAGAGACAGTACAATACACACTGATTTTTGTGCTTCAGCTCAGGTGTTTATTACTCCAGACTCTTTTGTAAAGTCTTACAAATGCGCTATATGCCTTTGTTAATCTGTGATCGATCTCTTTGTCAATCTTGGCATCTGAGGAGATGATGCTTCCCAGGTAGGTGAACTGCTGAATGGACTTAAACACAGATTTGCAGACGGCAATGTGGGGATGGTGGTGTTTGTCCTGTGGTGCAGGCTGGTAAAGAACTTCCGTTTTCTTCAGGTTGACTTCCATTCCAAACCACTCAGCTATCCAACATATGATACAAAAACTGATGAAAAATGAATTGGACATAGTTCCCACTTTGGAAGAGACCCTTAAGGCCATACAGCAGATGAAAAACGGCAAGGCAGCTGGGATTGATGGAATCCCACCTGAAGTTTGGAAACACAGAGGTCATGTACTCCACGATAAATTCCACGAACTCCTTGTGCATTGCTGGGAAAAAGGGGAACTGTCATCAGATTTCTGAGACGCAGTCATCATCACCCTGTACAAGAAAAAAGGAGCAAAATTCAATTGCTCAAACTATCAAGGTATAACACTGCTCTCTATTGCTGGAAAAATCCTTGCAAGAATACTCCTGAACAGATTAGTTCCTGCTATTGCAGAAGAACTTCTTCTTGAAAGCCAATGTGGCTTCAGAGCCAATAGGAGTACTACAGATATGGTATTTGCCCTTAGACAACTGCAAGAGAAATGTAGAGAACAGAACAAGGGTCTCTATGTAACATTTGTCAACCTCACCAAAGCTTTCGACACTGTGAGTAGAAAAGGTCTGTGGCAGATCTTGGAAAGACTAGGATTTCCCCACAAATTCCTTAAAATGATTATCTTGCTACACGAGGGCCAGCATGGTCAAGTCAGATATGGTGATGCTCTTTCAGAGCCCTTTCTAATAACTAATGGAGTGAAGCAAGGTTGTGTTCTTGCTCCAATTTTATTTACAATCTTCTTCTGCATGATGCTCCAAAGGGCTATGGCAGAGCTTGAAGAAGAAGATGGCATCTATACTGATGGTAGCTTGTTTGACTTAAGCCGTCTGAGGGCTCGCACTAAGACCTAAACTATCTAGTCTGTGAGCTGCTCTTCGCTGCTGCTGCTGCCCTTGTTGCCCACATAGAAGCAGCTCTTCAGCACCTAACATCCATACTTTTTAATTGACAGCTTAAGCCATCAATTGATTGGCTGTTTTTCAATTGATTTCCCCCTGCTGTTTTTTGCCGTTATAGCTGGTGTATGAAAACTTGCAGGGGTTTCTCTCTCTTGTAATTACTCCATATGTGGCCGGTCCGGTATGAACACTTCTGGGGGAGATCACGACATCCAGGTAAGTGATCCACTTTTTATGACCCTCCTCGGTTTACTTGTAATTTTCTTTAGCATGTTTTTGTGCTTTGCACCACTTCTACTTTGTTATTTTTGTGGGTTTTTTAAATTTCCTGCGCTATGTATTCTCACGAAAATACATGGGATTTTGAATGAGGAAGTGAACGGAGCTCCATTCACTCCTTTTTCACTGCTGGGGAAGTCTTTGCCAAGATTAGAGGTAAGTGCAGGGGGTGTGTGTTCTTTTGCAGGCATAAAAAATATTTTTTTATGCCAGCAAAAGAACGCTTTAAAGGGGCTTGTCTGATAAAGTCCTGTTAGCCAAGTGTGCCAGAGCCAACTGAAACCTTAAAAAATGCTAAAGGTTACTAGAAGAGGGTTGGGAAATATATATAAAGATGTCACCTGTCAGCCTACATGTCTTTCCATTTCATTTTTTGTGCTTAAGGTCAAGGGAAAATCTGTGTATTTCCCCCCGTCCCGCCTCAAAATCAGTCTTCATTTGTACTGCTTTTTATTGCTTTTTGGTCAACTTTAGCATTCCTTTATCCCCATATTTAATGTCAATATGGTAGTACATTGAAACAAATTAGTCTACGTAGAATAATTGGAATATTCCTTTAGAATGACTTGTGTTTCAACAGACTCAGATGTGGTGTAGCTATTGTAAAGAATCAAATTAGATTAGACTTTTTTTGCTCTGTTTATAAGGGAACAATTTAATTAGCACTTCTTTGGTGCTAATATTTACAGTACAAGACTAATGCAAATAGGGTGATCAGTAAAATGGGTGTAGCTTTTAACACATGCTCTTACTTTATGTTTAATTACGTTGATTAGTTTTAAACCCCCAGTTTGGCATCACCTTGCCTGTCTTAATGTGTTATGCTTGAAGCCATGTGGAGAACTGACCTCAATATAATAGTGGCAAATCTCATTTGGTTACCTTTAGCTAATTAAAATATACACCGTACCATTGTGCCATTATTCATAATCTCTGTTTTCATCCCCACCACACACACTGTGCTGTAAACCAAACTTTATTGTAAGAGTGATGTCTGTCAGTGCCTGGTGAGTCTCAAGCAACTCCTGTAATTAGGAGAGGTGTTTATTTCATTGCTCAGTTATAATAATAACTGCTCTGATAATCAGTATAAAATATTGTGACTGTTTAAGTCCTTATTTGGTGCTAACTTTATTATGCCACCATATATATATATATATATATATGCGTGTTTGTGTATTATATAACAGAGGGTGAGAGAGACAGGGACAAAAATATTATGGTGCACTTAATTTGCACAAATTGCCTGGGGCTGTCTAATGTGCAGATAATCAGAACGTGGGATAAATAGGGTGTTGTTTACACAGACTTACATTACCACTAGACTACAGGAGGAAGAAAGCACGCTGCAAATGTGAATAACTGAAATTCACACTGTGTTTCTCAAACATCTGATTGGATTGGAGCTTAGAAAATTTATTTTATGGACTCCAGTTCCCATAGTTTCCCAGCCAGCATGGCAAGTGACACAAAATTAATTTTGCACTTGTGCCTGTAGTGGTTGCCTCAATCATCCCTCCATCCTTCCAGAGTGAGGCAAACACTTTTAGGCAGCAGCTGCTTCCAAATATTCCTCTGTCCTGGGCCCGTTTAATTAGCTTGCTGTCTCTGGTGTAATGAACAATGTTGTTCAGTTGACCTCAGCAGATGGAGGTGGGGGCCATCCCATCCTTTACTTCAGGTAGCAAAATATCATCATCATCATCATCATCATCATATTTATTTGTATCCCGCCCCCTACAAATACAATTGGGGCAACTTACAGCATTTAAAATATACATACAAGACCCTCCATCCCACCCACTCCTTAAAATACAATTAAATAATTTAAATTTAAATTTAAAACCTACTTAATAAATACTAAAAATGAACAATAAAGATAGCTTTATTGGGATTGGACTAAGTTAGATTTTTCTTTCTGATGGCCGGGTATCTATTCAGGAAAAGCCCGCCAGAAGAGATCTGTCTTAAGAGCTTTTTAAAAGCTATTTAGGGTGGTAATGTGATGGATCTTGGGCCAGCCTTGGCATCATTTATGCTATTTATCTATTAAAATATGTGTATCCTGCCCTATATTCTGAAACTGTTGGGGAGGGTATTATAAAATCAGTTAAAGACATTAAATAACACTAACAATAATTTAAAAGACTAAATACTCTACATTAAGAGGCTTATTGCATGAGGGAAGGGAAGCAGAAATGCAACCAGATAATAGTACCTCCTGTCCTGCCCTTATCACATGATGTCAGCATTCTTCAGCTGTTCTTCTGTTCTGGTCCTGTGGGAGATGGTGGTACCACCGTCTCCCACAGGACCAGAATGGAAGAACAGTTGAAGAATGCTGATGTCATGCGGTAAGGCAGGACGGGAGGTGCTACTATCGGGCTGTGCTGCCGCTTCCCTTCCCTTCTGTGATAAGCCTCTAAATTGTTTGCTACTTAAAATCAAACAATTTAAACCAGTTAAAACAATTATTGCAACTTACAGGATATATTGTCAAGCCCCCAACTAAAAATAGATCTATTGAATCAGTTGAATTTATCTATGTGTAAATCCACAATTTTAACAATTGATTCTATGGGTCTGATCTAGTGGGGTTAATCTGTAGCATTCATGCCCACGATTGGTTGTTAACAGCTCATCCTTCCATATCTCAGAAATAACTTCAGACTTATTGGCCTATCATTCACCCTTTCCTGCTGGCATTAGAATATATTGCCTGTGATCTGTCTCCCTTCCTTGCTTCCTCTCAGTATCAAAACCTGCTGCTTTCTTCACTCAACTGCTCATGAGCAGCAGCAGTGCACCTCTTAGACTGATGCCTGGAAGAGAAGGACTCTTCTCTATGTTACAATTTCCCAGACAGGTTTGTATTAGGCGGTTGCCCATGGCTGAAATACTCCTGTGTTGACACTTGCCCTGTTGCAAATGACAGCAAAGAAACCCCCTCTCCATCTTCTCTGTAGCAGCCTTTTAAATATTTGAAGATTGTTATCAAGTCCTCCCTTAATCTTCTTTTCTCTAGGCTAAACAGCCTCCTGACTGTAATCTTTTTTGGTATAACATCCTTTTCCTAAGCCCTTTATCATGTTTGCCCTCCTCTGACTCCTATCCAATTTATCTACATGTTGAAGTACAATGATCACGGGACCTAGTGTTCTTCTGGTGGCAACCTGACCAGCGCAGAGCACAGATGTGCTGCGATTTCAGTAAGCTTCTGTGAATGTAATACATGTACCTGTTCTTTTGAAACTGTCACCCCACTTGGTCTTAGATTATTCCTCTATAGACGGAAATCCACAGACTGATCTCAAGGTTGTTGAGAACAATTGTTGTTGTTTTGTATTTACTGTATATGCTTGAATTTGAATAGAAATGTAGTAGTTCACAATTATATCAAACTGAACGTTTATAATTTCAGCATATTTTAGAGCTTAGTTGAAAATCTTTTCAGAGAAGTTTTCACCTTTGAAAAGACAGTAGGTGAAAAGGAGTGTCTTGAAACTGGTGGCTGATTTTACCAGGAACGTTGTGTCCTTCCTTTTTTGCAGCTAGCAGCAGTGGTTGTTCTTTTTGCCTGGGGTAGTAGAATTCCAAATATTCCCATTTTCTTTGCCAAGAGCAGAACTACTTTTTGTATTACAACTTCAAAGTTACTATTTGGATCACAACTCCCAGAATTCCCCCAGGAAGAAAGGTGGATCATTGGAATTTTAGTCTTAAAAGTAGCTTTTCCAAACGATACCTAGGAGTATCTCATGGATTGCTGCCATATCATTCTGATGCCACTATTTTCTCTCCCCATATTGTGTACCTTTAAGTCATTTTCAATTTATGGCTATTCTGAGGTTAATCTATCACAGCATTTTCTTGGCAAGATATGTTCAGAGAGAGCAACCCTCCTCTGAGGTTGAGAGGGTGTGGCTTGCCTAAGGTCACCCAGTGAGTTTCCATGGCTGAGCAGAGATTTGAATCCTGGTCTTCTGGGGTTTTAGTCTAGCATTCAAACCATTATGTCATGCTGGTTCTCCCAATAATGATCTTCAATTTGTCACTATGTCATGATGTTACCCTGGCAACCATGCAGAAGTGCTCTTGGAATTACTCTTACTATTGGGGAAAGGAACTGATTACAATAGCTAATTATCTGTAGTTATGCCCAAGCTCTGGTCTATTGCCCTTATGGCCATCTTTCATCTGGACTTGAAGTGGACCCTAGCTATAGCTTATTTGTGAGCTGAGACAGTGCCTGACAATCACTGCATTAACACATTGTCAGACAAGATGAGCTTTATAGCTATTGGGTATATGTCCTCTAAAAAAACAAATGTCTATATTTGTTGTATTAGGAATCATATAGAATCTTTAAAATCAATGGAAGCAGTGCCACTGACCTCTAAGAGTGGGTTGCACTCACTGTGCTAGAAAAGTGGAGACATGTATAATGGCAATTACTAATGAAATCCAAAAGTGGTGAAAGGGGTTGTGTCAAAAGAAAACAGAAGGAGGCACATTGTGACCATGTCTTCCCTCCAATTCACAGATCTTGTCTAATTCTGCTGCCAGGTCTTTTTTTAAATTGCCTTCCAGGGACCTATAGGATGCCTTCATCTTTACACCTATGACTCTGTGGAGAGAGACAGCAGATGGTAGTTCCTTTTTATGTGGGCATTTGTCCGCTCAGAACTGGAACAAGACCAGAAACTCATTTAGTACAAGATTCCAAACAGTTAGTAGTTATCGTAATGACAACTTTTGGGCACCACAAATTTGGGCAGTTTTCCAAAGTAGAGGTTAGAGGGACCACTCTGCATTATCACTTGCCCTGCAGACCCTATGATATGTACTGGCAATTGAAGCTTTTTGATTTTTTTCTGGCAATTTGAATGCTCAGTGGCTGGGAGAGAACTATAGATGGGTTACTTTTCAAAACAAATGTAGTTTGTGTTGCTGTTGATGAGACTTTGATTAAACCCTGTTCTATAATTACCATTAAACAAATCCTATAATTTTATTTTATTTTATTTTGAGTATAAAAAAAATCTAACCCTTAAGCAAGCAGTGGGTTTCTTTTATTTTTCTTTCCGGGTGTTTCAGTGGCTTTATCTCGTCTTTGTACTTGCAATAACATATTATTTGACCATGAATCACTCTAATGGATTGAAACATAAGCATGTGAATTGAAAAATAGATACATTAGTCAAATCAATAAATAAATATGAAAATATATTTCCACTATGAAAAACCATCTTGGCTACTGTGTCCTCCAACTTGGACAGAGAAAGCTGAAATATATAGCTGTAAAATATGGCTTGCCATGTCAACTAGCCACTGCCTGCAGCCTAAAAGGAATTTTGAGCACCGGGTAAGTAGTATTTCATCAACAAAATCATAAAATAAAGACATTAAAATGAAGGAATGATTGAGTGCTGCAGGACGTTTGTAAAATCACCCTTCAGTCTGGGGCTAGAGTAGTTTACTATTAGGGATTGCATACTTTTCATATAAATTTGCTTACAAATAGCATGCCTTAACAAGCAATATTGCCAGACTGCCCTGGTTGCAAATATTTTTTCCACTGTTGTTGCTACGCAAACTGTGCTTGTGTATTCTATGACATTACCGGAGCAAGAATAAATAATATCCCTCTAATATTGAACAAGAATACAATATACACCTCAGTGTAGGCTTTTAAATGTTAATCGTTAAGAAGGCCAGGTTGTTCTTTAAAACACAAAACACAACCCAAAACTATTTAGAAACCTTTTCCATATAATTGACACTAATATGTCTTCTGTAGACAATGAAACTAATTTTTCATTCCTTTACAGTGACACAGATCTGGAATCTTAAAATTCTGCTCTTGGGCTGTTAAGCAATAGTGCTACTCTATTCTGCTTTAGTCAGACTGCACCTGAAATACTGTGTCCAGTTCTGGGCACTACAATTCAAGAAGGATATGGACAAGCTGGAATGTGTTCAGAGAAAGGTGACCAAAATGGTGGGAGGTCTGGAAGCCATGCCCTATGAGCAGCAGCTTAGGGAGCTGGATATGTTTAGCCTGGGGAAGAGAAGGTTAAGAGGGGACATGATAACCATGTTTAAATATTTGAAGGGATGTCATACTGAGGATGGAGCAAGCTTGTTTTCTGCAGCTCCAGAGACTAGGACACAGAGCAAAGGACTCAAACTAAAGGAAAAGAAATTCCATCTAAACATTAGGAAGAACTTCCTGACAGTAAGAGCTGTTTGGCAGTGGAATGCACTGCCTGGGAGTGTGCTGGAGTCTCCTTCTTTGGAGGTAACAGAGGCTGGATGGCCATCTGTCGGGAATGTTTTGATTGTGTGTTCCTGCACAGCAGGGGGTTGGACTGGATGGCCCTTGTAGTTTCTTCCAACTCTATGATTCTATGAACTATTCTGCACTCTAAAGGATATATACATTGCACAGCTATTTGGGAGTAAAGTCCAGGAAGTAAGTAGGCATACTCCTGAATAAACTTGATATGATAGAGTTGAAGGCCAGTAAAGTAGATCAACATAACTACTTGCACAGAGATTCTGTGTTTTTTTTTAAAGATGTCTATACAAAATAGAGATCAGTAATTGCGGTTACTAATGTTCAGCTCAGTAAAGTATAGGGGTTGCAACTTGCAGGTGTTTAATCATGTTTTAAGTTAATGACAAAAGTAGATCACGTACAAAAGTTTATTTGCATATTTTTCTACCTTGACCTATTATGCAAGCATTAATTTGTTGATTTGCATATGGCAAGGATGTTTGATACTATTTTACTGTGAGTCACATCAAATGCTGATATAAAATGATATCAATCAATGTAGGGTATGTTTTATGTGTTTTCCGGCTACATCATTACTTTTCAACTGATATTCAGCTTTACATTTTGCATATGAATCAAACTTTGTATGTAGTCCTCTCCAGTACCCTGCTGAAGTGTCTTTCATGTGAATTTTAGTGTTCCTTCAAACTCACAGTCAGCTGAAAAGGATTGACACTTCAGAGTCACAAAGCAATCCTGAATTCAGATGCAACAACTTATCTTTGTGACATGTCATCAATAATTACCAAATATTCACAAAATACCCACATCCAATAGGACTCAGGATGGGAAGATAATACTGTAAGTATAGAACAACTCAGAAAGGTCTCTAACAGGAAAAGTATTGTGCTTGCCACAAATTAAAACTGCATGCTGTGGAAAAATAATTTCTATGGAATTTTCCTCTTTCACTTTTTGCATAGAACCATTATTAGTTTTGTACTGAGGAAGAAACTTCTTTGTCTGGAAGGAAACTTCTTTGTCTGGAAGGAAAAGGAATCAAAAGATTCCTTTTCTCAGAAGACATCTTTTGTCAGAAGAAGCACCTTATATCTGAGGAAGGAAACTTGTTATGTCTCCCTATTTATTTATCTATTTTAAAAGTGCCTAAAGTTTTCTGGTGAATTTTAATATACTGTGTGGAATGAGAGGGAACAAATTCAAGATGGAGCTGCCACCCATATGACAGCCCACTTAAATCCCAAAATGTGTGTGTATATACATGTCTTCAAGTCACCTGCCGACTTATGGCAACCCCATGAATTATTAATTTCATAGGGTTTTCCTCTGATATATAGCCTACAACATCTGGTATTCATTGGAGGACTCCCATCCAAGTACTAACCAGGGCTAACCCTGCATGCTTCCAAGATCAGGTGGAATCTAGTGCCTTCAGGGTATATAGGCAGTCAAAAGGCGGCAGTTCTTTCCAAATGCTGCTAAACCATTTCAGTTCTTGCTCAGTTGCAGTGATGACCAGAGCACACAATACTACCGTTGGGTCCGCAAAACCCAGAATCTAACCTCTCATTGGGTTCCTTGGGCTTGGATTGATATGGCTTTAAGCTAAAATGAGAGCACCAGTTAAATTTCATAACAGCATTTGAAACTGTAAAACATCAAAACTGTTGCTTTACAATATTGAGACAATTTGAAGGCCAACACTTCTCTTAAATCCCATTTCACCTGCATTAAAAAAAAATTCCACCCATCTTGCTCCCTTTCTGTCCCTCTCTTTCATTACTATCTAGCTAGACCTGGGAAGCATTTTTTTGGTTGTTAAATTATGTAGGTAAACATGATTAGATCAGGCTTATTTAGCACATTAAATTGCTTATGTTACTGATGTTAGGGTCATTCTTTTCCTGAAATCTAGAGGTAATTTATTATACAGCGTGCTTTGGCGTTTACAGAGAAAAGGAAGCCAGGAGCTTTAGCTGGGTTACTTGTGCCTGCTTCCTCCTTCTCTGAGTGTGAAAACTTTATTGCTCATTATCTACTGGGCTGTGATGAAGTGACAGATGATTTATTGGGAGCCAAAACCTGTGTTTCAATGGTGAACATTTTTATCCTTTTGTTTTGCAGCCTGCCCAATCCCTTGTAACTGCTGAGGCAACAAATGAAGGCAACGGCTTCCTGGAGGGCTCTAGGACCATCACTCATAGATGTCCACGTTTCAGACCCCACTCCGTCCCTATTTGATTCAATTCCCTTTTGTTGCTTAAAAATTCAATTTGTTTAATTGAGCTGTTGGGCAGTAAAATCTGAATTCCATGCATTTTAACCATTCATATTAAATTTCTCTCCACATAGTACTTGTTATTAATAGGCTTTAAGAGAGGTCACTTTAATTTAAATGTGATGACCTTACAAGCTTATAAAATGATCTATATGCTTCTCTCCTCAAACTGAAATTAAATTGAATAAATGGAAGATAATGTTACAATAGATATTTCTTCTCAAGGCTTTGAAATCTTTTGAGGAGGTAGGTTTCTGCTATAAAACAGATGTGAAGTACTGTAGTACAATCGACATGTCTCGGCCTCTGTTCTTAACAGTAAAAAAGAAAATACAGTGTGATGGTGAATCCGATGCTCTGTGACAGCATTATGCAAACTAATAAACTCACAGTGTCTTTTTGGCATTTAATAATACATCTACCATTGTAACTTGTGTGGTATTGCGTAACAAATGTGTATAATGGCATTTGGGTTGTCAAGGGGGGCTTGTTTTAATAGGGGTTATGTGTTACTGACATTTAAATAGCACAACATCTTTTCCTTCAGGATTAATAAATACCATACAAACCAGCATAAGACTTTAAGGTTTACTAAACTTTAATCTGTAAAATTTAATAGCAATCTCCACATCGTTATGTGTATACAGAATCCTGGTTGGCTCTGCAAACACTTTTAAGCTATGAATTATGTTACAAGAATGGGTTTGCTGTGTATCATTATGTCCAGGTAAATGCCAGGATGATGACATAATTGGTAGTTGGGAGTAAAATACAACCCCAGTAAAATGTTACTAAGGTAAATGTAGCTGGATTGTAATTCATTATACATAAACATGATGACTTGTGTTATTTATCATTTTGCAGAATGCAGAATAAACTGAGCTCTGAGAGCTTTCTTCATTACTTTATTCCAAACAGTTACAATGCTTTAGTCAAATATTCTCTCTCTCTCTCTCTCTCTCTCTCTCTCTATCTATCTATCTATATATATATATAATCACTTTAAAGATACGCCAGTTCTTTACTGTACTACTCTGGAAAATATTTCTAGAACTCCTTGCTAGTCAGAGCTCAGATGGGTAAAATACAAAGACCTTAAAAAAAAAAAAAGCTAGCCTCATTAAGAATGATATCCTGCCACTTTCAGACACTGACAAATTTATGACTTTGGATTAAAGGTCATATGGGCATTTCAGCCATTAAAGCAGTTCCATTTCATAATACCTGCAACCTTAAGGAAATACATTTCTTTTCCCACATAGATGCCTGTTATGTTAGTTTCTGCTAAAGACATACAGTAATAGTTTGGAAGCAACAAAAGCCTATTTTGTACCTGTTCAGCTTGCAAGTGTGCCTGCCTCAGGCTACTGTTTAACTTTTAACCCTCTTGTTCACATAGCGTACATGCATAAAAACTACAATGTACCACATAACGATGCAAGGCTTGCAGTCTTTTCGTTCAGACTGTTTGTCATAAGATGAGCTGGTCTCAGCTTTTAAAATTAGCTCAGGAAAAGCGAGGAAAAGAAAAGTGGGGTTGGGAGAGCATTTTCCTATAAAATGAATTCATTGGGCTGTTTAATGATATCTGCTACATTTCTTTTACATTAATAGGACATTTAGCTATGGGAAATAAGTCACCTAAAATCATGTTGAAGAATAAATCCTTCCTTCCTTCTTCCTTCTTCCTTTTCTTCCCCCTTTTGATACTACCTTATTTTAAAATATTTTATCAAGCTTCACTGTATGTGCCAACCCGTTTTCTGTCAGACTTAAGATCTATAACTATGAGATATTCTTTTCCTCCGCCCCAGCCATAAGAGTCTTGAGGAACACAGCCTATGATGAATTATTTGTATGGTCACAAGAAAATTCCCCTCTCCTGCACTTAAACCCAGCAACATTATACCCCAATTGTGGCTGAGGAAACAGCTGATGTGACAGCTGTACAGCACATGGAGATCCATTGGTCCATTGGTTAATCAGCAGCTTTTATTGGTCCTAGAGAATACATAGCAGAACTGTCCTGAATTAGAAATGGGCTTATGTTCCCACTTAATAAGACGTATCCTTTAGCTCTAGATGAGAGATTCCTACTGTTTAATGATTGAAAAGTCTCCCCCCCCCAAGGACTATTGTGGGGGGCGGGGGAGTCATATGGATGTTTTAGCCTTGAGGCCTAGTGCAGTTGTTGGGGGGGGGGAAAGAGAGAGAGAAAAAGACATTTCTAACCTTACTTACTATGCAATTTGATGCTAGTTAAAAGTAGTTTCTTCTTTTAAAAAAATTAGTTCATTTCACTATATCCTTGTTGTGGATTTGGTTCCCATTCACTTTGAATGTCTGCCTCCATTCCCATATTGTTGTAAAAGAGTATTTCTGAATGTCCAGATGCCTGTAGTCCTAGTTTGGTGATGGAAAACACAACTGGCACTGTGAGAAGTGACTTTGGTAAAAGCAGGTATGGTGCTAATTATGCTACTTTTGAAGAAGCTGCCCCTGACCCCATTGTCTTCTTATGGAGAAAAGAACCAACACTGGCTGAAGCCTTTGCCCATGTGGACTTGGAGGTTGGTAGCATAATATTGGAGCATCCTTTCTTAGGCTCTCCTTTTCACAGATTAGAAAAAAGTCCTTTTGGATGTCAGCTCCCAGAATCCCCAGTTAGCAGCTGTCCACATTCTTGTTTTCAGGAGAGAAAAACCAACACTGGCATTTAGGCATGTTGGCATTATATTGTCATAAGCATCAGCATAATGCTTTGATTTTAGGAGCAGTCCCATCCCCAATGGGAATAAGTTGGGGGTGCACCAGGAAACAGAACTTGGAAAAGATCCTTTCCTGGATGACAACTCCAAGAATCTTCAGTTTGTAGTCCAAAAAGGGAACATTTCACACTTCTACTGCTTTCCCTAGCCCAATAAAGCCTCAACTTAGTGCCACTGGATAGGGATTGGATTGCTCCTAACCAAAGTATTTTGCTGGCATTTACAATTGTGTAATGATGCACTGCCCACCTGATGATTTCCAGCCACATTAGAACACAGAATTCTGACAGAGTAGCCAAATATAGAAAACTACCAGGAATGTATGAATGTCAGCAAGTGACGACTTCCCATTGTAGATTATTTTTGGGAAAGGAAACAAGAGAATTTTGCACAAACAACAACTGGCTAAGACAAGCAATGCAATAGCAGAGGACCATTGCTTTCAAAATTCATACCTCCTCAGTCCCCTCATGAAAATACCCAGCAGGAACAGCTACTCCACTGCCTCAGACCATGTCTTCCTGCTTGGCCTACTGCTGTGTTTTCATCTCCTCATTTTTCTGTTGTCTTTCCATTGGCAACCAGGCAGAAACTATGGTATATTCCGGCGTATAAGACGACTGGGCGTATAAGACCACCACACCAATTTCCAGCCAAAAATCTAGGCCTAGGCCTATATTCGCCAGATAAGACCCCCCCCCCAATTTGGCTGGCTGGGGGAGCCTTGCCAGCTGATCCTCTTTGTTTCCCAACTCATGAGGATCTCCTCGTGAGTTGGGAAAGCGACAGGATCAGCTGGCAGGGCAACATTCGCCCCTCTCTTCAACCTTCCAGTCAAACTGGACTCGAAGGTGGAGGAAAGGGGCGAACATGCCCCGTTTGGCTCCATAGGGAGGATGCGGGGCCATGGAGCCAAACCCTGGGATTTGCCCCCTCTCCCGACCGTCAAGGGAGAGGGAGCGAATCTAGGGATTTAACTCCACAGCTCCATCCCTCCTTCTGGGCTCCCTCCACCCGCAATTCCCCAACCCACAGGAGGCTGCCCAGTCTCCTGGTGGGTTGGGGAATGCGGGATGGCCAGCTGACTGGGGGGGTGGAGGGAGGGGGCTTCGCAGCCACCCCCTCTCCAAAGCGTGGCTTTGGGGAAGGGGGGTGGCTAGGCGGAGGGTGAATGGGTGGAGGGGCAGAGGGGGCTTCGCAGCCACCCCCCCCTCTCCAAAGCACAGCTTTGGGGAAAGGGGGTAGCTGGGCGGAGGGTGGATGGGTGGCTGGGGGGAGGGGGCTTCGCAGCCACCCCCCCTCTCCAAAGCGAGGCTTTGGGGAAGGGGGTGGCTGGGCGGAGGGTGGGTGGGTGGGGGAAGGGGGCTTTGTAGCCACCCCCCCTCTCCAAAGCGAGGCTTTGGGGAAGGAGAGTGGCTGGGCGGAGGGTGGGTGGGTGGCTGGGGGGAGGGGGCTTTGCAGGCACCCCCCCTCTCCAAAGCGGGGCTTTGGAGAAGGGGGGTGGCTGGGCGGAGGGTGGGTGGGTGGCTGGGGGAAGGGGGCTTTGCAGGCCCCCCCTCTCCAAAGCGAGGCTTTGGGGAAGGGGGGTGGCTGGGCAGAGGGTGGGTGGGTGGCTGGGGGGAGGGGGCTTCGCAGCCACCCCTCTCTCCAAAGCGCTTTGGGGAAGGGGGTGGATGGGTGGAGGGTGGCTAGGGGAAGGGGGCTTCGCAGCCACCCCCCCTCTCCAAAGCGAGGCTTTGGGGAAGCGGGGTGGCTGGGCGGAGGGTGGGTGGGTGGCTGGGGGGAGGGGGCTTTGCAGGCACCCCCCTCTCCAAAGCGAGGCTTCCCAGCCACCCCCCCTCCCGAAAGTCGCGTGTCCGCGGCTTTCGGGAAGGGGGGTGGATGCGCGGGGGTGGGTGGGGGGAAGGGAGGAGCACTTTGCTTCACCCCCTGCCCCGTCTCCTGCCTCTTCGCTCCGTTTGCGAAGAGGCAGGAGATAGGCAGGCAGGTGAAGCAAAGTATATCCGGCGTATAAGACGACTGTTGATTTTGGAGAGCACTTTTGAGTGCTCAAAAGTCGTCTTATATGCCGGAATATACGGTAAACACTCGCAGACACAAGTTACACCAGAGAAAGCTGGCAGCTTCTATGTCATTGGTTGATGACTCCACTCTGGTTTGTTGTTCAAACTTTAAAGCATCTACCTAAGGTGTTGAACTTATTTTGAGAATAGGATTCAGCACTGTGAGCGGTTCCTTTAAAGTTCAGACTAAAACTTAGTGACATGGAAGCCACTAGTCACCACTCTACCATGCATACAACAAGCAGTGTACATCCAGATGTTCCTCTGCTATTTGCCACCTGTAGAGTCCCAAGGATTCTCTGCCTTTCCTGTGTGCATAGCTAATAATAGTGTTTACATCCTTTCCCGTGTGTGTGTGTGTGCGCACACACACATACACACACACACATACGCACACACACTACACACACCAGTGCATGATGCATCAAACTTCTGAATAAGATCATTTAGAAATTTGGAATGTATTTCATCAGTATGAAAATATTATTCCAACTTAATTTTTTTCTTTGCAGCTGATGCACTTGAAATGCTAAATTGGTGTCTGGGAGCAGTAATGAACTGGATGAGGACCAATATACTGAAGTTCAGATCTGACAAGATTGATGGTGATTTGTTTACATGGAGAAATAGAGGTTCATATTGTTCTGGACAGGGTTGCACTACCCATAACAGATCAGGACACTGTGTTGCCTGAAGGTGCCTACAGATTTAGTTCTGTCACTGGAGGACAAGTGTTTGTGGCATGGAGTATTCTCCATAAATCATGCTGAGGTACCAGCTGTGACTCTTCTTGCATAGAGACAACCATGGTTGTCTATGTTCTGGCTGTCTATGCTTTTGCTGCTTCCAGACTAGACTGCTGTAATCATTATACATAGAGCTGATTCAAACTGCTCAGAAACTTCAGTTACAAAGGAATATATCTTACTGGACCTTAGACAATTGCTCAGGTTGCCAGCCCTTTCCTGAGTACAATTTATACAGTGCTATGCCTTGAACAATTTCAGCACAATTGTGGCTCCAGTTTTAATATTGTTTAATGTTATTCTATAATTGTTCAAGGAACCAATGTGTTTCCATTCCTTCCAGACCTCCTGTCTTGGCTGCTATTGTCTCCACTGTCCAATGTGAACTAACAATACAATTTTTCAGCAGAAATCAAGCCAAATATTTCTCATTAGAGAATTTTCTAAGAAGCTTTCCTAAGTGTCAACGAATTCTGCCTCATCCCTGCCCCCCAGCCTCACAATTGTGAAGCCCACACATTGGACCAAGAATTTTGGAAGGCCATTTTTACTCAGGTTTCTTATTTGATGCTTCATTTTGTTTTGTTATTGTAGTTTTATACACTGATAGAATGTATAGCATTAGTAGAATAGAGTAGAAAATTGAATAAGAAACATATACTAAGCCAAGCAGTGGAACAATGTAAAATGAAGGAGAGATAGTTTAAAAAGTGAACAAAGGGAGGATCTGTCTGAATGGAAGAAAGATAGGTGACTAAAAGGCAACTTGGGCATGAAAGAGTCATACATTTACCTGATGAAGCCATTGGTCCTATTAATACTTCCTCTGATTGGCTATATCACTGCACAGCCTAAGGCACACATGGCTTTTCTTTGCCCTTCCTCCCATGAGGCTATAGCCAGGGGCTGAAGCAGGTTGGATGTTCTGAGTGGAATCATACCTCCTCCTTATTTCTGTAGCCCAAGTATTTTCCATAGCAAAGAGCAGCAGTTTTTATGGCTTTTAAAAAACAACTATTCTCTATTCCCCACTTCTACCCATTTTGTAGGATGACTTCTTTATCATTTCCTTCTTCATTCTCCTCTTGTAGAGATGCAGAGAAATCCACCTCCTTGTCTTGTTTGCTATCACCATGGAAAATAGTGGGCCTTAAATATATTGATGAAACATTTGCTGTCTTGCTGTCTGGCATGATTTTACTATTTTAAGAAGCTTTCAGGTAACATGAAAGAGAAATCTCATCATCGCCAGCAAAAGCTATAGCAGTAATTTATGTATGCATGTTGTTTCTGTCCCTGCTTGTAGGACAAGCCCACCAAAAAAACCAAACAAAAGAAATCTTAATACAGTAATGACACAATATAGGGATGAACAACGTACATGAGAAATGCCAAAATCTGCATACTATTATTAGACTAACCAGAAGGGCACAACATTTATTACCTAATATACAACCAGTGTGGAGTAGTGGTTTGAGTGTTGGATTACAACTCTGGAGACCAGAGTTTGAACTTTTGATGGTGGCTTTAATGTGGGTGCAATGATAAAGACAGGCTGGGGGTGGGGGGGAAACCAGCTACTGTGCACCTATTTAAGCACTCCGTGCTACAAGGATTACAATTAGAAGTTGTATAACCAATGGACCATCCCATATCCTTGCACCCTGGTCTACAGCTGAAGCACAGAATGCCAATGTCTACACTGTCTAAAATGTGGTGTCTTGTTGCTTCTCCAAGTGGCTATATAGTGTTTGCTTCTCCAGGTGGGTATATAGGACAGTTGTTGTTTTGGGTGCAGCAAATACACACAAACCTTTTGGGGGATGGCTGCATGAGCATATCCTCTCTCCCCTCCCCCTCTTTCTATATAGTTTTCTATATCTAATGATGACCAATACCAATGGATATGGTAACTGTTCTGTATTCACAATCACTACTTAGGTCTTGTCTTGTCATGGGCTAAATGTTGTACCCTGTTCTTGCCCCCATCTCAGAGCTCTGCATTACTAATGATGCAGGGCATTTGCCCTGATTTGCCACCAGGCAGTCCTCACCACTGCCAGGACAGATGCATGGCTCAGATGGGGGGGAAGGTGGGTAGGGTCCAATAAACTGCTTTTAAAAATACCTAGTTTACTCTGTTACCACCATCAAAAACTAGATTGGGTCTGCGTGTCCTCAGGAGCCTGTCTGGCATGCCAGTCCCGGCTGCTGTCACCATGTCCCTGGCTCTACCGGAAGCCCAGAAGGATTCCTTCAGCATGTGACCAAGGCTGGTCACATGCAGGGGGCCTTCAGTCACATGTCACAGGCCACCTTCCCACCTTCCAAGTCAACAAAGAAAATCATAGTGGTGGCAGCTGCAAGGATGGCTGGTGTGCCTGTTTGGACTCTGACCTGTTCCGTGCAGGTAACAGGGGAAGAATGGGCCAGATCCATAGCCAGGGTATGCTGGTGGGGAGACGGTATATCCTGGTTTGTGTAGACGAGCCCTTTGTCACAATTGTGACACTATTGCCACCATTGTAACTCCTTCCCCCATCTATTTTACTGGGCATCAGCTGCATGGGGAGAAGGCCCATTGTGCCAGCGATCAGAGCACAGGTATGTGAGTGTTTTTAAATCGTTTATTGAAACTGCAAGTAAATCATAATCTAAAAGCTTCATTTTATCTCATCAACCCTTCTTCTCCTTCCCCATCATACATTTGTACAAATCATAAATGATTCAGGAATTGTATGTCCAAAATAGACATGAATCTTTGTATTGTACTTTAAAAGTTCTTGCAGTTGGGCAATCCACTTTTGATGTGTAAAAAATTTAACTATAGAAAGAGAGCATCATTGCTATTTTTGATGTGTGTTTTCTTGTTTACGTTATTTCAAGTGCATACATTTTGTGTATGAAAAACAGCCTGGGATTTCAGAAGACTTTTTTCTGTTTCTTCTGGGCCTCCTATGAAGCTTCTTTTAAATTACACAGACCTTGCTCCTACTGTAGGGGGCCAAATATGATGCCATGCCTAACATATTCATTTTATGGTAATTTTGATTTGTGAATACTTAATGTTTCAAAGTTATAATAGACTTAAAGCTGTTTTTCCCCAGCATAGGGTTCTTAAAACAACTACATTTTCAATGCATTTGGAACGTCTTGCTGTGAAGATACACCAAACCCTAAGCAAACTCTCACAAAGTATTTATATATATATATATATATATATATATATATATTTCTTTTCTTTTCAGAAGGCTGGTTACAATTTGTTTTACTCAACTGTTATGGGGAAAGAGAGTCTAGTGTGAATTGTGTGGTCAATGATACCTGCACTATTTGTCCAAATTTTACTAGAGATGTAAAATTTCCAGAAATTGTGAAGTCATGAAAAAAAAAAGTTTTTCCTGTTTTTTTCAGAAAAAAATGGAAGTTTTTGGAAAAATTGGGGGGAAAAAGCAACATTAGCACTTTTTACAGAATGAAAGTCACTCTGTTACTTTAGGAACCTAAAATATGATTATGTACAATTTGATTTGGCATAAAATGATCAAAATTGGTATATTAAAATGCAGTGTATTCAAAAAATTATTGCAAAAGGAATTTACTTTTTTTTTTAAAAAAAATATTTGTAACAAATAGAGCAACAATGTCCTGAACTGTATGGAACCTCTTTGGTTTTGCTAGTTTATGTGGAAAAGGCAAAAAAACAAAACAAAACAAAACATTGAAAATACATTTTTAGAAATATTTTGGAGAATATATGAACATCTTGTCTTAAAGACTTTATTCATCATGCTAAAATAAAACATTCCACAATAGATTTTCTTCCTTTTTTCATTTTTTTTTTCAATTTTTCAGAAAAAAAACGAAAAAGGCTTCAGGATTTTTTTAAAAAAAAATCTGTGTGTTTTTCCCTGGACCTACACATCTCTTTCCAATACTGACATTTTTTTTCCTTTGCCTTTTATATAAGGTGGTCATATGAGGCCAAGCCAAGTAGAATTTACAGTAAATGTATGTACTGCCTGTTTCTATACTTGATTCTTTCCAAGGCCCTGTCTGGATGGGCTATTTATTCCATCTTGCACCCATCTTAGAGCCCTGCCATCCTAGTAATGCAGGGGTTTTGCCCCGTTGTGCCCAGGGCAGTCCCAATGATGCCTGGGCAAAGATGTAAGGAAGGCGTGGTAATGCTTGATAAAACGTTTTAGCAAAATACCAAGGGGAAAAAAATTCTTTTTTTAAAAAAATAAAAACCACAGATTGGACCCCACATGACTGCAGGAGGCCAATACCAGCATGCCAGCCCATCAGTATAGCAGTCCGTGTCACTTTCTCCAAAGCCAGGAAGGAGTCCCAGATCAGGTGTCCGAAGCTGGTCACATGCAAGCGGACTTGATCACATGCTGCAAGCTGGCTTCCTGGCTTTGAAGAGAGCAATGCAGACACCAGCAATGGTGGCAGCAGAGACAGCCTGGCATGGTGGTTTGGACTCCACTGGCCTCTTTATAGCACCATGTTAGCCACATTTGATAATCTCCTTTGACTTATGGCAACTCTATGAATAAAGGACCTCCAAGGGCTCATCTACATGAGCCAGGATACTCCAGCTCCTCACTGGCATATCCTGGCCATGGATCAGGCCTGTTCCTCTTTCTGGTGCTGCCTCCAAATGGGAGGAAGTCCAGACAGGCATGCTGGCCCATTGCTGCAGCTGCTGCTGCCTCACTCACCCTTCTGGGACAAGGAAGCTGGCTTGCAACATGTGACTAATGCCCCTTGCATGTGACCAGCCTTGGTCACATGCTGCAGGACTCCTTCCTGCTTTGGAAGAGCAGGGCAGAATGGCAGCTGCAACGATGGGCCAGCCTGCCAGAATGGGCTCCTGTGGACACAGGGGGCTTGATACATTCCTTGCCGGCAGGAACAGATTAAACCAGGTATTATTATACAATGATTCATCAGGTCCTACCCCGTCTTCCCCCTTTCTTAACCCCATCTTTGTCCCAGGGGTCATGCGGACTGCCCAGGGGAAGAATGGGCTAAAAGCCCTGCATCATCAGGGCTGTAGGGCTCTAACACAGGGGCAAGATGGGGTATGTTGCCCATGCAGACAAGCCCCAAGTCATCCTATGACCAACAGCTCTGCTCAAGTTTTGCAGATCCAGGGCCGTGGCTGCCTTGATTGAGTCTACCCACCTGTAATGCAGCCATCCTCTGCCTTCTGCCTTACCAAGCATTATTTTTTCTAGTAAGTCATGTCTTCTCGTGATGTGTCCAAAGTATGACAGTCTCAGTTCATTCATTTTGGCTTCCAGGAAGGGTTCAGGCTTGATTGGCTCTAATACCTATTTATTTGTCTTTTTAGCAGTCTATGGTACTCATAAAACTGTTCTTCAGCACCACATTTAAAATTAGTTTCTTTTCTTCTATCAGATTCCTTCACTCTCCAGCTTTCACAACCATACATAAAAACCAGAAATACAATGGCATGGACAACCCTGACTTTAGCATTCAGTGCTATATCTTTACACTTGAGAATCTTGTCTATTTCCTTAATAGCTGCCCCTCCCTGTCAAAAATAAACAAGAACATTTTTTTTTAATTATCGGCATAGACCAGCACAAGTCCCAGTCTTCTGATTTCTTGACTGCAGTCTCCATTCTGATTAATGACTGAGCTAAGGTATACAAAATCTTTAATCATTTCAATGTTTTCATCATCTACTTTAAAGTTATATAAATCATCTGTGGTCATGATTTTTGTTTTCTTAATATTCAACTGTAAATCTGTCTTTGCACTTTCTTCCTTGACTTTCTTCAGTAATTGCTCTAAGTCTTTGCTTTGGTCTGATAGTAGTATGATGTCATCTGCATATCTTAAATTGTTGATGTTTGTTCCTCCAGTTTTCATGCTTCCTTCCTCCAAGTCTAATCCTGCTTTATCTATGATATGTTCAGCATACAAGTTAACAGATAGGGTATAAAAGTGGGGAAGCACTTTTGGTTATTGAGCAACAACTGTAAAAGTAAATTGTAATGGTGTGAGTCAGGCTTACACTATCATAATTCATGGCTGGATGACAGCCAGATCTCTTTTTCTTAATCTGATTACTTTCAGTGTTATACTGGGTGGTTTACAATTTCAAAAAATATAGTGGCAGCTATAGTCCAGAAAAATATAGGGAAAGGACAGCTGTTTGAGGCCAGAAGCATCTAGGTGGCTTACTTTGGCATAACCCCCAATTATGCCACTTTAAGATATTTAAAGTCCATGATACTTCTTTGTGCAGTGTTTTAATTCCAGTTGCATAAGGGCACTGATAGGCTGCTGGGGTGCCCCTAGTAGCTGCCTGTCTGCCCTTTAACATCTGAAACCAAAGGAATAGTTTCCAGGAACATCCCGCTGCTGCTCCTCTTTTCTGAGCTTTGCAATGGCAGATGGGCATCGTTATAGCCAATCAGTGGCTGGGGCTGGAGTGGCTTCCCTAGCATCCCTGGAGGAGGAGGAGAAGCCATAGTTATGTTTGTAGAGAGTTAGACTCCACTGGTGTAACTATTGGATCTTGAACTTCCTGCTAATGAACTCATAGAATGACAGGCAAGGACACTCTCCTTGGATTAATCTGGCCTCAAACTGTGGACATTATCATACCAGCCTTATGTCTTATGGCAATGACATTATTAAAGGAAATGGGAACATACTGGTTGTAAAATATTTATTATCACATCCCTCTTCATTCGCATGACTGTGCTGACTCTGTGCTGCTTTGGAATAGCAAGGGGGAGGGGTAGAGAGGGGTTGAGGAGGAGAATCATGCCCCCTCATACCATGAGACTGCAGTCATCCCGGAACTGAAGCGAAAGGATGTATTGCACCAGGGGCAGCAGTGAAACAATAGCAATATTTACAGGTGTTGATGGTCCCCCCCCCAGCAATTTGAAAGGCCAAAATTGAGGCCAGATGTGCAACACAGTAATGACTAGAATGTGAAGCACCAACAGGATAGCCACAGTGTTGTCTAATAAGTACTGGCCAAATTCATTACTATCCTGCTGAAATGCTGTTTTAGCAGCCTTGTGTGATAAATTTCTTTGAAGTGCTATGCAATTCAAAACCTGCATTTTGAACAGGGTCCAGGAGCAGCCTGGTAGCCAATACAGTTAGCAAAGCATTGGGGTAATATTACATTGACCAGTCCCAATTAATAGTGTAGCTGCACTGTTTTAGATTAACTGACATTTCTGGACTTCACACAAAAGGAAATAATAAAATAACTGGAACCATCATCATAATCTCTGCTCACATTGGATCATATTTGGTAGTCCAACAATCTGAGTCTCAGATACCTCCTGTGCCTCTAGTGATAATAGGGGCATAGCTGGCCATTTTGGGTGTCAATCTCATGGCATAATTGACCATTTTGCCCCATTTTAATCCCCATTACCTGTTTAAGGCTTACCCAGATTGTCTTTTAGAACTAGAAGGGTCCAGATGTTTCATCCTGGCTTTAGAAAAGGGACCCCACAGACCTAAAGCAGGTTGCAGTTGAAATGGTTGATCACACATCCTAAAGGATACAATTAATCACTTGGTGTCAGCTGTCCAAGAAGAAGTAGAACCACTGGAATATCCACATCTCAACTCACACAACCCGTCTGGAAGGATATAATGGTGGATGGTATCAAAAGCCAATAAGACTAGACTGAAATGGATTTAGTAAAGCAGTTTTACTCTAGAGCCAAGTAGTGACCACTCTCTCAATCACCTTTTCCCTTTTCTGGCCCTCCCAAAGTGCCCCCTGATTTCTGCATCAGCTTCAGAAACATAGAGCGATGTGTCAAGCTCTCTGGCAGATCAACAGAAGGGCTTTCTAAGATGTTTTTGGAATCAGGTCAAAAGCAGATGTTCTGATGAAAATATATGGCATACCTGTATATACAGGTTGGCCCCTCATATCCATGGGGGATACATTCCTGGACTGTCTATTAAATAACGAGACTGTGTTTCTACCTTTCAGACAAATCAGGAAGAACTGATTGTGAATACTTGAGTGGTGACCTTGAACATGTCTCAACCTGCATAACAAACATCAACACTTTTGGCCGTTCAGTTAATTGTCAGTCATCATTTAAGGCAGCTGTGCTGTCTGTTGTGTGCCAGAAAAATACTAAATTTAAAAGTTGAGCAACGTGTCAATTTGGAATTTTTAGTAAAATTGAACAAAACACTAATGGAAACTTCAAATGCTTACTGAGGCCTACGAGGAAGACTGCATGTCCTGTGAGCATGTGTTTGAGTGCACAGAAGATTCAGAGAAGGACATGAGAATGTGGAAGACAATGAATGCCCTGGATGAACTTCCACTTCAAGAACCAAAGAAATTGTAGAAAACATCAGCAAGCTTGTTTGAGGAGACCACCTCAGTGTCTGAATGATAGCTGAAGCCGTGAACATTGGCAAAGACGCTGTGTGGAAAATTTTGCATGAGGATCTCAACATGAGAAAGTTTGTACCAAGATGTTCCCTAAGGTTCTTACACCAGAGCAATAAGAGCAATAATAATACACAATAAAGTACACAATAATAATAATAATAATAATAATAATAATACAGAGCAATAATAATACACAAGGAAATGTACACTGACATCCTGCAGCAACTTGAGGCAGACCCAAACCTTTTCCAAAATATCATCACTTGTGATGAAAACTAGATCTTCCAGTATGATCCTGAGACAATATGACAGTCAATATACTGAAAAACACCATCATCAACAAGAATGAAAGAAGCACATCAAAGCAAGTCCACATTCAAAGCCATGCTCATTGGGGTTTTTTTTGACATCAAGGGCATAATTTTGGCAGAATGGGTTCCAGAAGGCAGAACAGTGAACCAGCATTATTATAAGGAAGTATTAACCAAGCTGAGAGAAAGTCAGGGGGGAAAAAGGGGAAAGAACTGTGGAAAAATGGTTTCGTTCTTCATCAAGACAATGCGTCTGCTCACACAACACTTTCTGTGAAGCAGTTTTTGGCTGATAAACACATTACTACCCTTGACCTTCCTCCATATTTGCCAAATTTGGCACCCTGCGACTTTTTTCATATCCCTAAAGTGAAATCGGTACTTAAAGGAATACGTTTTGAGTCAATTGATGCAGTAAAGTAGAAAATGGCAGATGTGTTGAAACAGCTGACAGAAACTGATCTGCTCCATGCCTTCGACCAGTGGAAAACAAGACTGCATCAGTGTGTGAGTGTGAGTGTGAACAGGGAGTATATTGAAGCATTAGAACTGTTATACCTATAAATAAAGATGGGTTATTGTACCAGTTTTGTTATTTAATAGACAGACCTCATATAAGTTAAACTATGGATATTAGGAAACCTTATTAAAATAAAAGACTTCTGGCACAAACATACCATAGAGTTGCATTGGAGGACCTAGCAATTCTTAGAGAGGACACTTCTATAGGCATTTTCCAGCATGACTCTATAGTATGTGTCCCTATTTTTTTCCAGTTGTGGATGGCTGAAACTGTGGGTATTGGTTCCATGGATATGGGGGGCAACCTGTATCTACTTCTGACAAAGACAATTACTTTCCCTCTCTGTATAGTGTGTGTAATAATGGCATCCTGCTCTTATCTTCAACAATACAGCATACCCTCCAATATTTCACCAATGAAGACTGGGACACATGTGGCCAAGCAACATCAGAGTGTGATCAAGATGGCAAAAGTTATTAAGGAGGAACACAAGCTAGGAGAGAGGCTGCAGCAGTTTCCTTTGCCCAAGTCTACTGTGAAGTGCAAGATTCCACCCCATCTTCTCCAATCCCTCCTGCTGGGATGACAGGATGAAATGGGACAGTCCCTGTCAAATTGGGACAGTTGGAATGTATGGCACAACTGTAGGGGGTTGGGCTCACTGTCTCTAAGGAAGTATGTTCATAACCTGAACAAAATTGTCCATGCTCTCAGATTTCCCATGAACATGCAAAGATCCAGAAAGCCAGCGGCATTGTGATTAGAAGTCTTAGGGCTTATGTTTTTTTTTTCTAAACTTGGCTGATATTCAGCCCTTCTTCTCCAATCCCTCCTGCTGAGTTAACTGTGTGCAAACAGCTCTTGCACTTTGAACTCAGTTTGCACCATTGGTTTAAGACCTTTATGCAACTTGGTAATTACTGTACTTCTAAAGAAAGTGCGTTCATATATGCCTTTAGTAATGGAAGATTTGCTTGCTTAGAATAAAAACTTTCTAAAAGATTTCCTCCTTTCTAGTCTTTCCTTCTCCTACACTTGTGCTCAGAGTGTAGAAGTCCCATCTCCCATGGGTGGAAGAGGGAAGGTCTCTGCCAAGTGAAAGGTGGAACAGACCAAATTAAATCCCTCACTGATTCCCCACTAAGCCACAGAACCTAAACAGGGAAAGGATGAAACTCTTATCACAAATAGAGTGCAAAGAGTAGTTATGAGCTGGAGCCTAAATTGTCCAACCTTATATTACTAGGAGGCAAGTGTGGATGGAGGGAGCCCAAAATATACCTTTCCCCCTTAAGTCATAGTTCCATTGGGTGATGGTGGAGGGACGGATGACATTAGAATCAAATGACACTGGGGACTAAATACATATGCCTTAGCTCCTTATATGCAGTGTTTGTGATAAAAATTGCTCTCTCCTAAACCAAATATGTAGCTGTATGTTGTGTATGGTCTAGAACCTCTGCTTTCCCCCTTAGTTGAATGTGTGTGCTGACTGTTGGGACTATGGGAAAAGTTTGGGACTATGCCACTGCATGATTATTCTCTGGTGTATGCTAAAGGAAATGGCATTCACCCAGTGGTGTAGTGGAGCCAGGGCTCACAAAGTTGAAGCCCTGGAACTTTTTGATTATCTGGGACTATGACATCATCGATCACGCCCATGGAATCCCTCTGATTTTAGCTGATCACCACTAGGGTTGCCAGTTCAGGATTATCTAAAGAGGCTGCTCCCAGTTCTACGTGAAATGATGAAAAATTATTCCTCCTCACTACTTAGGGAGATGGAATAATGGACATTTAACCTACCCTACTCACGTCTAGCCAGAAGATGAATGTAGACCAGAGGATGAGCCCTGGCCACCACAATTACTGGGAGGGAAGGACAAGTTAACTAAGTAAATACATAGACTTACCTGGAAAGTCCTTGCAAGTTACAGCAATACATCAGTTAAATCCTGGAAATTGTAGCAAGGTACTGCTCTATTAGGTGAGCTGGAGATTTGTACAAAGGTGTTCTCTCTGGAGCTAAGCCCACCAAAACTGGAGAATATTCATCCTTTTCTCCCACCTGGAGATGACCCATAAAAACGAGAGACCCAGGCCAGGACTTGAGGTCCAGCAACCCTAAATGTAGCTGGTGGAGAAATGCATTTTTCCTCCAAGCATTTTATTGTTACTAGTTGTTATAATCACAAATCTTTTGGGGTGGCTTGATCCAGAGTGGGGGAAAGGTATTAGGTTTACAAAAGACTTGCACCTGTTGGAGATGAAAATTACTAGAATTTTTTATATATTTAGATCAACATTAGCACCTATATTTTTGGACTCTTCTTTGGGGCATTGCTATAATGAATGTCATGATGAGGGCTTGTGCTTCAAGATTTACTACTAAACTACTACATACACCTCAGTAATTCTAGATTGATGAGGGACGTGGCTCAGGCAAACTATGAGGCTTATCGCATGAGGAAGTAAAGTGGCAGTGCAGCCAGGACGTTTCACCTTTTGTTCTGCCTTACCTCATGATATCGTCATTCTTCAGCTGTTCTTCATTCCAGTCCCATGGAAGATGGTGGTAAAAATGAAGGGTTTTTTCTAACTGGAAAAATCTATTAGAAAAATGACTTGGTTTTACCACTGTCTCCCATGGGACTGGAATGGGAGAGCAATTGAAGAATAACAACATAATGTGGTAAGGCAGAACAGAAGGTGAAACATTCTGGCTGTGCTGCCATTTTACTTCCTCGTGCGATAAGCCTCTTTGGGTTTGATAAGATCCCAGACCAATCTCTCTATGCACAACAGTGTTATGTGTAACAGATCTAAATATGAAAATCTGAATGCATTTTATCTCTTTTTGTACTCATTAAGTATGAAAAACTCAGGATGGGGACTTTAGCTGAAATTGCTTTTCAGATATGTTACAAAACTGTCCACTGAAACCAATTGGAAAGGGATAATTTTTAATGTCTGTATAACTGAAAAATAGTTGAACTAAATTTGGTTCCACTCTTTTTTAAAAAATTACCTTTGGGATGAGATCACACACTGACAATTTTAGCACAGAGGACTTTTTAATTATGAGCAAATGAAAAAAAAGAGTGGAATGATGGAAGTTGAAATTCAGCTTTAATTATAGCACTTGACAACTATTATAATACAAAGATCAGTATTAAAAGAAGACTTATGGCAGAGGCAGTTATAATATTTTAAGTATGGTAGAAGTCATTTGAACACACATTTCCTGAAGACTATGAGATTACTTTAAGGGTGGCAAATGTGTGTTCAGATTTAGACCAGTTTCATCATACCTAACATGTAATGCCTTTTTTACCTGTATTATGTCACCAGTGAAAGTACTGTGCAGAAATGCACATATTGAGTCTAAGAATATTGGAATAGTTGCTGGCTAGTTTGGCAACAAATTTTCAGTTGCTTTGGTGTTTTATTTTATATTTCATGAGGGGGAGCAATTATTTAACCCTGTACATAAATAGATCACAGTTGGCAAATGGCTAAAGTGAAGGCCCTTGAAAACTTAGCCATACGATCTGGCTTTTCCCTAAGCTCGTGACAGTAACTTACCTTTTCAACTTCAACCAGTGTAACACAAAGAAACACTGTTGACAGACATGTTCCAGGTCGCAGAGCAAGATTACATGATCAATAATCTTGAAAGCAAACTTCCAGGACCTGAAGTACAATTCCAGACATTGACATGACAGAAGGATGCCACTCAATATTCAATTGCAGCAAGTGCTGTATGCTGAGATGACATTAAAAAACAAGCTGGAAGTCATTGAACAACTTCTGTGCCTCTGTATGGCTAATTTAATATTATTCTTGCTTCGGGGTCATTAGCTCATGGTTCCAAGTGTTGCGCCAGCACTTGATCTGATGCCTATTGTTTAAGCTCCTCTGCTTTGGTAAAGCCTGCTGCATTGTTATGAATGATATACTTGGGCTGATGGAATTATGCTTTGGAAAGCCATTTCTGAAATTATGACCAAAGTTCTCATCTTGTTCACTTAAATAGGCTTTTACAAGTTTGTATGTGCATATATTATGTGACATTAACTAAGATTCTGTATTTCTAAATTTGTTTTAAGAAGAAAAAGCTATTGAATATAAATGATGTTTCCAACCAGCCATTCTTTATCAGGTTCTGAGTCATTTTGGAAGAACAGATAGCATGGCCCTATTGAGGATCAGCACCATAATGCATAAATCTGCTTAGAATATCTTTAACTGCTCTAATTGTCATATTTAGAGATCTAGAAGAACTTTGGAAATTGGAATTTGGAAATCAGTCCTCCCATTTTGGAAATCACTGAACCATTATGTGCCAAACTCTCTCTGAATTTTCTTTGGCTTGTAATGATTTAGCTCCAATCCACTCAGCTGCCAGTTTTCCTCTTCCAAAGTGCTTTTCATACATTCTTCATCAAAATGTTAACGGAAATATGTATTTCCTCTGAGCACATTGTTTATCAATAGAATTTCCTCAGAGATACATGCTTTGACAATCAGATTTGTAAATTAAGCCTTCCAATCACCAAGTACAAAGCAAAGAATTCCAAATGCAAAATGCAGAGGTGAAGAAAATCATATGCCCTGTGTAGGTCACACACACTCCCCCCCCCAATTTATTGATTTGTAAGAATGAAGAAATACAGCTTTTAGAGGTAAACAGAGGGTGGGCTTTTTAGAGCTAGAGGAACTTCACTCAGCAACAAGCCTGGTCAGAGCTAGCATTGTGTGGCCAGCACTTAACTGACAAGTGGCAAAGACACTATCAGGCAATAAATGATTTCCTTTCTCCATTCATATGATTGGATTTGAACTAAGAATGCTGGTAAAGTATTCCAAGTTCAGACTCAGATGTGAGCTTACGGGACATGTTGTAAACACCCAGTTCTGATGAGATCCCTATTTTGTTCACTACATCAGATAAAAATTGCCTATATTATTTGAGGGAGCCCTGGTTGCTCAGTGGTTAAATGCTGGTACTGCAGCCACAAGGTTGTGAGTTCAATCCTGCAGGACTCCAAAATTCACTCAGCCTTCCATCCTTCTGTAGGACAGTAAAATGAGTGCCCAGCTTGTTGGGGGCATTTAGCTAACATACATTGTAAACTGCTTAGGGAGTGCTTTGCACTGATAAGCAGTATAGAAATATAAATGCTATTGCTATAAATGCTACTTAAGAAGGGGAGTTGTGGTGTTCATTGAGCTGGGATTTAGGGTTGATCAGTGATTTCTGAATGTCAGATTGGATTGAGAAATGACTCCAGGTGTTTCTGATTGGATCAGATTGGTGGCCTCTCATGTATTGTCAGTATTAGACAGTCACAGTATTGGTTGAAATCTATTCCTGTAGAATATTGGCCCTTCTTATGAGCTACTTGGCTAAAATTTAACAGATTTAAGTACAGCTAAACTGTACAAAGCTGGCTGTCCCTCCGCTATTTGTAATAAAGCCATATAGATATTTGTACACGTCAAAGGTTAAGTATGCTGCTGCCTCCTCTTCCTCTTCCTCTTCCTCCTCCTCTTCCTCCTCTTGACTTAGGAAATACAGGTCAACCCACATATCCACAAGGGATATGTTCCAAGACCCCTTGTGGATAACCATGGATAATAGGGAACTCTATTATTTTCGATGAGATGACCACTGGAAGTTGACCATGGAATCACATTGGAGAACCTAGAAATGCCTTGAAAGAATATTTTTTAAAGTTGTGGATAAGTGAAACCATGGATGTCAAATCTGTGGATACAGGGGTTGACCTGTATCCTGGAACCCTTCTGGCAGTCTTGTACTTTAGAGTTCACCAGAACCATGGAGCGTATTCCAAGAAATCTGTGCCAGGATTAATCCTATACTCAGAGAAAGGCAGGATATAAGTAAAAGAAATATAAACAAATAAATATAAATTACGCTAAGGACTTTTTCATATGAGCCTCTAAAAACGTTCTTTTGCTGGCATAATTAAAGCCATTTTTATGCTGGAAAAAGAATACCTCCCACCAGACTTACCTTTGTCTCCCAGCAAAGGCTTCCCTGGGCATGAAGAGGAAATGAACGCAACTCTGTTCACTTTCTCATTCAAAATCCTGCAGATTCTTGTGAGAAGATACTCGTGTGGGAAATTCATAAAGACAAACAAAAACATCACACAAAAAGTTTTTAAAAGCATATATATACACTTAAAGACTTCCAAGTAACCCGGGGAGTGTCATAAAAAGTGTGTCCCTTACCTGGATGTCACAATCTCACCCAGAAGTGTTCTGGCCGGTCCGGCCACAGACGGAGTAAGCACACACACACAAAAGCACTAGGTTTCATACACCGGCAATGCCGCAAAAAAAATGACACAGCCGATCTATTGACAGCTTGTCCTGTCAACAAAACAGATCAGCTTTTTGACAGGACATAAACACAAAAGGGCGACGTTGTATAGTACGTGCGCCCTTTCGCATTTATGTGGCATTGTTATGACTCTGTATTTAGTGCATCTGATAAAGTCCAATATAAATACATTAAATCAATAAATTAAGATAGGAGCAAGAGAATCCTATTTGCTGGGGTGGTAGAAGCCTGTGCTTACATTCTACTGGCATTACCACAGAGCAACCAGATAGGTTATCCACATTATCAGTGAAGAAGGGGCTAAAGAAGCCAAGCCCATTGTTTTTGACCACCAGTTTATTCATAATGCAGGAGGGAAAGAATCCCCACTGAGCAGATACCCATTAAAAGTCTCAGTATATAACTTCAATATCAACCCAATGTTTGAAATACTGGAGCATTCCCCCACCCACCCACTCCAGCTACATGTTCTTTTCTCTTGCCCATATGTTGTAGCCCACTCTCCTGCTCTCACCACACTCATTGACAGCTGCAGTGTTAATTTGGCAGGAACGAGAAGAAAAAAGCTGATGTGTGATATGTGTTGGTAGGCATTTGAGAGCCAAGTTCTTCCTGTGCATTTTGTTAGCCCTTGGGGGAAAAAAATTCTGGAATATGCTGCTAGGGTGCCAAAAGGGGTATATGATGGCCCCCTAGGCCTGATAAAACCTTTGGGGCTTTTGTTTGACTCCCCTAATTGAATGCATTGCTTCGATGTTTTTTAACCATTCTGTGTAGCATCTCCTATATGTGATGTAAGGTTGCATGGAGCATAAGATCCACTTTTGTTCCCTGGTGCAGTAGAATAGATGGGCTTTGGGGATGTGGTAAAATGTGTGAAAAATGGGATATTTTACTTAACTCTGAATTACTAGGCTTTTATGAATTTAACTCAGATCCTCAGAGGTATTTTAACATAGTATTTTCAGTCTGTTTGGTAACAACAGCCATCTGAAATTGTAGTGGCACATAGCCAGAGGGAAGAGAGGTGTTAATGAGACTCTCTATAAATGGAATGAGCTCGGGAATGACAGTTTTCCGTAGTACTTTTGGCATAGGATCGAAGAGCCAGGTGGTGGCACAGAGCTGACCGATCACCTTAGATAATGATAAAAAAGCAGTGACAGGGGTGAAAGATTCAAGGTCCATTGAAGAATCACACAGGGAGAAGGAAGAAGGAAGGGGGTGATCATTGATACTTGAGATGCATTGTTGATTCCTCGTCACTCCAGTTTTGCTGGTGAAATATGAGCGATACTGATCAGGGGAAAGTGGCGCGTTATCGATATCAGATGTTGAAATGAGTGGACTTATTAACCTATCTACCATTTGGAATGCGTATTTATGGGTTCTCTGACGAGAATCAATCAGATCTGAAATTCATTCGTGGTCTTCAGCAGAAATGTACACTTAACCTTTACATTTCAGGGCCAGTAGATGGAAATTGATGTAGAAAAGTATCCCAAAGGTGCCTGGTCCAGTGAGAAAGCTATTTTAGTCATTGTTAAATTATTGTTATACTGCAGGGGATAAACATGTGCATTGAGGATCCTAATTCTGACTGTGCCAGAGTCTGAGGCATAGGAACAGATAATTGGTAAACTGGGAGCAATTCAACCTCTTCAAAGGGAAATAAATCAGAAGGTCTGAACAGATGCCACGTAGCAAATTTTAGAGGCAGACACATGATTGATACTTGGATATGGAAGTGAAATGTGATCAGGATGAATCCTGTAACTTGCTTTTTTGCGGGGGGGGGGGGGGTAGGTTTCCACTATGCTCATTCACACCAGCAAACATCACAGCAGTTTCAGTTTCTTTCTTTCCTTCTTGTAGATGCTGAAAGGTATTGTACAACCAGTTCTTTCTAGCCTGGGCTGGAGCCCTTAATTACTTATTGCCTATCAGCAAACCTGCATTGTTCCCTCTTATACATCACAGGGAGATTTCACACTACACAATAATGCTATTTAATTGCCATGACTACATCCTATGAAATCCTGGGGTTTGTAGTTTAGGGAGGGTATATCTAGAATTCTCAGTCAGAGAGGTGCCTTCCCAAACTACAAACACCAGGATTTCATAGGATGAAGCCATGGCAGCTAAAACTGAAATCATACTGTTGTAATGGTGTAGACAGAACAAATCTACAGATTAGGAGGAGGGTTCTTTTACGCTGGTCTCTGTCCTATAGACCTTGCTGCCAAGGACAGCTCACAACATGCTTCATTGCTGCCTGGAAGTCTTGCAAATTTTTGAAAAATTATATCCTGTAGGATTCTTGGAATTGTAGTCCACAAAGTTACTTTTTCAAGCTTCAAGACACTGTAAAAGATTATACCTTAGAGTAAATTATGGCTTCATTACACAGGGCAGAATAGGCTGGCTCCCCACTGGCGTATTTTGGCCATGGATCTGGCCAGTTCCTCCCTCCTTACTGGCATGAAATAGGATGGGGTCCAGACCACCATGATGGGCTGTCCCTGCAGCTGCTGCAGCTGTTGCCTATGTCCTACTCTCCAGATCGAGGCAGAAGGCCCACAGCATGAGAGCAAGGCCCCCTGAATGTGACCAGCCTGGTCACATGCTGCATGCCTGCTTCCTGGATCCAGAGAGTGCAATGCAGATGGCAGCTGCAGCAATGGGCTGGCATGGTGGTAGGGCTTTCTGTGGTATCATGGGACCCAATCTGTTTCTTCTGAAGAAAAATGTCCCCCTCCATGTATTTTAACATAATGGTTTATTAGCCTTTGCCCCACCTTAGCCATGTCTTTGCTCCAGGCATTGTGAGACCTTCCCACAGGGCAAAAAAGGGCAAAAGTCCTGCATTGTTAGGACTGCAAGATGGGGCCAAGATGGGGTAAACAGCCCATCTAGACAAGGCCTATGTCAGAGGAGTTGGAATCCTGTTGGTGACATATGCTGATGTAAACCCCATTTATTCTAGTTTATATACTGCTTGGAGTGTTGTAGAAGAAGATATCCACTCCTGGTGTAGAAGAGCAGTGAGGATGCCTAATCTCCTCCATACCCTCAGCCACTAATTGGCTGCAAACACAAACCTGGACACATTCCATCTGCCCTTGCCCATGGAAGAAGGGGCAGAGGCTGTGGCACTGGGGACACAGTCTGTTCTTCTCTTATGAATGCCCAGGGGCAGCCAGAGCATGCTCAGATAAACATGGCAGATTGATTGGTGGACATCAAGTTTTACCCAGGAGTGTCCTGAGTACATTTGCATACCTGTGGAAGAAGTAGGGCAGGAGACGGCCCCATCTGAAATGGTAACATAAGTACACTGGCAGAAACTAAATACCCTGAAGGCACCAGATACCATCCAATCATGGAAACTGAGCAAGGTCAGGCCAGGTTAGTACTTGGATGGGGGCAGACAAGGAATACCAAGTGCTATAGGCTGTATTCCAGAGGAAGGCAATGGCAAACCACCTCTGAATATTCTTTGTCCAAGAAATGCTAAGAAATCTATGGGTTCCTCACAAGTCAACTGGCAACTGGAAGGTACATACATACACAGTGGGCATAATAGATCTGAGCCATTAGTTCCTAAAGCAAGTGGTATCAGTGTTGAGGCTCATTAGTCATAGACTAGACCTCATTCACTCTATGGGATAACCCTATGAGTGAATGAGGATAACCCTATGGCAACAATTAGGGTTGTGAAACAGTGCCAACAACAGACAAATTAGGAGATGCTGCATACTTCACAGAAAATACACAAACATACACACATACACACTCTTGTAAAGAAAAACAAATACAATCTTGCCCCACATTACTTCTGGAAAGAGGCTCAACTTATACAGTGGGCTCTTGGTATCCACTGGGGGTTGGTTCCCTGTGGATACCAAAATCCATGGGTGCTGAAGTCCCATTATATATACTCTCTCTCTCTCTGGCTTTTCTTCGCAAACGAAGATTCAGGAAGGACTCATCCCGCACTTTCCGCAAGCGCGCTGATGACTAAAAAGGCCAATCCGAGATAAACAAGTCTGGTTGCAGAAAGCACAGCAGAAGGTCTCCTACGGTGATGTTTTTGGGTTGTGATTCTTTCTGCGTTGTCATTTCTCTTCAAGACTTGTTCGGCATGAGTTCTCAAATAAGGCTGCAGCATTGTGGATTGTGCGTCTCCATGCCTCCCGATGTGAGGCCAGGTCGGACCACTGTTGGTGATCAATTTGGCTGAGCCTGAGATGTTGTTTCAGGGAGTCTTTGTATCACTTTTTTGGAGCGCCCCTCTTACGCTGACCCATGGCGAGTTCACCGTAGAGTAGTATTTTTGGGAGGCGATGGTCCTCCATCCTAGAAACGTGCCCTGCCCAGTGCAGACGCGTTCTCAATATCATGGCCTCAATACTGGTGATCCCTGCTTGCTCAAGGACAGCAACATTCATCACATAGTCAGTCAAGTGTATATTTAGGATTGTATGTAGACAGCGCTGATGAAAGCGTTTGAGGAGTCGTAGGTGGTGGCGATAGGTGACCCATGTTTCAGATCCATAAAGTAGAATAGACAGTACAATGGCTCTATACACACTGATTTTAGTAAAATGGTGTAACATATAAAATGGAAAAATCAAGGTTTGCTTCTTGGAAGTTCTTTTTGGGGGGACTATCTTCAAGCCGTGGATGGTGGAATCCATGGATATCAAATCTGTGGATAAAGAGGGATGATTGTACATAAGAGTAGGATATTCTAAACAATTATGATAAATGTTCTGACAATGAAGAAAATAGAGGGAAGGGAATATGTCCCAGTAGGGTTGATCTTCCCAATCATTTTTTAAAAATATTTCTTTATAAGCCTATTGGCAAGGTGCCAAGTGTCAAATCTGGGAACAAATTCTGATAGATAAAATACACCACCATAGCTGTTAAGTGAGAATCAGCTGGTCTGCAGTTCATTTGGGCACCAGCAATGTGAATGGCCAGAAGGAGCTTCTGTTGCCTTGGGACACAGTAGCTACACAGTGATAGAACAATCTAGTGGGGTTTCGTCTGGTTCTATAAAGCTGTGCAGACCACCTGGATCTGACTGCTGGATCACCTGGCTGACCACCTTGCCCAACTCAGTTATGATTGCAGTCAAACTGGCAAGATTACTAATTCTTATTGATTCTTTCAGGGTTATGGTTTCAAATAAGAGCACTCTCTTAATCACCACCACCTTGTGATGTTGCAAAAAGAAGAGATCAAATATTGACATCTCAGACCTAATTCCAATGTTTCCATATATATAATGAAAAGTATATCAATATTGGGTAATCATTTGTGATGTGTTCAAATTTTGGATTTTTTCCCCAGTGTGTTGTGCACAGCTCTGAGAAGAAAACTGCACACGTGTGACTGAAATGACACTCTCCTGGGATTTGCTACAGAAATTATAGGTTCGGTTGCAATTTACATGTTAACTTCCATAACCTCGTGGTAGTTCAACCATTTGTAAAAGAACAGCGGGAGGTCTCGTGCTCTAATATTCAATGAATAATTTTGTTTCACATCAAGCACAAGGTCCAGTTTAATGTTTTATTACATTAATATGACACTGGTTGACATATGCCTGCTAATTAAATCAGCTTGTTATAACAGGGACTGATAAGAGTGGTGTCTTTTTTAAAAACAAAACAATACTGATTGACATTTTGAAATCTTCTATGCAAAACATGTGGTTTACAGAAGTGAGATCTTTGAAAAATAATATAATTTCTTTGTCTTGTACAGCTCTACGTATTCATCGGATATTCTTTCAGGCTCCAGTGAGAATGTGAGAGCGCCATATATGCTGGGTTTTGCTGGTGAATGCTTCATGCCTCCAACAGATAATTGTTCTCTAATGCCTCTTATGATCAGTGGGTACTGTTTAAATCAGTGATGGGCAACCTTTTGAACTTGGTGTGTCAAATTTCACCAAAAAACTGAGCATAACTTGGGTGGTGTGTCACTTTGAGGAAAAAACATTTTCTCTGCCAGCGGAAGTGAGGGAAAAGATCCCAACCTAACCAGAAGACCCAGAACTAGATGCTCTGTGCCGGACTTCTGTTGTTTTGGCCTACAGACCTCCGGCACAGAGTGTCTAATAAGGGTGGATGAAACATTTGAGACTACAGTTGTACCTCCACACTCATGGGTTTCACATTCGCGGTTCTGCATATTCATGGATTCCCGCTTTGGGGAGGGTAGGAGGGGGTAGGAAAGTGGGACTGGGGCTCCGAAGCCCTGATCGCCACTTTAGGGAAGGTGGGAGGTGGGAGGAAAGTGGTGACAGGGGCTTCGAAGCCCCAATCGTCACTTTAGGGAGGGTGGGGGGAGTAAAGTGGCAACTGGGGCTTTGGAAGCCCTGATTGCCACTTTAGGGAGGGTGGTGAGGTTGCAGGCGGGAGGGGGGGAGGCCTATGGCTGTGTGTCATCAGAAATGGCTATGCATGTCAGTGCTGACACACCTGTCATAGGTTCGCCATCACTGGTTTAAATCATGAATAAGGAACATGTAGCCCTCCAGACGTTGTTGGACGGCAACCATCAACAACTCTAACTAGCATAGACAATGGCAAGGAAGGCTGGAGCTGTAGTCCAGTGTCTCCTAGAGGGCCACATGATTCCTATCCAAGGTTTAAATGGACAATTTATATTAGAATGTTTCCTACTTCTAAATAAGTTGGAGAACTCTAGGCCAATTCAGGCCAAAGTTTACACACAACAAGCATGTGACAGAGGGAATACAGGAACATATGGGCCTGAAAGCTAATTATAACTCTAACAGTAACAAAGTACTTTCACGCTTGGTACTATAATGGTAGCTAGCTGCTTTTTAAATGTAGCTTTTCAAACTCTGAGGAAAACATATTGAATATGGAATGAGAAAGCAAATAATATCAAACAAATTGTTTCTGGGAAAAGTCCACACTAAGGACAGATACAGTTACACAGACCTGTGTGTCTGTAGACTAAAAATGTTGAATTTGTGACGTAGAAAAAATATTGCACTGACAATGTTTTCCTCCATCATCCAACTACAACAGTTTTATGGTTGTGGACTCTACATCTTTGGGAGGAATATGGAATATATGTATTGCCTTCCTTTCTCAAAAGTCAAATAACTAAATAAGCAAGGAAAAGGTGTAATAAATAAGTATTTCTAATTCCAATAATCGATGCAGATTCCTAATGTAATTGTGCGGAAGTTTCAGGAAGTTAGGCAATGCTAACACTCATGATACCATAGTTTCTAGCGGACAAAGAGAAGCCCACAAACAAGATAAGGCAAGTTAGTTGAACTATATAGGTGAAATTCACCTGCAGCCTCTTGTAAGACTAGATTTTTCAGCTTCAAAAGACCTTTGCTGGCGAATGTCCTCCCTGCTAACCACATCCAGTGAGTATGTGTGTGTTTGTGTGTCTTCTATGAAGTATGTATACCCAGTCCTTTTCTGTCTCTAGGCAGTGTGTGATGTTTTCTCTAGTCTTTTCTAGTTGGCATCCTGTTTTCTTCACTTATGGCCATCTGCTTCCTGTTTCCTTTTCTGGGTCCATTGTAACAACACTTTTGCTTATTCTGTAAAGCTTTTCTTAATAACATTTTCCACTCTTCAGTCTTCAAGCTTTCTTACACCACAAATATAGCTTCTTGTCTTTCTTGATAAACGTTCCTAGGGCCTGCATGAATTCTCCCTACTTTTTCTGATAGGTTCTTCCTTTCTACCGATTTTGGAACTTTTTCTAATTTTGTGGGGTGGGGTGGGGGATAAGGGTATTCTATCTCAGTTTTACTCACTGGAATTTCGTCTACAGTAGTAGGTGATATCTAGGAGGCAGAGTGGTCTATTTTCAGTGCATGAGTCTATCTCCCTCAAGATTCTATGTCCCACAGACTCCTGAGTTTGAGTGTGTGGATCTGAGGATAGGTGCCTGGGAGAGAATATAAATTCTCTTGGTGTACTCTCCACCATGAAGCTCAATAATCTCCCTCTCTGAGCTAACTGACCTGGTCTCATGGTTAGCTTGATATGCTGCAAGACTTAAAAATCCATGTTGGGACTGCCTTCCCAGGAATGGTCCAGAATATTATGTTCTCATTGGTGTCCATGGGTCTGTTTCAAGTGGTATCTGGCCCCCTCATGCTACAGGGTATAATCTGGACTGGGCTTCTGTGCTGGTTGGGGGATAATTATCTTTAGTATCAATAAAATCTGTAGTTCCAATATCAAGGACAGATCACTAGGCTGTGGAACTTGCAGACTCTGTAGGAGTGAGTGGTCAATTAAGATGGACCACCTCGAGGAGGGGGGATCTGGATGGTTTCCTGATGGCTCTTGGAGAGTTTCCTGTGGCCTCAGCAGATGTTTCTGTCAAAGCTCTATTTGACCTCTGAAATGAAGAAACTACAATAATAACAAGGTAGGTAAAATAGCTCTTGAGTATCCCTTTTTGGTAAGTGGAGCCAAACTAGCCTCCTAGTTTACTAAAAAGTTGTTGTTGGTGAAATGAATGTGGCAGTAACCAGAGAGACAATGGCAGAAAAATCATAGTGAGTCTAGTCAAACTTGGGCAAAAGGCATAGGCATATTCTGTGGTGGTACTTTTGGTGTTTGGGTGGGAAGACAGCTTTAGTTGCCTTGATGGATGACTTATACTGGGAATTGGATGAGAATATGAGTCCTTATTGATTCTACTGGACATCTTGGCAACTATTAATACTATTGACTTTGATAGTCTTTTGGCGACTTCTCTGGGATGGGACTGGAGGCACTGTTTTGGCCCTTCCTGGTGGAAAAGGTTCAGAAGAAGGTGTTGGGTGATTTCTCCTTGGGAATCCCTTGGAACTCCCTCTTGTCCACCATACTACCTTTTATTCACAAAAAACCACAGGAAGAATTTGTCTGGAGATTTGGATTTCAGTGTCACCTATGAATTAAATTAACTTATTTCTCCTTTCCATCTATATCTAAGGAAACCATTTTAGTTCTAAAGCCATGTTAGATGACAGTAATGGATTGGATGATGGTGAAAAAAACCTGAAGTTTAATCCAGACACGTGATAGGTGAGTTGAAAGGAGTTGTTCAGCTTCCTTCTGTTTGTAGAGTTATTTGCTATCCTGAGAATCTCACTACAAGAAACAGGGATGGTGAATATATGGCCCTCTATTGTTGGATCCAGGCTAGAGAACATGGACAATGGTTGCAATCCATATAGTTTGTGGAGGGGAAAGAGGGGCACTCTCCTTTCCTCCTCGGTCTTTGCTCTCTCTTATTAGTCCAGTGTGTCTTCCCCATGGTCTTCAGCCTCTTCAACATGTAGCAGTTACTTCTAGTAAACACAGGGCACTGAATTGTAGTACATGTGTGCCAATGTACCCTGATCCCTAGAAAAAAAATACCCCCCCCCCCTTTTAAGCTAAGGATGTAAAATTCTCCCTTATAACAGCAGCCATCACTCTGGCTAAGATAAATGATCTACTTCCACATAGAACAGCCTCACACTGGGAAAGCTGAGCTTTGCAGCAACAAATATGTGACAGCAAATTGGAGTTTCATAAACCACCCATGCCAAGCTCAAACAAATTTTGAAAAGTAATGGATGAGGGAGGATTTTGTGTTATGTGCATTTATTAAAACATGGACATCACCTTTTTTACGTTCTGTTTTATTTTATAGTGCATTGATTCCCAGACTCTGGTCCTCCAGGTGTTTTGGACTTCAGCTCCCAGAAGCCTCAGCCAATGATCAGGGATTCTGGGAGCTGAAATCCAAAACACTTGGAATATCAGAGTTTGGGAAATAGTGTATGGAAAAGTGGATTGATAAGTGATCGAGCCTGGCCTCAGCTGTATGAAAGTAGTCTTTTATATGAGACTGCAGTTGTATTCTTGTCCTGGAAATGGGTTTCCCTTGGGTGGCCATGTGAGCTTGTCTACACCAGCAAAAAAATTGAGACTCATCCCAAATCTGATGCTGGCAGTCCAGATGACATACGGCTACTTTTGGGAAGAACCATGTTTTTTTGCCCTTAACCCAACTTTGCTCTGAACTAAGCAAAGTCAGGGAAGACTCTGGGGTTTCCTAGAAATTCCATAGTGACTCAGGTTCTTTTGCTATCTGGACAGCTTGATCGGGTCCAATTTGGCCCAATCGGGTTGTCCACACATAAACATGGCACCATCTCCCTTACCCTCTACTGAGCAGTGTAGGAAAGGAACTGGATGTCTGTCGGTGCCACTGCCACCTTGCTAGTCAAGTGGCTCCCTGTGAGAGTCTGGCCAGTAGTGTTGGTTCTGCTGCGATCAGAAGAGGGCACCCATGTGATCAACAAGGGGGGGGGAAGAGCGACCCCTCCTTGTTGATCACATGTCTGAGCACCTTGTTCTGACCTCAGAAGAAGAGATGCCACCGGACAGGCTCTCGCAGGAAGCTGCTTGACTAGTGAGGCAGCAGCCACAGCTCTGGAAACAAGGGATGGGTCAGTGGGTCAGCCCAGCTGGCCCATGTGCACAACAATGGTCATCACACCAGATTCAGCATGGTGCATGTGGCTGCATTGTGGTTGATCTGGAGCCAGTCTGGAACATAACAAATAATGCTCAGGACTGGTCCTGGATTTAAGTGGCCAGAGTAGACAAGTCCTGTGTGAACAGAATATTGGGTTTGATCCAGCATGGCTCTTCTTATGTTGTGTTATTATTGGTTTCAGAGAGAAACCACTGATAATGATAGTTCAGTGGAAACCTAAGACAGAGTATACTTATATATATGGTAAAATATCCTGTTATATGGAAGTTGCAAGGATGTGTCAAACAGTCAATTTGTCCTGGCCCCTATAGTACGTAAAAATTTTATGCTGACGTGAAATAATTTTAGTTTTAGATGAAATGTATGAGGAAGATGAAGATCCAAAAAGAAAAATGAGGGAGGAAAGTCAGTATAAATGATTCAAGGTGATGCATGAACTCTGTAGATGAGATGGTATGGGGCATGATTTCTCTGTTTGAGCTACTGTCTGATTAGCTAAAATGCAGAAATAAAATGGTGCATATTTTTAACTCTGTTTCAGTGTTCCTGCTTCTAGCTCCTTTGTACAACACGACAAGATCCTGTGAAACCTAAGCATTTCAGGCTCCAATCCTAAATATACAGTATTTAGTTGGGAGTAAGCCTAATTAAACACAACTTACTTTCACATAGATTCATAATAATTGAACTAATAAAGTACCTTTAATATCTATATGGGAATGCAACTAATATTTTCATTATGTTTTGTGGATTAAAAAAAAGAAATAAATAAATTCTGTTCCCTCTGCCAAGCCTAAATTGATTTTATCTTTATCTTGATGTAATAGCTGTCTAATCAAAGGGCATTATACCAAATACATATTTTCCAAGAAATTTTAGATAAGTATAAGTAGGGTCTCTAGAAGAATCATGCCTATAACTCTAATTGTATTTTCCTCAATAATTATTAAGAAGCCAGTGTTTCAGACATTCAGAGTAAATCCATTCAAAATTTAGTAACCCCAATGAAGAGTTACCCTTACTCTTTTCCCATAGCTGTTTCTAGCGTTCTAGTGTTCTCCAGCTGCACCGTTTCATTAGTGTAACCATTAATTTTTTTTAACCAAATATTTGGCAGAGATGAGCAATGGGAAAAACAGAGGGAAAATACTAAGGGGTTTCATGATCAGCATCTTTGAAAAGAATTGTTGAACCTAGTGGGAGAAATGAGGACTTGGGGGTAATCCATGTGCTGAAATATTTTTGCTTCTTTTTCTAGAAAATGTGCAATTTGGTCAGGCAGAAAAAATTGAACAGAGCCTTCCAAGCAATAAATCACTGGATTGCTGGTGACATTCATACAATGCGGATATAGTGTTAACTGTATGAGTCAGACAGCCCTTACTGCACTCAGCCTGTTCCTAGGAGGTGACCTTGCCATGGTGTAGTAATCAATCATTCTGGCACAGGACACACTGTTTTTGTTTAATATTACACTATTGGAATATATAGTAAACAAAGTGCAAAGGAAATTTTGAAAGCGAGCACTCTATAAGGCATGCTGGAATATTTAGTTGCTTTCAGAGTGCCACTGCGTACTTTGTGCTGTATACAGGAGCTTGTCTTGAGTTTACTAAGTTTTTGGGGGAAAGTGTATGGAGGTGTGCTAATCCGAGTTAAGCAAGAGGAAAAATTCAGTGGGAATGAGAGGTCTGAAAGAGATTTACTACAATAGCTGCTGCTTCCACCTAGCATTTCTTATTTGGCAGCTCAGTACAATGCATGTCCCATATCCTCCCCCCACCCATGCCACATACACACACACACCAAAAAAGGTAAAAATATCTACACTTTGACTACTATAGAGAATTAAGCAAAGAAATCTTGTTTATCTAATAAAAATTGCTTGCATGTGCAAAAAGTTATAAATTGCCAGGAAAATGTTTAACTTTGGCTTTTTAATAGATATGTTTCAAATGGCTTTTAATTACACAGACAATTTAAAGGCATTTTAAACATAACTTTTTGTACATTTATATCTCTATGGACTTTATCAGATGCAGCCTCTCTAAACGTTTTTGCTGGCATTAAAATAAAAAAAGAGAGCATTTTATGCCGACAAAAGAACACCCCTCCTCGCACTTACTTTCTAATCCCGGCAAATGTTCCTGGCAATAAAGAGGAAGGGAATGGAGCCCCGTTCACTTCCTCATTCGAATCTCATGCAATTTCATCATGAGGGAAATTCAAACATAAAAACAAAAATAAAGTATTTTAAGTTACACCAAGCACCCAAACAGACTTTAAAAGTCCCAAATAACCCAGGGAGGGTCATAAAAAGAGTAAAACTTACCTGGATGTCCCGATCTCACCCAAAAGTGTTCATGCCAGAGCGGCCAGTGTCGGGGTAAGTCCGAGATTTAAATAGCCCAAGGTATTGTATGCCAGCAATGCTGGCAAAAAAGTGGGAGGGGCAGCTATTGATGGCTGAAGCCTTCAATTAAGAACAATGGGATTTTTGCTCTTTATAACTGTGAAAGGGCAACGTTGTCTGATCCACGCACCCTTTTGCAGTTATGTGGCGTCGTGATGATGGTGTATTTTCCTCATTTGATAAAGTCCTATGTGTCTCTACATGTAACTTGTCTTTATTTTCAAACCCACCTTGATTCCCAGCTTTGAGAAAAATGTGGGGTATAAATCAACCCATGCAATACAATACCATTAAAAATTATTAACAAAAGTGTTATTGGGGATTCTAGTCTTATTGCCATGTATGACAAACACATTAATTTATAATGGTCGATATCAATGAATAGGTCGGAAATAAAAAGGGGACACTAAAAAATAAATGATTTGCAGGTAAGACTTTAGCACACACCCCCCATATTACAATAGAACTTGAAGAAAATGTTCTGCTAAACTTTTGAATCCATTTTCTTGCCCATAATCAGGATAGGTGATGTGGAGATATGTGAGCTCTTGGGATAAATGCATTACCAACTTTGGACATCCATATATCTAACATCATATTCCTGACATCATTTATGTAGATTCATTGTCCAACCCATCCTTTTGGTGATATAATCTTGTCGTTAAAAAGGAAAAAAAAATATAGATTTCACATCTCATCTTCAACATATTTCATTCTCTTTCAAATTCAGTTTAGAAACTGGGTTTTTGATTTAATAAACAGACTGAACCAACATAGTGAAATACTTAATCTGGAAAACAAAACATAAGAAGTCTCTCACACAATATGCTGGAAATGAAATAAATACAGCCTACTATGACAAAAGAATTTAATTTTTTAATTATCATCTTTTGCATGCCAGTGGTGGTGAGTGCTCATTGGGACTGACAGTACAGACCATAAGATGGCCAAAGACCAGCAAAACCAGGGTTGTCAGTAGATGGAGCGACCAAATTTATTTATTTATTTGATTGATTGATTTTAATCCCACCTATCTCCCAATATGAGATCCAAAGTGGTTTCCAGTGTACGGTAAAATGTCATAAAAGTTTTAAAAAGAATTAAACAATCAATCAAATTAAAACATTAATTTAAAAATGATTCAAAACACCTTAAACACATGTTACATATAGAAAAACAGCACACCCATTGCACATCCCTCTAACCCAACTGCTTAAAGGCTGAAGTTCTGTTTGAATAGAAGGCCTTTGCCTGCCAGGGAAAAGAGAACAGGTAGGGAGCCAACCAATCCTCCCTAGGGAGGGCGGTCCATAGCCTAGGAACAATCACTGACAAGGCTCTCTCCCATGTCTTCACCAAGCTAAACCTGTGAGATAGCGCAACAAGAGAGAGCTTTCCCCTGAAGATCATAAAACCCAACCAGGATCAAAGTCTAATTATGGCCATAGGCTCCTCCCTAGTATTGACACCAAACACATCTGAGCATTGCAGTGCAAATCCAGAACATCTAACTAAATTCAAGAATGGGTTTATGCTATTATACCCCATTCTGTGCTGGGGAAAAGGTGTGTCTACCATCCTGCCTTCCAGCCACCCATGCCCTCTAGTTATGCCACCATTGCAGGGTGAGAAATGGTAGGCTGAGGGACATTCTAGGGGCATGTGTTATAATCCCACAGGTTACAGTATGTCTTCCATCCACATATGAATACAGAATCTGCACTCTTTACAGTCATCTTATGTAACTGGGTGTGTTAATAACCAGTTTTTTCCTTGGTTTTCTGGGATGTGGACTGATGGCTCCACCCGCCACTTCTTCCAACTGTTTGTACTGAGCTCTAAAGTAGGGGTGAAAGTCAGGCAGACTGCACTACTGATCTTCTCACCATCTCTGCTTAGGGAAGGAGGTAGAGCAGAAGGCCCATTGTTAAGTCAGAGGGGTGCAGAAAAGGAATGGATCATTGGTCCTGGTGAGCCAGGGATTAGAATGCTGAAAGCCCATTATCATGAGGGGAAACTGAAACTAGATTTTTGAAGATCATGTATTAATGAGATGATGTTCAAACCATATAAGATTTACCAGCAAGATTCAGAAGCAACATTATAGTGAACTGCATGAGTCACCTTCAGAAATCAACCTACCAAAGACTTGGGACATAGGGTGCTGGAAGGCTCTGGAGGCTGCATAAAATAAGGCATGCAGCCTTATTAAAACATAAATTTAAGTGGGACATAAATTAAAACCTGTCATGAAAAGTGTGCAGTGGGGATGTTAACATAGGACTTAACAACAACAACAACAACAACAACAACAACATTTATTTATATTCCCTCCCTCTACAGACCACAATCAGGGTGGCTTACAACATTTAAAATATACATCCAAAACCCTCCTCTCCCCCTCTTAAAATACAATTAAATAATACAAATTTAAAACATTTTAAAAACAAATACTAAAAATAAACAATAGATAGTGGCTGTAGCAAGGCTGGGACAAATTAGATTTTCTTTCTAATGGCCTGTATCTATTCAGGAAAGGCCTGCTGGAAGAGATCCATATTAAGAGCTTTTTAAAAGCTATTTAGGTTGTAATATGATGGATCTCATCTGGCAGGCCGTTCCATAATCTGGGAGCAATAGCCAAAAAGGTCCTCTGGGAAGTTGTACAAAGCCTAGTTTTTAAAGGTTGTAGCAAATGCTTCCCAGAGGACCTAAGCGCATGGGGAGGATTATATGGAAGGAGGTAATCCCAAAGATAGGTTGGAACCAAGCCATTTAGGGCTTTAAAGGTGATAACCAACACCTTGTACTCGGTCTGGAAACTGATAGGCAGCCAGTGAAGTGATCTTAAAATCGGTGTTATGTGGTCTCTTCTGGATTCACCCAAGACCAGCCTGGCTGCCATGTTCTGTACCAGTTGAAGGTTCTGGACCAAGCACAAGGGTAGCCCCATGTAGAGTGCATTACAGCAATCAAGATGAGAGGTTACCAGAGCATGTACTATGGTCTCAAGGTCCCCGACTTCCAGGAAAGGGTGCAGCTGGCGGATCAGCCAAAGCTGATAACAGGCACTCCTGACTGTCGCATTTACCTGACTCATCATCTGGAGTGACGAGTCCAGGAGTACCCCCAGACTGTGAACACAGTCCTTGGAGAAGAGTGTGACCCCATCCAGGACTGGAGGTTGTATCCTAATAATTGGGTTTAGGGCTGCTACCATGAGTACCTCCATTTTGTCTGGATTCAGCTTCAATTTCTTTACCCTTATCTAGTCAATTACTGCCCTAAGACAACCATTAAGAGAAGAGACACCATCTGAAATCAGAGCTGAAGACCAAGACATGGAAATATATCTGGGTGTCATCAGCGTACTGATAACACCCCGCCCCATGCCTCTGGATGATCTTTCCCAGTGGCTTCATGTATATATTGAATAGCATCGGAGACAGGATGGTGCCTTGTGGGATGCCACAATTAAGCTCTTTCCTTGCAGAGCAACTGTCCCTGAGCATCACCCTCTGGAATCTGCCCAAGAGGAAGGAACGGAACCACTGCAACGCAGTGCCTCTGATTCCTAATCTTCTCAGGCGATCCAAGAGGATGTAATGATCTATAGTGTCAAAAGCAGCTGAGAGATCCAGTAACACCAACAGGGTCACACTACCCCTGTCAATGCTCAGGTGAAGGTCATCAGTCAAGGCAACCATGGCAGTCTCAACTCTAAATCCCGTCCTAAAACCAGTTTGAAATGGATCTAGATAATCGATTTCTTCCAAGACAGCTTGGAGTTGAAGAGCAACCGCCCTCTCGATCACCTTGTTCAAGAAAGGTAATAAGGAGATTGGCCTATAGTTCTTCATATCCAGAGGGTCAAGAGAAGGTCTGTTAGGAGTGGTCTAATTGCCGCTTCCTTCAAGCAAGATGGAACATGACCTTCCCTAAGGGATGCAGTGATGATGTCCCTGAGGAACAGCCTCAAGGCATCACCCCCCTGGACGGCCAGCCACGAAGGGCAAGAGTCAAGAGGGCAGGTAGTTTTCCTCACTCTAACAAGAAGCTTGTCCATGTTATCAGTACTTACAGATTGAAACTGATCCAGAATAACCTTATCAATGAAGTTATTGGACATCTCGTCAATTGAATCTGCTACAACCCCGGCGTCAAAGTCGGCTCTTATCTGAGAGATTTTATCTGCAAAGAATTTGTTAATTGCATCACAGCAGGCCATTGCCGGGTTTAATAATGGGTTCTGCACACGTGGAACCTGTGTCAGTTCTCCCACCACCCTAAACAGTTCTGCCGGGTGAAATTCTGCAGATGCAATACGTGCAGAAGAAAAAGATTTCCTCGCTACACGTATTGCCTCTCTATAGGAATGAAGAAATTTCCTAGGATGACTCCTTTCAGATAAGAGTCGGGTTTTTTGCCAGACATGCTCTAATTATTGTCCAACCCGCTTCATCTTCCTAAGTTCTTTGGTATACCATGTTTGGCGGTTAGAAGCCAGTTGGAAAGGACACTTTATCAGACTAGCATCTATACTATAGGTCACTCTATAGTAACACTTGTCTTCATATTGCCTTCTAATGACACAATATTAATGCCTCCTGCTGGCTGGCATGTGTGTCTTTAAGAAAATTTTTGTCTTACTTCCTGGATTTTGCATGGACAAGATTTTGGCTGTTCTCACAAGAAGATGAGAGACTTCACTCTAAAACACTAAAAACAAATAAATAACTAAAGAAATCCACAAATAAACACTTAAACATAGGCGATTATCAGACACCCTTAATATGGTGTTACACGAATGCCAGGAGATCTCCAGGAGATCGCCAAAGGGCTTACCTATCAAATGATGACATCCTCGTCCCATGCTGGTTCCGTGCTGCCCTCATTTCTTCTTATTCATGGCTTAAGCTGTGAATAGATTGCCCGTTCTGTTCCTGTCACAGAACGACGGGTAAGTGAAAAGGAGTCCCATTATGCTGGTGCAATGCCAGCCGCAGTGGGAGGTCTCTGCCGAACACTTCCGGGTGCGATCGGGACAAGGAGGTGGCAGGATTTTTTGTACCCTCCCTGGGTTACTTGAGATTTTTTAAGTTTGTTTTAGTGCTTGCTTTACTTTTTTACCTTGTATTGTCTTTTTTATTTTAGTATTTCCCACACACTCGTTCTCATGCGAGAACGTCTGGGAGCTCAAACCAGGAAGTGAATGGGGCTCTGCTCAAGCTCCATTCACTCTTGGCTGGTGAGGGGAGGGGGCGGTTGCATGATTAAGGTAAGTGCGAAATGGGGGGTTATCATGCCGGGACAGGGATGGGAGGGGGTGGGATATAATATAGTGAGACGGGGACAGTTTTTTGGTCCCCATCTGATAATCTCCTTAAAAAGGTAACAAGAAAAGGTGACAGTTGATTAAAAGAGCATCGTTTTCTTGTTGAGAAAGGGGAGGGGGAAACAGGGCCACCCATTCATGCTGTAATAACGTGATTACAGTGGGATTACAGTGGGATGTGGTTTTGCACACTCGTCAATACTGCGAAAAGAACAATATTGCGGGCTATTGATGGGTTTTGACATGGAAAGGTACATGCAATTAATGGGTGGAGCACACTTGGACAATGGGAGGATGACAGTGTCATGTGATAATGGAAACCTGTTTGTGCTACTTTCCTGTCTTAATTGTGTGATTTCAGCCTCATGTGATAAAGCCCATAAATCAATCTGATAGTCCAAAATCTAGGCTGAGAGTGTATCTCAAGGAGACAGTGTGGAACTTTGCACTCAGTGAGTTGTGTGACAATTTTTAATTAGTGAACTGCAATACTGCACAAGTAAACGTGCAAAAAAATTGAAATTCATGATTACAATACTGGATGGCTGGCATTCTGTTAGTGAGATAGGCATATGTAAGTTGCACTGTGCATGTGGAGTGAATTATTTGCCATAGAGCAACAGACATATTTACTGACAGTGGCAGAAGAGGAGTTGCACATACAGCAACATTATGCATTGTGGTTATGTTCTGCATGTTGCGTTGTGCACACTGAGGTTGTGCATTTCACAGTGACACCCAGGGACCATTCACACTACACAATTGTAGTGCTATTATTCCACTTTAACTTCCATGGTTCCATTACAAAGCATTACTTTAGAAGGTATTAGTTGCATTTGTTTATTAAAATCTGTATATCCTACCCTGTGCCCAAAGGCCTCAGGGCAACAGAAAATGATAGTATCAAGTCCCCCCAAAAAGTATTCATAGTTTATCATTATCATTACAATTTTAAAAGTAATTTGTTACTTTCCTCTTTCTCATAAGTAACTAAAGTGGGTATTTTGAGTTGTTACTATTTATTTATTTTGAAAAATCTGAATGCAACCAGCTGCTGGCATGTGATAGAAAACACCCTCTCCTCCCATCTACCTCATCATCACATGGACACCCAAAATACAGACTGAGATACAACCTACAGCAGAGGCTGAATAGCACTTGAATTTAGGAGATTATCAGACGTGGCAAAAACCGCGTCAGAAGATTGTGAGGAGAACAGCAAGATTATCAGATGATGGACTTTTTCGGATGGGGTTTTGCAACGCTAGCAGCCTTGTCCCCGTTATGAGGCTGCTGCGCTACAGGGCATCCCTTTCGGATGACGCTCTCCCCTGCCGATCCTCTGCCGATACTGTTGCGTAACCGCTGGGATGCTGCAGCGCCATATTTGGCGCTTTTCTAATCACGATCAACTTTCGTGATTAGAAAACCGCCAAATATAACACTGCAGCATCCCAGAAGTTACGCAACAGTATTGGCAGGGGAGAGTGTCATCCAAAAGGGACGCCCTGCAGCGCAGCAGCCTTGCAATGGGGATGAGGCTGCTAGCGTTGCAAAACCCCATCTGAAAAAGTCCGATGTCATCCTTCAGCATCCCGGGGGCATAGCATGGTTGTGAGTAAGGCATCCCTTTTTATTGGTGGTTTGTCCCCATCAATAAAAAGTAAGCCTCATTCGAGGCAGTGCTTTGTCCTGGGAACAGCTGAGGGCATGGGTGTCTGATAATGTCACCCTTTCTGTCCCCGTGACATTCTTCTGGCGTGGTTTGGAATGCCTTATTTTGTGCGTTCCACTGTGTCTGATAATCTGCCAAGTCATGGTCCCCTCCATCATTTAAGACAGTCATAGCCCTATAACTATGACACTAACTTAAAAGTTAAAGTTACACTAAAAAAGGAACAAAGCTTATGCCTCTGTAAGTTACAAACATAATGAAAATGTACTGTCCTTATAGGGAAAAATACACAATTAATTACAAGGAACTAGCCACTCATAGGTATGTACTCTCAGTCTTTGAGATGAATACTGAGATGCATAACAAAATCACAGGGTTGTTGTATCCTCTGGAACTATTCTCTTGCACAGCTGGGTCTCCTGTTAATTTTCCATGCAGTGTCAGATTCACTTGCCCAAGCAGAGGGCTTTGAGTGCCTGTAAAAGTCTGTCTTTGAATCCCTGTGTATTCAACCATGTTTGTGGTGTTGAATTAGGATTGCCACCTCTTTTTTTTTTCCTGACAGGCTCCTTATCTTTGATAGCTACATGGCAGGCATGTATAATTTGGTCTTCTCCATGGTAGGATTAGCTGTGCATATTCAATTTGGCCAGTGCAGATGGCTGAGAATTTTGTTCAGTTTGATTTAGATAAGAACTTACCAAAATGTGCAGATTGCTTCACAAATCTGACAGAATGAACTTGCAGGGATTCTTCCCCCGCCCCCCCGCCACTGCTCGCCCAAATGAATACAGAAGAATCTGAAACTGATGAATTCTCCCATCCCTGCAGCTGGGGACTGAAGAACCTTGGAGCCTTTGAGTGATTATGGCAGTCTTTATCAATAATATCATTCAAAGGCTCAGCCCTATTGGGCTTAATTGCTGCTATTATTTTCCTTTTATATCTCTCTCATTGTGCCAGATCAGACATTTGTGCATTAGGATCAACAGTGCAATGCTGTGGTGGCGGAGGGGTGGGGGTGGGGAAGGAGGGGTGATATATCAGTATTCTCTTAAATTGAACTGGAAGAAATAACAATGTACACAGTAACAGACAATATAAACAGTGTTTTGTTTCTTGTTTTCGGATCTTACTGAGTTGCTTAAAAAGGGGGAAACAATGCAGATCCCTTGTTTATTATTGATTTTAAATAAATAAATAAATAATGCTCAGCAGAGATGATGATGATGATGCTGATCATGATGATGGCTGGCATTCAGTATTGCAGTTGCAGATCTGTAACTGCTCTATATTCAGTTAGACTACATAGTCTTAATGTAATAATATGGAAATGCCTCTCTCCCCCAGCCCATCTTAACAGCCAGCAGCTGAATTGGACAAGGGAGTTATGTTCTGCTACTGGACACAGCCTTGTTCACTGAAGATAGTGGGTTGGAAATGTTATCTTTCCTGTGCCCTGACTGGCAGCTAAACAGACCTCCTTTGCCCAATGTGGCTGCTGGCTGTTAAGGTGGTCTCAGGGGGTGGGGAGGGGGAAGGGGTTGCCAGGAGATGTTACTTAGTTACACATATATAACTAAGTAGCCAATGTAGAATATCAGTGAGAAATAATAGGTCATGCTAGATATAATTTTCCCAAGTTAACATGCGTCTGACTGAAAGAATTTGGCCACATGACAGGGTGGGGGGAAAGCCCAATAAAAAGAATTTCATAGCTAAGGCATTCAATTTTGCAATCAATTACTTAGTTACAACAACTTTTCTTATCTGGCATCAATTTGAAATAGCAGCCTGAAATTATTTTCCTGGAACAAACCATAGAAAGGGAGGTCAGTAAGTAAAGGCTTTAAACTACATTGCTTAACTTTGAATGTATTGTTCCCAGTTTCACTTAGTTACTTCATGTTAATCATTTTGTGGAGACTAGAGAATTGGATTATGGAACCCATATCTGTATTGATAGCTTGCTCTTCAGGCCCTTCTAGATGGGTGCTTTTATAATGTAATCACCCTGACTTAACAAGAAACAATTTTGTAACACAGGACTGTATGGCATCACTTTCCATTTGTAATAATCCTGAACTTTTAGCACAGAAAATGAGTTCACGAGGAAAAGACCAAATAGCCACAGAACTGTCTTTTGATTGGTTGTACTAGGACTATTTGATGCAGAAGCAGCTTTTCATCCAGGTGTCACCCACCACCATTGGCTGCAGCAGCACTCCTCAGTATAGAGAAGGATGAGATGGCAGCCACGGCCTCTACCTCCTCACCAGCTGGCAGCAAGTGCAGTTGGGTCTGCAGCCTTTCTCCCACCTGCATGACACCTTAGAATCATAGAGCTGGAAGGGACTGCATATAATCCAGTCTCCTGACATGCAGGAATACATGGGCTAATCATCCAACCTTTCTTTAAAGACTTTCCAACAAGGAAATCCAACCACCCTCCAAGACAGTCTACTCCATTGCTGGTCTCAGAGCCATATCAGACCTAGTTTTGTTCACCTGGACCTCCAGAGGTTCCACTTTTAAAAAATTAGAAATTCCCAGAGGGTAACTTCTAGGTTACACTCTAGTAATTCTATTCCACTATTGGCAGTCTGTTACACTGTTACTGTCAAGAAGTTCTTCCTAATATTGAGGCAGAATCACTTTTTCTTTTAATTTGAGCCCATTAGCTTGTCTTGTAATAATAATAATAAAAATAATAATAAAATTTATTGATATCCCGCCCCTCTGCGAGCAATCGGGGCGGCTTACAACAATAAAATAATACACAGTATAAAACAGCTCAAAATCCCTTCCCCCCTTAAAACATTATTAAATTAATACAAATTAAAATAAATATATAATACAGTTATTAAAAACCCTTTCGAGCAAGCAGCATCAGTTTGGAGCTCCAGAAGCAACCTCCAGAGGGGGTTCCTGAGGCCGGGGTTAGCTATTCTGGAAAAGCCTGCCTGAAGAGAACCGTCTTGACAGCCTTTTTAAAGCTGTCTAATGATGTCAATAGGCAGATCTCATCCAGCAGGCTGTTCCACAATTTGGGGGCAACAACTGAGAAAGCCCTCTGGGAGGTGGTCGCCAGCCTAGGTCTTTGTGGCTGCAACAAATTCCTCCCAGAGGACCGGAGAGTGCGGGGAGGATTATAAGGGAGAAGGCGGTCCCTGAGAAGTACAAAACAAGCATGCCCCACTATCTACGTGACATAGAATCATAGAGTTGGAAGAGAGCTCAAGGGCCATCCAGTCCAACCCCCTGCCATGCAGGAATACACAATCAAATTATCCCCAACAGATGGCCATCCAGACTCTGTTTGCAAACCTCCAAAGAAGGAGACTCCACCACACTACAAGGCAGTGCATTTAACTTCCAAACAGCTCTTACTGTCAGGAAGTTCTTCCTAATGGTTAGGTGGAATCTCTTTTCCTGTAGTTTGAACCCATTGCTCTGTATCCTAGTCTCTGGAGCAACAGAAAACAAGCTTGCTCCATCCTCAGTATGACAGCCCTTCAAATATTTAAATATGGCTATTATGTCAACTCTCAACCTTCTCTTCTCCAGACGAAACAAACCCAACTCCCTAAGCCGCTCCTCATAGGGCATGGCCTCCAGACCTCTCACCATCCTGGTCACCCTTCTCTGGACAATTTCCAGCTTCTAAGTATCCTTCCTGAATTGTGGTGCCCAGAACTGGACACAGTATTCCAGGTGAGGTCTGACCAAAGCAGAATACAGTGGCACCATTACTTCCCTTGATTACTTCCCACTATACTCCTATTATCCCTTCAGATAATTAAAACAGTTATCATATCAACTCTCAATCTTCTCTTCTCCAAGTTAAACATAACCAGCTCCCTTAGTCATTCCTCAAAGGGCTTATTTTCCAGAATTTCTACTGTCTTTATTTACTTCCTCTGGCTACCTTATCAACATCCTTCTTGAACTGTGGCACCAGAAATGAACACAGCATTACAGGGGAGGTAGTAAATTAGCTTTATTGCTAATTTATGGAAAGAGGTTGACACTGGGCCATGCAGCATCAACCACTGCTTTTTTTGGGGGGGGGCAGTGGTCTGCCACTATGGGGGGAAGCAAATTCACTTTGGGATTTACTACCACTCCTCCTGCACCTTTGCTAATTTGAACAGGGGATTTCAACACTGTCAGAGCTCCTGTTCAAGATGAGCAGCTGTGGGAAGAGTGATGGTAAAATCCTGTGGATTCAGCCTCCCCTCAGTGGCAGATCTACCCATTGCCCCTTGCTCTTTGTCAATGTCTTTGCTTTTCCAGCAGCATTTAGTTCCTAGCCCTGAAATCTATGGAGTTTTGTGGCTTGAGGGAACCACGAGCCCTTCCACACAACACAGTTTTAGTGCTATATTCTACTTTAATAGCACCAATAACATCCTATGGAATCCAGGGATTTGCAGTTTGGGGATTCCAAATTTGTGAGGAAGATGCCATGGCAGTTAAAGCAGAATCACAGCACTAGAACTGTGGAGTGTGAGAGGGCCCCATGCTCTGGAGGACAATTCCTGCTTGCTTGTTTGAAAGGGAAAATTCAGTGGTAGTGGAAGGCACACTTGCTTCCACCTGCCCATCCACCTCACTACACCCATAAGAGGAGCTGGAGGAAGCCGCCCCCCCAGCTCCCACCAAGTGGAGAGAGGTAAGAGTAACAGCCATAGTTTCCATCACCACAGAAAACAGAGGCAGCTTTTCCAAATCAAGGCTCCTGGCAGTGATGGCTGGAGGAGTGTCAAATTTGTGAAGAGCACCCTGCCACCTGAGCTTACTGTTTCACTGAAACTAATAGAAAAGCTGCCCCTGCTCACTTTCTAAATGTATACCTACTTCCTAAAGAAGAGGACTGGATGTAATAGCTGGGTAAGTTTATGTTCTAAAATGCAGTAGATTGCCCATGACTTCCGCCGTGGCCGATGACATAGGCCTCTGCGTCCAGGATCACTATATTAGGTGCCCCCCGACATCAGAGGATTCAGTTGGCTCCCAGGAGCCGGAGGCTCACCCTTCCTCCCTTTAGGGGACATGCTAATTTCCTATGGTATCTCCCGAACCACCTCCTCCCATACAATCCTCCCCGCGCACTCTGGTCCTCTGGGAGGAATTTGCTTCAGCCACAAAAATCTAGGCTGGCTGCAGCCTCCCAGAGGGCCTTTTCGGTAATCGCCCCCAAATTGTGGAATGACCTGCCGAACGAGATCCGTCAGATAACAACCCTGAGTAGCTTTAAAAAAGCACTAAAGACGGATCTCTTTCGGCAGGCCTTTCCTAATTAGATCCCAGCCTCAGGGGATCCTGGCTTCTTTTAGTCCGCTGGCCATTTATAGTATTTTATTGTATTTATTGTTTTTAATTGTGATTTTAGACTAGTTGGTTTTAATTTATAATTGTTTAATATTTTTTTATGGGGGAGGGTGCAGTGGGGGTGTTTGGAGATTTTATCTGTATTGTATTTTAATTTTTGTAAGCCACCCCAATTGTTTTAACAGAGGGGCGGGGTATAAATAAATTTTATTATTATTATTTTATTATGGTATGCTTGTATTTTAAGTCACAGCTTGTTAGGCGGATGGCATGGTCTCTGATCCAGGGTGGGTGGGGAAGGGGTCTCCATCAAGTTCAAGTTCAAGTTCAAGTTCACAGAGATTTCCCCCCCCATTTTGGTTACCTGGTTTTGGGAAGGGGAGAGTGTCAAGTGGGGAGGCTTGGCCAGGAACTCTCCCCTCCAGGCGTGTGGTCGGAAAACTGACAGCGGACCATTGTCCAACACTGGGTTCGTCAATGAAGGAATCCGGACCCATGCGATTGGTGCCAACCATTCACAGCCACTAACAAGTTGTGGCCTTAATTGCTAATATTCCATGTACTAATCCATACCTAACCTTTATCTTTTTCATATGTACTCAGTATAATTGTTGAAGTTATATATATTGGTGTTACATATCATTTCTTGGGAGAGGTGGCAGGGGCGTCCGGGTGGGTCCCTTGATATAGATTATTTCAATTATCTGAAGGGCCAAACTCTCCCATATGAGCCTGGTCAGGTTTTGAGATCTCCAGGGAGGTTCTTCTCAATCCCACCATCCTCTTTGGTATATGTGTTGGGAATCAGGAAGAGGACCTTCTTGATGGCTGCTTTCAAACTCTGGAACTCCCTTCCTAGATAAGCCTGACTGGCCTCATCTATGGTGTTCTTCTGTCAGCAGGTGAAGGCCATTTGTTTTGACAGACCTTTGGGAAATGAGTGCTTATGAAGAAAGTACTTTTAATAAGGTGCTGTAATGTTCAAACTGCTTTTTAATATACAGGTCCCCCTCCCCCCCATATCTGTGGGAGATACATTCCTGGACTTACCATGGATATATGAAACTGTGGATAACAGTGAACTCTATTGAAATGAATGGCTCCAGCCCAACTTCTTGTGGAAGCATCTCATAGAAGGTATGTGCTGGAGGAACTAGAAAATGCCTAGAGGGAACATATTGTTTCAGACGTGGATAAGTGAAATCATGGATACCAATCCTGTGGATATAGGGGTCAACCTGTATATGCTTTTAAATGGCTTTTAACTGTATAATGATGAGTTTAATGTATTTTAACCTTTGTATCATCTAGTGATGTTTTATCTATTTTAATGTGTGTAAGCAGTCCCAGGACTGGAAATAAAGTGGAAAATGTGGCTAATCATCATCATCATCATCATCATCATCATATCATCAGCAGAATAAGCTCTAAATAAAAATAATAAATAACAGTATACTTGGGTACATGAGTTAGTATGTGTAACTGCACACTACTTTTAATTGAAGCATCCAAATAGAGTCACACCCTCATTCTGCATGTATCCCTGTTAAATACATCCTTATATGTTTTTGAATGCATAAATGTTAAGAAAAGGACAGTTCTGGCATTATAGGATTTTCTATTTTTATACCATGGTTTAGTTGTATAGCTGTAAAATAACCTATAACAAATAACATTGCACATGTAAACATGCAGAGATTGCTTCAGAAAATTGATCTTACATAGGTGTATGCTGTGCACTGAATCTTTGTTATTTTATTTGATGCTTAAAATCACAATACATTGTGTAAAATTAGCCTGATCAAAGCACAACATTTAGCAAACATGTCAGTGAAGTACACAGGCAGGTTAACCTAGATTCAGTGTACAAAATAAATAAAATCCCCTCATAGGTTCCTTCAAGGAATCACATTACATACCTATTCCAGTGCTTCAAATCACTGGGGAATGATCATTTTCGCTCCAGTACCATTACAGTGTACCACTTCCTATAACAATAATGGGTGTCAGGTACTGTTTGGACTACACGAGATTAAGTTATCACCCCCCCTGCTGTGTGTTAATTTATTGCTTCAGACATTTTCATATCTGATCCATTTTCACCCACTCTGTTGCTGTTCCACAAACTTCTCAGCTTCTGCCAGTCTCGGTATCATTTGAGCTGAGAATACCTGGCACCGTGAAATGGCTTTCTTCTCAGTGTATGGCTCAGGTATGATCCTTAGAGAGAGCAGCTGTGTGTTCCTCATCGAACAGGGGAATAGAATACGCACAAACACAGCAAAGCAATATGCTTAGGTGTGACACAAAAACCAAAATATTAGCTTTTTAGTAAACAAGAAAGGAAATTGCGATTCTATTTGAGATCCCAGTGCTAGACATCTTTAGGTAATGGTGTTATTTCTTGAAGGAAATCCAGGGTCACAGTCACACAGCAGCGACATCAAAAAACATTCTATTTTTTTTGTCCCCTGGTTTTGTTTAGTGATTATGTAGAACCTGCTGAAAAGGTGTTTATTTCTGTTTGTAAATTGAATGCACTGGGTGTTTCTTTCAGCTTTGCCCCAGGCTCTGTTGGATATGCTGATGGAGATGGAAGTAGAGTCAGGCACTAGAGGAATGGATGTAGAAAAGAATTCAAGTAGAAAACAAAGCTGTATTTTTGTCATTTCATACCTCTCCAAAGTCCCACTACGTGAGGTGAAAAAGTGAGTTTAATATACAACGTTAAATGGGACAGATGATGTAAAAAGAAATGTGAGGAAAATAAAGGAATACAGTTCTTAATAGTCACTTTCTGTACCTGGTGCTTAGGATACCATTGTTTTGTGGATCTCCTGGGCAACTGCACAGCATGGAATAAATTCTGATTTTTCAAGTGCATGGTTGCATTCTCCTTGTCTATATGTAGGTATTGGGCAAAAGCTTATTTTTTTTTAATTCTCCAAATATTTTATAATTTTGAGGCATTAGACGAATCGCATGGCATTTGTGAATGTTAGGAAAGAAACTGAATGCATGCATGTGGTATGTGTATGTTGGGAGGGGGAAGAGTGATGTCCAGAGTTTGAAATAATCATAATCATAACAATAACAATAAATATTATTTGGATTGTGGCTCTCAGATCTTCCTAGTCAGCATGGTCTCATGCTGATGAGAGGATTATGGGAATTGACACTGCAAAAGGAACTTGTCCAAGCTCAGCCACACCTGGATGTATCTTCAACACAAGATCTGCATGGGATCCATATATATATATGTGTGTGTGTGTACTTGCAAATGTTCCTGATCAATTCTGAATTCATTTAGGTGTTTCAGTTCCTAGACCTGGATTTATTTTTTAATGGACAACAAAACAAAACAAAACAAAACAAAAAAACCTTCTTTCCTTCCTTCCTTCCTTCCTTCCTTCCTTCCTTCCTTCCTTCCTTCCTCCTTTTCAGTAGTCAGGATTACTTTGCGTATACAGTATGCACAGAAATTATATACAACCCACAAATAAATTCTCCCATACCATTTTATTGGATTTCTAGTAAGTTGGCAGACTAAAGTGATTTTTAACACTTATCAATTGGATTTATGATTTTGGTGTCATCCACCCTGCTTCTGACATTACAAAATGTTCAACATGAGGGAGTCACACAATGATTTTTTTAACTACACTATAAAATACTTTTAGTCTCTTTTCTTTTTAAAATCCATAAATGACTAATTTAATCATAGCCCTAGAGTTGATATTCTAGGTTTCTTGCTCTGCTAATTATTTGGCAGAAATTTTGGTCCTTTAAATTATGATGACATTTTGGGTGACTAGTAAATCATAAATTATAGGTTCATGGTCGTCAAAGGCCAGCTTGAGAGTCTTGGCTGCCTGACAAAGAGAAGATTCTTTTGTTCTTGAATGTTCTGCTTAGACATATGTAGAGGGAGATAGATTTGGGAAAATGTTGTCTCATCCATTCAAATGTTAAAATCATAGAATCACAGAGTTGGAAGTGACCACACAGGCCATCTAGTCCAACCCCCTGCCATGCAGGAGTACCCAGTCAAAACATTCCTGACAGATTCTAGGTTGAAGGACTTTATCAGAGGCACTAAATACGACGTCATAACAATGCTACATAGACACGCGCATACCAGACAATGTCACCTTTTTGCATTTATGTATTGTCAAAAATCCCATGGTATTTTATTGATGGCTTAAGCCCATGGTGCTTTAGTGCCAGCATTACCGGTGTATGAAACCTCACACCATTTAACTCATGTGAATGCAGCGTCAATGGCTGGTCTGGCCAGAACACATCTGGGTGAGATTGCAACATCCAGGTAAGTGACACACTTTTTATGACCCTCCCTGGATTACTTGTAAGTTTTTAAGTGTGTGTGTGTGCTTTGTGTAACTTTTTGTGTGTTTCTTGTTTTAATTTCCCGCACGTCTTCTCACGAGAATCTGCAGGATTTTGAAAGAGGAAGTGAACTTTAAACTTTAAAGTGAACACCACTTTAACTGCTATGGTTCCACCCTATGAAATAATAGAATGCGTAGTTTTGTGAGATACTTACAAGTCTGTGCCACAGAGCTCAAATGCTAAAGTTCAGAGGAATATACTAAAAAATTCTAAGACTTCACAAATTCTAGTCACAAAACTACAAATCCCAGGATTTCATAGGATGGAGCTATGGCATTTAGTGTTTTCAAACTACTGTACACTATGGAATGTGGAAACAACCCAATCAATGATACATCATTACCATCGTATCTAACGACTTTATCACACAAAGCCAAAATTGTGGAAGTTTGCTGGGATAGTAGAAGTAATGGCTTCCCATTATTGCACAATGTTGTTTTTATACCATGGTTGTTGAGCATGCCAACTGTTACTGTGACACACCTTTGCATTCATGGGCAAAACCCATGAATAGCTGTCAATGTCACTATTTTCCTGGTATTGATGAACATACAATAATTCATTCACGCTGTAGTTCCGATATTACGGTGTGAGTGGGTGTTTCTCCCTCTTTCCCCCTCCCCATTCCCAATGAGAACACATAATTAAACTTCCAGTGGAGAGCACAAACAGGTTTTAATGAACCATAGCCTTTTCTTGGTACTTTTTTTGTTTGTTAAATTGTTAATTTGTAAGTTTCTTTGTTTGTTTTCTGTCTAATTGAAGTGGTGTCTTCTCATGATAATGGCTGAAACCATGTTCTTACGAAATTGTGGAAGGAGCAGATTTTTTTTTTAAAGGCACATGTGCAGGCCAAACAAGTGTTACAATAGTGCAAGCTTCAGTCCTGTTCATAAAGTGGTAGTGGGTGGTTTTGTGATGTTTCACTAGTGGTAGTATTACGTGATTGTGGCAAAGTGATAATTGATGTAGTAATGCTGCCATACTTTCACTATGCTCAATTGTGGAATTATAGCATTTTTACACACTCATGTGATAAAGTCCTAAGTCCTGGGAATCATTGAATCCCTGACAATTATGGGGTTTGCAGCACTATATTAATTCACTAGTTCAGTATTCCCCAATGTCTCACCCTAGGTTGGAATACTGCTTCCGACATATCCAGCCAATATTGGCTATGTTAGCTAGGGATGATGGGGATTGAAATCCCTAGCAGCTGTAGCCTGTCACACTGGGGAAAACTGGGTTAGAAGCATCATGATTCAACACACTGTTCATCTCTAACCTCTATCAAGTTGCATATGGGAAAAGCCACTGGCATGGAAGCTTTCAGTGCAATAGTCCCAATCCACATAATTGTTCGACCTTTACATATGCTAGGGTAGCCTTTCTCAGCCTTATTACCCTGGAGGAACCATGAAATAATGTCCAGGTCTCAGGGAACCACTGCATAACAATTAGTATATCTACAGCTCAAAAAATGTTTCCCCCCCCCCCAATCACAGTCTTTCACAGATCCCTAGCAACCACTCATGGAACTCCTAGGGTTCCAGGGAACATTGGTTGTGAAACCATGTGCTAGGGCCACTATCTATAATGCAGATCTAATTTTTTAAATAGCAACCAAATTTGTGCTGTAGCATAGAAAGTGACCAATAACAGGGAGGTATTGCTCTAACATGTCTATGCACAAGTGGGCCCCTCTGAATTCATTGGAAATGTACTGCCAGGATAGTGCATTTAGAATTGCAGCCTGGGTCTTGAAGGCAACATGGCCATGGCTAAATAATCAATGGACTTACTTTTCTATGGGAAGGATTTTGTGGCATGATGTCGAACCTTAGTTTGCTGGAAAACATATCAAACAAATCAAATTTTGACAAAAGAATCCAGGAACAAAAATCAAAATGTGGGTGGCAGTATCCCAGAAGTACACTTCTTATATAGCAAGGATGAGAATTGTTCAAGCCATGGGCCAGTATAGTCTCCCAGGTCCCATAACCCTCTCCCATTGTGGAGGGGGAAAAATCAGCCCCAGAATGAAGAATGCTGCCCCCAGAAACCAGCACAAAGGAGATGCAACTGTGGAACTGTTCCCTCTCCTCCTACATCCTGTATCTTTTTTACACCCCAAATAACCTTTGGGGATTGACTATTGATGGGACTCTGGAAAAGAGCATAACCAGATGGAATCTTGAACAAAAGCCCTCCACACTGCGGTACAGTAGGCCCTCTGTATCCACAGATTTGGCATCCATGGTTAGGAAAAAAAAAAAAAAAACTCCAAGAAGCAAACTTTGATTTTGCCATTTTACAGAAGGGACACCCTTTTACTATACCATTGTATATAATGGGAATTGAGCACCCACAGATTTTGGTATCCAGGGAGGGGAGGTAAACCAAGTCCCAGCAGATACCAAGGGCCCACTGTATTTTACTTTTGACCCAACTTGTAGTTTTCATATTCATGAATGGAATGCCCACAATTGTAGGGGGAAAACAAGCTCTAGTGGTTAGTTTCTACTAGAGTAGAACTGGTGAATCAATACAATTTACCTAAGTGTTGACTTACCAGATCCTGATTGATTCAATGAACCTACTCTGGTTAGGACCAACAATTCCATTGAGGCCAATGAGTCTGTGTTAATCTCTTGCACCAAAACAACAATAAAGGCTACCAATGTTATTAAGTAACTTTATGAACTTGATTTTCTAGCATATAGCAAGGAAAAATTACAATTAATTCTAAACACTTTGGCTGACATCTTATTCAGTAACTACAATATCATAAGTCTGCCTTACACTATTGTAATTCACTTTTACTAGCTGTACCCAGTGTAACATATGCCATTCAAAAATTCCCCAAACAATGCCTACTAGATCTCATGTAAGGTAGGCTAGTGGATTTTAAAATTCCTCCTCTCCCTTCTCAGTGTTCCACACTTTCCCCGGAATTGCTGAGGGTGACTCGTTCTGTTGCCCTGCTGCCGCCGCCACCAGTTAACTGTCTGGATCCCAATCTGGGCCACAGATTGAGTGGCAGGAGTGGATTGTGAGGTGGGGAGGTAATTTGCAGGTGAGTGGTGATTGATTGGGTGTTTTTCCTGAGCAGCCAATCAACACACTGGGAAAAGCAACATACCCAAGAGTTTTTTATATATAGATGGTTGTTGCACACGCAATGCCTTTGTTTCCCCAAAACCTACCTTTTCAGCAGTGCAGCCTCTTCGACATGACTATTTCTGTGTTGCTGGAGAGCAGGGAGGTGAACAGAGACTTATCTAGCTATAGAAAAAGAAGGTGGTGGATTCTCCATATCTGGATGTCTTTTCTCTAAAAAGAGGCGGGATGAGCATTTTTTGGGAGTAGTTGTGTATTCCTGCATGTTGGGGAGGTTTGAACTAGATGGCCCTTGTGATCCCTTCAACTATTAAGATCTATGATTGTGTTGGGGAGATTGTGCTTCTGACAAGGCTTGTTTTGGGGATAACATCAGGAGATGGAGTTATGTCAACATAGCTGTATCTCTCTAGCTATAACTCCTGATGCAGAATCGCAACTGTTATTTCTGTTATTTATCACAAGTGTCACACAACTTGACTAAGTTTCACTTTTCTAAATTTCAGGATGTTTAAACTGAAAATATAAATCCACCCTACTGTAAAAAGAGAGCAGATCAAGAAACAGGATCCTTGGAGTGAAAGTAAATTCAATCTCTTTTATAATGTAAGATAGTTAATGACACAAAGGAAGACATTAATGTAATCCTATGGTTACAGGGTTTGTGCTCATGGACTTTGCAAGCTCTGCTTCATCAGCCAAGCCTGAGGCTATGAGTTTATGGCTACTGCATTGGCACAATAGAAAGCCATTGGCAGACTCAAGCCTTCACCTTTCCACTTTCCTTTCTTCAGCTTCTTCCTTCCTTTAGCTCCATTTTCCTTTCTTAAACAGCTATGTTCAAACCAAACCTCTCTGGCTTTTCTTCGCAAACGAAGATTCAGGAAGGACTCATCCCGCGCCTTCTGCAAGCGCGCTGATGACTAAAAAGGCCAATCCGAGATAAACAAGTCCGGTTGCAAAAAGTGCAGCAGAAGGTCTCCTTGGGTGATGTTTTTGGGTTGTGATTCTTTCTGCGTTGTCGTTTCTCTTCAAGACTTGTTCGTCGTGAGTTCTCAAATAAGGCTGCAGCATTGTGGATAGTGCGTCTCCATGCCTCCCGATGTGAGGCCAGGGCGGACCACCGTTGGTGATCAATCTGGCCAAGCCTGAGATGTTGTTTCAGGGAGTCCTTGTATCGCTTTTTTGAAACCAAAGTATCAATAAATGAAGTCTGAACCAGAGGATGTCCTTTGAGAATATTAACTAAATGCAAGATGTAGAAGGTGGCTGGGGGGTGGCTGGGGGTGGCCTGGGGGTGGGTGGGCAGAGAAATGGTTTTAAAGGATTAGCAATAGCATCAACCAGTAATGTGTCAGAAATGTTGGAATACTTTTAAATGACCATCATTTAAATGTCCATCACAAAAAAGAGACTAATTGGCATTGATGTTGGCTTAATTTCAGTGCCAAGTTAAATCCTGGCTCTTTATTTAACCTACCAGGGTGTAGGGAACATGGACTGACTAGGTTGTTATGCCACAGTGCACATAGTTTTAACTTTAAAACTGTTTAAAATAATTTAAAACTGGTTGTAATCTTTTCAAATTGCTTTAAATTGTTATCTGGTTTTAAATTGTTTAAATTGTTTAAATTGATCTGTAGTCTGTGACCTGCCTTGAGATCTTTTGATATAGGGCAGGGCATACATATTTTGCTAAATAAATAAATAATCAAATTCCCCAGCTGCAGAAGTGAGGAGTGCATTATTGTCTTGAAAACCATAAAAAACAAGGTTTCTAGAAAATATCTTCCACATTAGTGACACCAATCCTTCCTCTTAGCTCCCTCCATTTCCACACACCCCCCACAACTAGTAGGAAAATGACACATATATTACAGATGTCCCTAGGCAAGAAACCTGAACATTTTCAGAAGGATAGATGCAGGGACTAGGGAATTACAAAGAATGAAAAGCAAAATGTTTTATGGTTGCAGTTGCCTTTTTACTCCATTAGTACCAAAGTCATAGAAAGTGAAACAGGACAGAGAAGGGTGGATAATGGATTTGGACCACAAAGTAGTAACAGAACTTGAACTTCCCGATTTCTCAAACAAGCACCCTGTTTCTCACTCCAAGTCCCATATACTCCATGATCTTTTAACATGCCGGCTCCTGAGACTGAACTAGCATAGAGGACTGAACATTATAACAATGTCCTGCAATATATTACTTCAACATATTCCCCAAACACTGGGAATGGAAAGCACCGATTAAACAGTCTACTGTGATGAGAAGCTAGAATTGACAGTCTGCATCCCTTCTTTCCCTCCCCTTCACCATCTCCTTCTTCCTTCTCTCTCCCACCACCTTACCTCAACATTTTCCTCACATGGAGAGGTTGCAGAGAAATGTTATCAGTTTTTGCAGGCATGCTTTCTCTGTACTTCAAGATTTGGTCCACTTCAGAGGAGACTTGGTCACTTGCATGGTTCATACTCTCCAGAACCTCTCTGAACCATTCCATTTTGGTTCAAGATTCTGCCCAGGCCACTTGGGAGATTATCAGATGTGGTAAATATGGCATGATAACAACACCAGAAGAATGTGAAAAGGCACCTATTTTGCACAATGTCATGCTTTGGCGTTGTGCAATTGTTAATAAGGTGTTCTTTTTTAATTGATGGTCCAAAGCCATGAATTGATCTGCCATGGTGTTTTAATCACAGAATTGCGAGTGTCTGAAACTGTGCCCCGTGAATACAGCGTCAATGGGCAGTCCCCGCCAGAACACTTCCAGATGAGAACACAAAAACTAGGTTTGGGATGCTCTTTCTATGAACCTCCCCATTTTGCTGGCAACTTTTAAGTGTGTTTCAGTGCTTGTGTGTTCATTTTGTTTGTTAATTTAGCTATTTTTAGATTTTTAAGCATGCTCACTTCTTCTTGCAAGAACTGCTGCGATCACGCACACTTGTGAATGTGGAAGTAAACAGCGCTAGTGCTCATGCTCCGATAATTCTGGAGCTGCTCTTTCTGCCAGGACACTTACGCTTTAAAATACAGTGGGACAGAAATGTTTTATCAAAACCATTTTGTCAGGTCTGCATGTTAACCAGGGAGCAAAAAAATGCAAATGGCTTCTTTTTCCCAGCTTTCATGGTTATTTTCAAAGGGGGACGTCTAGGTTTCATCCATGGAAGGAACCGGGTAACCAAGATCACCTGTGGAATATATGTATCTCTTTATATGTGAAACCTGAAATCTATACTAAATGTTGCAGCCAGAGCCTAGATTTCTTTTTGAGGTGATAGTTCCCAGAATTCCCCATCTAGCATAGCCAATGGGGGAATCTGGGACTTGTAGTCCAAAAGGTAACCTTTTTCAAGGTCTGGTTGCTCCAAAAGTATGAAGCATGGAAATGTGAGGACCGATGACTGCTTTGCCCATTTCAGTGTAATCTGCAATCTGATTCTCCATTTCACTTGCTGTGAAGTGGCAGAGGTCGTAGCATGGAAGACCAAAGAAAGTTGTTGAAACCTTATTGGGTCTGTTCTTTTAGTAGAGCAATGGCATCAATCTTAAGGCCACCCAGACTCCATGCTGTCTTCATTGGAGCATGTGCTTTTCTACTAAATGACATTTTGGTATCTCTCTTCCCTAGGGGTGCCTCCTTCCTTACTTCACTGACATTTGTATGGTGGATGGGACAAGTGGCTCAATTGCTGGATCAATGGAAGAATTTGCCACACTGATTATTTCTTTTCTGTTGCAGATCACCAAATGATCCATTAGGGACAGAGATAGTGTGTGTATGGGGAGCATACTGTTTCAATATTTTTATCTTTTGCAGTGGGTACAATGCAAGAAAGAAAGAAAGAAAGAAATGTTTTAGATTTAAATTAATCTGTTAAATTCTATCATACCTGTATGTAAAATAGTAAGCTGAATGCTCAAATATTAGATGATACCAAATACTGTGGTTTACAAGCGGAGTATGAGGCATAGTTTGCTTCTCAAAAATAGGATAATGTATGATAACTACAAACAGGGGGATTGGATTTATAGCAAGTCAGATTATTGGTTTGTCTAGTTGGAATCTTGTTTTACAGTGACTGGCAGTGGTTCGTTGGGATTTCAGATGGGAGACTTTCCTAACCTGACCACCTGGAGATGTCAGGGAGTGTAACTGGTGCCCTGGTGGCGCAGTGGTTAAATGCCAGTACTGCAAGTCACCATGTTGCAAGTTCAATTCCAGAGGGCTCCAAGGTTCACTCAGCCTTCCATCCTTTCATAGGTCGGGGGCTTGTGGGGGCAACTAGCTAACACACATTGGAAACTGCTTAATGGAGTGTATATGTGTAAATTGCTACTGCTTAAAACAATTTGTAAGCCGCTCTGATAGCCATTGTGGCTGAAGGGCTGGGTATAAATACCTAATTAAATACAAATAAAAATAACTGGGACCTTCTGTATGCAATGTATGTACTGTAGTATTGAGCTGACATCCTTACCTTGTGCTGAAACAGCACATCATACAAACTGAGATGAATGGGAAGGTTAAGCAGGGAGCATACAACTGTATATACAGTAGGTTTCCCCCCACAGATACTGAAATCTATGGATAACAGAGAACACCAGACTCCCTCTCTCCCCCCATTCACCCCCGCTGCCACAGCCCTCCCAGGGATGGGACAAGGGAGGTGAGTTCTCTCCTCCTCCTCTCTCTCTCTCCCTCCCTCCCTCCCTCCCCCCCATTCACCCCAGCCACTGCCCATCGCCAACCGTGGATAGCTGAATCAGTGGATGGTGAATCAGCAGATACGGGGGTCTTAGGAGATTTTCACATGGGGAAATTATTCCCCGGGGAGATTGGGACAGAAACAGGGCTGTTACAGTAGCAGCACCCCGTTTCACATGCCCCCTTCCTTCTTGTGATCTCCCGTTGTCTTCCCTCCATGCTGCTTCCATTTCTCTCCCGGTAAGTTCCGTGATTTTTTACTAACGAAAGTTCTTCATTAGTAAAAAATCATGGAACTTACCGGGAGAGAAATGGAAGCAGCATGGAGGGAAGACAACGGGAGATCACAAGAAGGAAAGGGGCGTGTGAAACAGGGCGCTGCTACTGGAGCAGCCCCATTTCTGTCCCAGTCTCCCTGGGTAATAATTTCCCTGTGTGAAAATCTCCTTACTGTACAATATAATTTCAATATGATGAAATAAAAGAGTGTAGGGAGGCACTGGTAACTCTCATGTCATGACATTCCTCCTATTTTCATGACTGACCTCTGTGTGTTGAACAAAGGGACTGCAGGAGAGCTGGCAAAATTATGTGGAGGCTCCTCCATGTGACTGGAAACCCCAAGACACCTGCAGAAATTCTGATCATGCCCCTTCTAATTTCTTCAGGCAGAAAAGGATTTATTCAGTAATTATATTTATTAATTAATCAGTTCTTTCTTTAATTAATATGCATTTGTATCAATTATTTATTTATTATTTATTTCTATTGGCTGGAATTCACCAAGGCAGTTGCAAATGTGTAAGTGTTCACGATCCCTAAGCATTTCCTGTGAAAGTCCCCCATTCCCCATTTACTGGGCAGAAGCTGCTACAACCGATAGGGGTCTGTTCTGCTGTCGAATGGGAAGCAGTTGAATGATGTCCCTATTCTCCTTTGTACAAGCAGTCTCCCGTATGAGGGGGAATTGTGACAGGGACCCTGCTTCTGGCTGTCTCACCGGAGATTTCTTATGGAAGGGAGAGGGAGCATTACTCAGCTGCTTCACAATCAGGGAAACAGACCTCTATTGCTCGCAGCAGCTGCTGCCTGGCAAGTAGGGATAGGGGGATGGCCAGAAGATACTATGTAGTTGGGTAATTGCAGTGGTTACACATTTGTAACTGCTTTGCTGAATTCCAGCCATTATGTTTATATTATTTATTGTATAAATAATTATATATCCTGGATTTTGTTTGTCTATCAAAACCTTTCTGAAGGCAGCTTACACAATATAGCAAAGCATAATCATCATGAATTACAGATAAAAACAATTCACCAAGAATTCTTCAGTATGCAATTGAAAGACAGGAAATATCTATAATATCTATATCTGTATCTGTATCTGTATTTATATCTATGAATGTGTCTCCTGTGATAATATGTCTGGATTATTCTCTTCAGTGTTGTGCCTCTTCTGCATCGCTAGGGCAAGACATCATGCAACTGAGAATCTATTTGGATTGCCTTTCCACACAGTACCACTGATTTGTATGGAACCCCATGGGTGAGCACTACTATCCACCAACCAAACACATAATTTTTTTTTGGTGGCGGCTGCGGTACACTAGAATCATAGAGTTGGAAGAGACCACAAGGGAGCGAGCAGTTGAGTTGGGCCTAAAGGCACAGCCACTCTTAAGAGTGGCTTAAATCACAGAGCAGATACAGAGACTATGGACTGTTCAGCTCATTAGGCTTGTGTGGGAATAGTTCAAGAAGCACTATGAGCAACACAGAAAGATCCGGAAAATGCTGATTATTTATTTATTTCTTACATGTCACAAAATGTCGGTGCATCATAAAAATAAAACCAATTGATAGCAATTTAAAATAATTTAAAACAATAAGAAATAATCTGAATAGTCTAAAAAGCAAACAGTTTAAAACAATTTAAAACCATGTACCTGTACAGATATGTGCAAAATTGTTAGAGTACAAAAACATGAACTAGCTTGAGACTAGAATTAAGTCAACATAGGTACCAGCTGTTTCTCCAAGGAGAGAGCATTTCACAACGGAGATGACTTAACAGAGAAAATTCCCACATCCTCATACAGTATCTAGTTTTTACCAGGAGTCAGAGCACACATAGGGACAGAAAGTATTGAGGTTCCAGACCATTTAGGGTTTAAATGTGATCACCAACTCATAGCTTCAACTATTTTGGCCAATTAGGTATTTTGAGCTGAATCTGCATTTTTGTAGTTTCCATCTTTACTTGTATTCTTACTTGATCCTTCAAAAGGTTTGACCCTCAAAATGTTTTTTGTTACAGTTTTTTTTTTAAACAGCCTAATCAACCTGCTTCTTTCAAGGCTTGTCTGTGCAGGAAATAGGCTAAATCAGACCCCAGATGACAAGAAAATAGTAGGGTTTGAGCTCTTACATATGGAAAGGAACACAAGCAAGAAGTTGTGTTTGGTAATAAGCTCCCCTCTCCTTCCAACAGGATTTTCCAGTCTTTCTGCTTGAACTGTAAAGCAGTATGAATTGAGCTTTTAAAGAAATGTCCAGTGAAGTAAACATGGTCACCAATTCCTATTACATTCTCCTTTCTTTTGCAGGTGGTAAAACCCAATTTAGTCCAGTATTTTTCACATACTTTAATGAAATCCTTCTGTGTGCTGAAGACTGAAAAGTATGCCTCTTTGGATGTTACAGGTAATGGTCAAGTTTTCATTGTCTGCATCCATCAGTTTTACACTAGCCTAACTTGCTAGGCTTCACAGATATTGCTCCTTATTTACAAAGGAATCCATTCATTATGGCATGTCATGGGAATAAAGAAGGGAGGGGACCTAGTTAAAGTGATTGCAAAATTCAACAGCACAAGACATTTTGGACATTTCAGAGCTATGAGTTGAACAATGGTAGAGGATAAACAAGCTGGAAAAATTAAAACTGAAACTATATATTTTCTTAGTTGTTTTCAATGCAAAATGGTAAACAATGTGGTTTTTTTTAAACCCATTCCCTTACCATGTCACAAAACCATATAAAACAAAACAAAAAAAATAGTTGTATCCTCTAGAGATGGAATTGGATAACCTGTGTATAATTGAACCTGAGAAACAAATGTCTGCTACCCATTGTTTTCATTAGGAAATATAGAAAACACTCTCTACCTCTTGTTTCTTTACTAACTATGTGATTACAATGTTGTCTCCATCTCCCAAATTCTTTCTAGTTCTCTGTTCTGCTCCCATGCCAGAGATGGCAAGTCTAACTCTACTTTTTGCCTCTTAGGGCTTGTCTAAAAAGGCCAAATAAAACAATCTCACCTCATTTTTACAGCAAACCATCCAGATGCCTCTGGGCTTTAATCTGGACTAAAAGAGTAGTTGGAATTTACTTTGGATTTGAGTGAAAAATGCAGATATTTGCATGTGTGTGTGGACTATGCTCCATAGTGACATTGGTGTGGGACCGGGGAGGAGTTTTGGTGGGTGGGTGGAAGAGATTGGGAGAAGGCCCCTGGGCCTGGTGCTCATCTGACCTTTCCCACCAGGAAATGCCTCTTTCCCTTTTGCAATTTCACTTTTTAGCAGTTCCTTCATCGCCATTTTGTGTGTGTGTACACAACAGTTGTTCAGAGGAGCACATGCCAGTATACCCATATTATTAGATGTGTATACATCTGCTTACTAGGATGTGTGGGGCCCCTCTGAGTTGTGGGAATAGATGCGGAGGCAATGTGGCCATTTGCGGGCATGGGGTGAGTGGGGGGAAACTGGAGTGTCCACTGCTGTGTGACTGCACATACTGCAATTTATTGGACTGGGGGAAGTTTGGAAGGGACAGTGTGGACAGTGCTCCCAAACTTGCTGGGATCATGTGGGAAAGCCTGTGATCACTCAAGACCGGGGTAATCTGAAAGTAAGCTGGATTTTCCTGTCAGTGTAGACAAGCCCTTTGTAGCTTATTGGAAGTAGCTTAATATAAAGCCAGGGAGTGTTTTTGTTTGCTCTTTTTAAAAAAACCCAACAAAAGCCATCTTATTTGGATCCCACAGCTTGGTTTCATAGTAATTTTTAGCCATATGCAGCTAGTGCTGCTTGGGTCTTGTGAAGGGCAATATGCCTATTTAAAAGTAAGCCCACTGAGTGGGAAACCTGTAGCCCTTGCCATAATCACATGTACCAGTTGGAGTACCTAATGGGAAGGAGGAGAGAAAGAGGAGAGAAAGAAAAGAGGGAGGGAGGAAGGGCAGGAGAGGGGGGGAGGAGAAATTTTGGCTCTGGTTCTGACGAGTTGTTTATATTATATAAACTATGTTTCTATAATATAGTTCTTACTCTTGGTGAATTATTACTGGAAGCATATGCACTAATGTGGCATTATCTAAACCATAGAATGGGAGTGGAGGTCTGACCAGAATGCACATTCCTGTGGAACTCATAAAACCATCTGTCTACAATGTTTCTTAGAGTTCTCCCCCACACACGTACTTTATTTCATTTTTTTTTTGTAGATGTAAGTTTGCACGCACATTATAAAATGTGTGATAAAAAATCAGAACAGAATGAAACAAAAAGGAAAAAAGAACTTTCCATGGCACTTCTACTAAGATACTTGAGGCAGGAAATGTCGGGGGAGGGAAGAGGATGCTGAGGCACAGCTGCTAAGATTCCTGAGGTTGGAAAAAGTGTGGGACCCAGGGATAGGCTCTCTGAGGTACTGCTAGTAACATTCTTGAAATTTAAAAAGGGATGTGGAGCTGGAAAACAGAAACCCCCATGGACCCCTAAATATCGATCTAGGCAATGGTGGGTACACATTAGCTAACCAAATAATCAAACAGTATTGTTTCACACCAAATAAACTCTCTTTTGGCTGTATAAGAACCACAACCAATGGAACAGATATTGGGCTGACACATTTGCATTTCCTACAGAGCTTTTTAAAAACTCCAAGAAAAGCTCTGAAGGCTTCCCTTCGGAGCTTTACAGTGGATTTGGCTACCCCCGCCTTCTGAATGAGATGTATTGATGTGAATGTCTGTTTAGACAGATCACCTTCCATGTGATTGCCATTTGGATTATTTTCACCATTTGGATGGGACATGCGAACAACGTTCCTGCTTCTGGTTGTTGCAATTTCACTTGCTGGAGGGAGGGGGCTGTAAAAGTCATCCTGTTGTGCCCCAAACACAAGCAGAACAGACCTCTGTTGCTCAGTGTGGCTCCCTGAAGTTTAAGGTAGGATTCAAGAAGCATTTACTATCATAGCAATTGTATTATGGTCATGAAAATATAGCATAACTGAATACAGAATAGTTACAGATCTCTTATTCTAGGTTAAAAATCCTTAGCTGACAAGGTGCCAGCTGTCAATTTATAAGAATATGATAGTGCAACAATAATTGACAATGGCGCAGAATGAATGACTGTATTTCTGAAAGCTGCAGTAACCATATCATGTTTCCATTGGCATATATATATATATATATATATATATATATATATCAGCAGGTCTTAACTCTCCCCAAGCTCTAAGAAAGGCCAAATATTCACTGAAAGTATTTCACCTTTCCTTTTCTCAAGTGGCGACTGCCAAGTCTATACCTGCTCGGTATCCTCTAAGGGTAATGTAGCTTTTATCATTCAGCACCTTTTCCTCGTAAAAGGTAGTTACACTAACTGTACTTACTATAACCCAACATTCTTGTGATAAATCCTGAAAATTAATATACTATATCCCACAGAACACAGAGTGAATCTGTCCTCTTCTTTGTGGAAATTGCAAGCTTTGGAACGCTGCCAGTTAAAGGAGGACTAATGTCTTAATGATAATTGTTAATGAAATGAGAGGATTCAGCAATAAATTTCTAAGTTAAATACACTAGAAATCAATTTGACACACCAGAAATGATTTCTCAGTGGCACCTGCATGCTTTCTGCTTTATTATATGTGGGAAATATGAACAAAGTTATTAAGGAACAGATGACTATGGCTTATGAGATGGATACTTTCACAATGATCTCTTACCCAAACCTCTACCCTCCCTGTCAGCCACTGAGTGGGAATGCTGTTACTTCCTAAAATGACAGCTCTTCTTATCAACTCTCTTTAGAGCCAAACAAGATATGATAATGGGCCACGATCCAGTGATAGAAGCACTATGCAACGTTAAAATCAGGCTGGAGTAGCTATGTCATGAGCATGCTATGTTGCCTGTAAACCAGCCACTATGTTGTCTGGCAGATTAAACAACTTGCCTCATGCTGATGTGCTGCATAACTGCCAATAGGTCCATAGTCAAAGCACAATAGTGGAAGGGCTTATGCAAACCTTGAAAATGCCAGCTGCTTGTACAATGGTTATGTTGCTAGAATTCCAGTTGTGCAACCATAATCAAGACAAGATCTTGAGATGTGAAACTGCTGGAATTAGGGTAATTATGTTCACATATATCATCATCAGGATTTTAACCATAACAGGTCCTTGTACACCCTCCTTTTTTCCTTTGTTAAATAAGCAGTTATTTCAGGGGGAGGGGCTCATTCAGACTGTGTGTGACATGCAGAGTGTGACATGTATGTAATGGGGATTAATCTTTTCCCCTGTCATAAGTCCCCATAACCCTACTCCTACACTGTCTGCCCTTTGCCCACTGAGGAAATTCACATTAAAGCCAATGGGAGCTGTCCTCCCACACTACAAATAGCAGCTGTGGATGTTCATGTCTGTCTGTCTGTGGATGTTCCTGAGTTTGATCAGGAGCACTGCAGAGGCAAATAATTAAGATGTCTTACCCACATCACAGTCCTGATCTGAGTTGTGCCTCCTCTCTAGTAGAACTGTTATTTGCCCTGGAAGCTCCATTGTGGTAACCTATTTCCCTGTGCAGTTTTATAGCCATGGGCACATTCATATGGATTTGTACTTAGTGGAGGCAAAGGGCTAGAAAGCCTGCATGTCCCACACTATTATCCAGTGTTTGTCAAGCATGCAAGAGACAATCACATTATTAACCTCATGTGTAGTCTGGCTTTATATCCTATATCCTATCCCCTGAGAAAGTCCCAATCTTCAAGGTCCCATGAGATTCCAGAGTCTAGGGCCTTATCTACACAGGCTATTTACCCCATTCTGCCCCTGTCTGAAAGCCTTGCAGTCCAAACAATGCAGGGCATTTTCTCTGTTCTTCCCCTGGGCAGTCCTCATGACCCCCAAGTCAGAAACAGGAGCAAGCTGGGGTAGGGCCCAATATAGCAGCTTAAAAAATTAGCCGGTTTACTCTGTTTCCACTGGGAGGAAATGAACTGGGCCCCTGCAGGCCGGACCATTACTCTAGTTGTTAGTCACCCTTACTATTCTGGGTCTGGGCAGCAGGCCTGCCACATGTGACCAAGGCTGGCCACATGCAGGGCCACAAAGTGGCAGTGGTGGATGCAATGATGCCCAGTGTTCTGTTTGGACTCTGACCCATTCCGTGCAGGGAATGGGGACAGAATGGGCCTGATTCACAGCCGGGTTATGCCGGCTTCCAGCTCATGTAGTTAAGTCCTGGCTCATGTAGTTAAGTCCTATGTATCATATTAGTTTGGGTATGTGTGTGCAGGGGAGAGAGGGGGGGGGACATTTTCAGATGGAGCCTTTTGCCCCATTCCTGCCTGGCTACCCCCACTCCCATTCCTGCCACAGAATCAAGAAAAATCTTTCAGACACTTACCTTGATCCCGCGGCAGGAACATCCTTCCCCTTCCCTCACTGGCCAGGAATAAATGCAGCTGTCATAAGGCTGCATTTACCACCCAGAAATGAAATCCTGCCCATTCTCGCGAGAGAATGATTGTGCAGGAAATTTAAAAATAAAAGTTAAACAAAACATCAGACTGAAAAACCAAGCCCCAAAACAAATTATAAAAAAACAAGTAACCTGGGAAGGGGAAAAACCTCCTTGTCCTGAACTCCACTGGAAGTGTTCTGAATGCCCTCCCCCTGCTGCTTGCATCTCAGGACCGGAACGTGGCTCCTGTTCGCACACTTGTGATTCCATGACAGACACAGAACGGGTGTTCTATTCACCATGTTTCATCATCAATACAATATTCCGGGGGCAGCACGGGACAGGTTGACGTCATCTGAAAGGGAGACTCTTTCTCAACCCTGTTCCATGCCTGCCACAGAACATAGAGCCCATCTGAAAATCTCCACAGAGAGAGTTTTCAAAGAATGGATATTTCTGCTTCTCAGATGATAATGCACCAGATTTTGCACCATCTCAGGTTTCATTTCTGTTCTGGCCATTGCCACTGTGATCTGTATGAGCTCAGTATCCACAGTCCTAGCAGTGGTAAAATTCCTTGAGGCCTAGTTCGATAATAGGAAACACCATGTTATCATCTAGCACCAGCTCAGATATTTTTATGTATGATATTTGTAGGTTACTGTTTTTTAAGGAGGTGTTCCCAGGCTATGAAACCAAGGGAACCTATACCGAATCCCTTCCTGATACCCTCTAAATAAATAAATAAATAAATAAATAAAATATTTTAAATGCTTTCCAAAATATTTTCCCCTTCCTTCCTTCCTTTAATTTATTTTTCTCCTCCCTTATTAAAGCTTATTGGCTTTAATTTGCTTGCTTGCTTTATTTATTTATCTTGAATGAGTGTCATTTTTATTGTATATCTCCTTCAGCTCCACTTGCTAGGAGAAAGCCCAGGGTGTAAACCCCATTAGATAAAGGAAGGAAGGAAGGAAGGAGACTTTCTCACTGAACATTCCTGAACAGGCTGAGAGATAGGTTAGGCTGTTATGAGACAGGAGGTAGGATCTAGTTCAAGGTCAGCCAGTACATTAGTTTATGACTTGGAACATCAGGGGCTAAGAATGGAAGGTAATAATTTCTGACACATTTTCTAATTAAGTGAAATTCTAAGAAAATTAATGAAATCTTTTAGTTAACTGTGCTTAGTAAAATATTATTCTTGCTGGGAGTTGTTTGCTAACATCTTCTTTGCTCTCTAGTCTGCCACAAATATTCGGCAGCAGTATAGACCCAAGGTGGAAAAACCGGCCATCCCATCATTTCTATTTAGGCTCCGGATCAGACTTGCGTATCTATAGAATTGTGTAGGGAGCAAAATAATTGAGAACTACACTGGCAATGTGTTCCGCAAATTTGGGCAGAGTGCCTGCCAGTGAGCTCTGAGCTCTACAGCCTTATATCTAAACCAGTCCACCACTGGGAATATAAAATCAAAGCAGAAAAATTGAGCATTTAATGGTCTACCATTATTGTTGAAATCACAATGACAGGCCATGATCTTCCAAGTACAGTTTTGATCCTCCAATGTAGTAACGGGAATTACAGCATTTCATACCCTGACTACATTAGAGGAAATAAAACATCTGTCCAAATATTAGAGATATAAAAATCCTCAAAAATAAAGATATTTGAGAATATCTTGTGCAGAGCACCTTTCTACCTGCTTGCTTAGTATAATGCAGTCATTATGGCAATAAATGTTTCTAATAAAGTACGAAAATGGATTGTTTGCTTTCTTGCTTGTATGAACTCTCATTTCTCTTTTTATTATATTGAATCTGACATTTGCTTACCCTTTATCAGTAGAATATTTAATCAAATGCAATCTGTAAGAAGCAAGAGGAATTTCTATTTTATTTAAAACCTGTCCCATGTGGGGCGGGGGGAAGACTGGGAATAGGTCGTGCATTGTATGGCAAGTGTGAAGAGTGTTAGAGTTACAATCTTGAATATTTATCTAGACTACAAAATATATTATAAACATGTACAATATTTTCCATGTCTTTTCTGGTTGTTTAATTCAGTATTGTGAGGGAAAATGGTAATGTTTTAATATACTTCACTATTGCTACATTTTATGCACAGGTAGATTGGAAAGCTATTCTGAAGATTTGTTTTTCCTTTTTTTAAAAAAACAACAACACAGGCTGTCATATATATTGTGATTTTATTTTGGTGCTTATTTGACCAAAATATTGAGCTGAAACAGTCTGTGTTTCCTCTTGTTCTGTATTTTGGTTGATCCCTTCTTTCAGACAATCTAGTGACAAGTGCTAGTTATCTGGAAGAACATGGTTTTCAGACCAGTGCAGTATGATTTATGGTTCCTGTTTCACAGAAAGTATCACAAGCTCGCAGAAGTGAAAGCTTCCAAATAGGCATCTAACTTTTGTAATAAATGTGGCTAACAACATGCCTGAAAAATATATAGGAAACAGAGTGAGCGATGTCTTATTATACAGTGGATAGTTTGATTTGGTCTGCTTTTGATTAAAAATCTGCCCTGCATCTGTTTCAAATTTCAAACCCATGTGGTTGCTTAAATGTTCCTATGCGCAAGAGTTTACTGCGCATTATTGTTACCTTATTATCCCAGCAAGCTTTTTAGATGTTATTTACATGACTAAAGATCCATGATGCCTTTACAGCTATGATAACAGAACATGGGGTGGGGGATGACACTCAAAGACAGCAGAGGCCACTATTTCTGGGAAAATATATATGTAAGGGACATTTGTGTTAGTACAATGTGTTATCTGGCTGTAGATGTTACTGCTATGGGTGTGTGTGTGTGTTGATGCCTTTAACCTTCCCCTTTAAATAGCTTTTGTTACTGCAGACCCCTAAGACTTAATTCAAGATTTAAAACAACAACAACAACAATGATAATACCTGATAACAACAATAATACCATTACACCATCCATTAAACCTTCCCTCAGAGGCATTGGAGGAGGAGAGAAGACTTTTTTCCTGCTTCTTCCTGCAAGTTTGTGGCTGGAGTCGATTGAATGGCAATATGCAGGCCAAGCTAGCCTTTGTCTTGGCTCCTGTCATATGGTGACTCCACTGCAGGGAGGAGGTGGGCCAAGGAGGCTTCAAGCTTTCGCCGACCCCCTGCGAGGATATCACAGCCCCCTGGGTGTTCCCAGGCCACAGATTAAGAACCACTGAACTAGAACATTCAGTGGAGTTTCTCCTGAAAAAATAACAACCCACTCGTGACTGCTGCTTTTGTATGACCTTAACCTTTTCCCGTCCTCTGTTAGCTTACCCCATCCTGGATGGTATAGTGAATGGAAAGCTGCTGCAATGCAATGTATCACCAATGAGATGTGACAATGCAATGATGACATCATTGGAGGCATGTGAGAGCAACTGGAAGGGAGAACAATGGCAATTGAATAAACATATACATTACAATAAATGGTGCAGGGAGGGGATCACTGAAAGGGAGAGGGAATTTCAAGCACTGCTCAGTTCATATAAGCTATAACAGTATGGCTTTAAAAAACATTAATGAAACATCAATGACCTCATTCTTTAAGTGAAAATGGAATATTTCTATATCTTCTTAAACACTGGAAGAAATGGGGCATCAGGTTTATACATAGTTTTAGACTTTCATAACAGTCACATACTGGGTTATGAGAAGATGAAATATCCAGTTTTGAACTGTGGGCTTCATCATGACAGTCCCTAGAATGATGCTACCAAGGAGAGTCCAAAATGCAGTTTTAATCCCTAACAGGAACAGGTCTTTTGTAAAGCTATTGGGTCTTGTCCACTAAAGACCAAGCAATCCCCAAATAGTCTAGATTACAACAAATATAGATAAATAGAACAGATTAGTCCAATTTAGTCTGGTCTAGTCAATTTCACTCCAGAGGGAGGGGGGAATGCATTTAGTAGTTTTGAGAGAGTGACTAGGGACTTTATCAGATGAGGCAAATACCACCAAAAAATCATGTCATTTAGGATGCGACAATAACACTAAGTGCAAAATTATCAAACATCCTCATCATTTACTTGTTTCTGCTGTGTTGCGTGGTGCGAATGAAGCGTCACTTTTTATTGATGGGCTAAGCCATCAATAAAAAGTGACACTTCATTCACGCCGCGATGCATTGGGAATGGGTAAGCAACAATGTTGTTGGATAAGTTCAGCCCTTTGTGCAATCATTGCATCCTTGTGATGTGGTTTTTGTTGCATCTGATAGTCCTAGATGTACTTTTAAAATGAAAAGAAGTAAACAGAGGCTATGATCAAGAACAGAGGGAAGGGGTTTGTCGGAGAGGGTGTAGAGTGTTGGTATCTGGAAGAAACTCCCCACCACAGTTCCTGACTAAGAGTTCCCAGAAGTATCTGCCATTCCCTTGATAGCAAAAGAACACTGAATATCATGGTACCTCTTGGGCTAACCAAGCGAGGCAATTCTTATATTTTCAAAATGGGCTACTTAACAGCACCAGTTCCTGTGTTGTTCTAATGTAAGGTTTCTTACTAGCCTTTTCGTTTTTACTCTCCTCCTCCCTCTGCGCATGCACAACTGAATCACTTCTTTGCTGGACCTTTTTGTTCAGCACTTAAGAAGAGTTACATCCACTAATTTGTTCTTCTGTTTTTACAGCTCAGTAGTTGTGGATGTGTCTGTGTTTGCATATGCTCCATTGGCATGCACAGTTGTTTGCTTGGGAGAATATCAGTAGTTGGAAGATTCATTTGGGGAACAAACAAGCCCTCGGAGCATACGGGCAAGGAGGCTAAATGACTGTCTCACTTCTAGAATTTTTCCAAGGAGCATTTCAGTAGGCATGCTCATTTCAAGCTGGGTCAGTTGAAGGAAAAACACATGTGCACACACACAAACACATACACAGGTTTGGTTGTCAGTTTTGTTGTTGTGTTTCCAACTTATGGCAACCCTAAGGCAAACCTATCATGGGGCTTTCTTGGCAAGATTTGTCAGAGGGGGTTTGCCTTTGCCTTCCTCTGAGGCTAAGAGAGTGTGACTTGCCTAAAGTCACCCAGCGGGTTTCCATGGCCCAACAAGGATTTGAACTCTTGTCTCCAGACTCCTTAGTCCAACACTCAAACCACTACACCATAATGGCTCTCAAAACTATTGTTGTTCTTGTTCTTCTGTGACTTGTAGTCATTTCTGACCTATGGAGTCCCCAAGGTAAAGCTATCATGCAGGGGGGTGCTCTTGCTTTTGTCTGAGGCTGAGAGAGTATGACTTGCCCAAGGTCACCCAGTGGATTGCCATGGCTGAACAGGGATTTGAACCCTGGTCTCCAGAGTCATAGTCCAATGCTCAAATCACTACAACACATTGACTCTGAGCATTGCATTAGCTGTGTTCATTTCAAGCCAACTCAGTGGAAGGAATCACAGACAAACAAACAGACAGAGAGACAGACATGCATATACAGTACATGTTTGGCTGTCAGTGCTGCCACTCAAATATCTTTTATGAGCACTAAATTGATCTGACAAAAAAGAAGCAAGGGAAGGGGGGAAAATAAAAGGAGAAGAAACAGCCTGATATTTTCACTGTTATTAGCAGCATCAATTCATTGGCACACTTCCTACTTATGGACAAGTGAAAGGCAAGGGACAAACTATTGTAGCTTGACGTCTCCCAAATGGCACCATATCTTTGCAGCCTTAAATATATGTCATTCTGTGTCTGCTTGGCTGCAGTTTACACTCAGCTGGTTGGTCCCTAGGATCTTTTCAGGCATCCCAAGAGAAATTATGGGCTCAGGGGAACACAGAAAAGCACCTTATCTTTTCACTCAACCTAACAGGGCCGGTCTTAAGGTATGTCACTGCCTGAAGTACAGAAACAATGTAGCTTTCCCCCTCCTTCTCAGGTCAAGGGACCTTGAACCCAAAACCCTATTGAAGAGGAAATTTTACATGCATCTCTCACCCTTTGTGGCAGTAAAACTAACACAGTTAATTCCATGTCTCTCTGACTTTTCTTCGCAAATGAAGATTCAGGAAAGACTCATTCCGCACTTTTTGCAAGTGCACTGATGACTAAAAAGGCCAACCCAAGATAAACAAGTCCGGTTCCAGGAATAACAGCAGAAGGTCTCCTTGGGCGATGTTTCCGGGTTGTGATTATTTCTGCGTTGTCCTTTCTCTTCAAGACTTGTTCAGCATGAGTTCTCAAATAAGGCTGCAGCATTGTGGATAGTGTGTCTCCATGTCTCCCAATGTGAGGCCAGGGCGGACCATTGTTGGTGATCAATTTGGCCAAGCCTGAAATGTTGTTTCAGGAGTCCTTGAATCGCTTTTTTGGAGCACCCCTCTTACGCTGACCCATGGCGAGTTCACCATAGAGTAGTGTTTTTGGGATTTGGGATAAAATACCCATGGTGAGTTCACCGTAGAGTACTATTTTTGGTGGAGAATTATTTTTGAATAACTCGATGTATTACCCTTTCAAAATAACCCAAATCTGCATCCTGAAGTGGCTGCCTCCTATCCCTACATTCATATGAACTCTTTTTACATATATCTTTATAAGTTATGTAGGAACCAAATGTTCTTGTCAATGTCCTTATCAATGCAATCAAATTAATTCTTCAATTCTTGCTGCTCAGGGTAAACTGCTACTAGATATCCTTCTGGGTGGCAACTCCATCTTTTTTTTCTTTTTCTTTTTCTGGTCTGGAGTAATAAACACCTGAGCCGAAGCACAAAAATCAGTGTGTATAGAGCCATTGTACTGTCTATTCTCCTTTATGGGTCTGAAACATGGGTCACCTATCGCCAACACTTACGACTCCTCGAACGCTTTCATCAGTGCTGTCTACGCACAACCCTAAATATACACTGGACTGACTATGTGATGAATGTTGCTGTCCTTGAGCAAGTAGGGATCACCAGTGTTAAGGCCATGATATTGAGAACACAGCTGCGCTGGGCAGGGCACGTTTCTAGGATGGAGGACCATCGCCTCCCCAAAATAGTACTCTATGGTGAACTCGCCATGGGTCAGCGTAAGAGGGGTGCTCCAAAAAAGCGATACAAGGACTCCCTAAAACAACATCTCAGGCTTGGCCAAATTGATCACCAACAATGGTCCGCCCTGGCCTCACATCAGGAGGCATGGAGACGCACTATCCACAATGCTGCAGCCTTATTTGAGAACTCACGCCGAACAAGTCTTGAAGAGAAATGACAATGCAGAAAGAATCACAACCCGGAAACATCACACATGGAGACCTTCTGCTGTGCTTTCTGCAACCGGACTTGTTTATCTCAAATTGGCCTTTTTAGTCATCAGCATGCTTGCAGAAAGCATGGGATGAGTCCTTCCTGAATCTTCATTTGCGAAGAAAAGCCAGAGAGAGAGGGCAACTCCATGCAGTGCAGAATTGTGACACACAGGTGAGCCAACTTAGTGGAGTGGTTTGAGCATTGGCTAGGACTTTAGAATCCTAGTTTAGAACTCAGACATGAAAATCTACTAGGTGATCTTGAGCAAGTCACACTCTCTCAAACTTACAGGAAGTTAATGGCCAACCCCTCTGAATAAATATTTCCAAGAAAACCCTATGATAGGGCCACCATACGTCAGAGTTGGCTTGAAGGCACATAACAACAACATCAAGCTCCAGTGCTGGTGAATGTGCAGACTATGTGGTATGGGAAATCTGTCTGTATGTACATAGACTCACTTGGTGCACTTATTAGTTATAGCTGCTACAAGCAGATGCCACCATGTAGGAAGCTGCATTCTAGTAACTTACATTTTCAAGCTCACTCCTGAAGTGTGGGCATTGGAAGGGGGTGAGAGGTACTGCTCCTGCAGCAAAACCAATTGCAGGAGCTCATCCTTGCCCATGTTCATCTCCTACAGCATCTGAGCAAAGGTCAGGACAAGATACAGGAAGCAGATAGACTGCCTTACATTGAGTCACCTCAGTCGCATTCATCCAGCCGATACCTGCTTAACTGACAACATCTCTAAAGCCAGAATGTCCTTCTTGTCATCTTTCCCCATGGTTCTATTGTGTCTTCCCTGGGAGTGGGGGAACCCGAGATGTTTGCATTAAATTAAGGCTCCCAGTTCTTGATCCCAAGAAGATGCAGATATATGCACATTGTATGCACACATTCAGATTGAAGGAAGAGGGTCTTTACACTGCAATAATGGCTTTCTCAAAGCTTTTCATGCTTTTTACACCCAGACAGAGGAAGTTCAAGAGATCGTTGCTTCTGCTTTGGCTTGTATGTCAAAGAATCAGCTGGTACTACCAGTACTGCTGTTTGTTTACTTCTGGCCCAATCCCTGTTAGGAATTACACTCAGAGTAGAACAAAGTTCTTCTATGAAGTGAAATTTATTTATTAAAACATTTATATCCCATTCTATATCAAAATACTTCAGGGCAGTGTTGTTGTTGTGTGCCTTCAAGTCATTTCCAACTTATGGCGACCCTAAAGAAAACCTATCACCGGGTTTCATTGTCAAGATTTGTTCAAAGAAGGTATGCCTTTGTTTTCCTTTGAGGCTGAGTGTAACTTGCCCAAGGTCACCCAGTGGGTTGCCGTGTCTGAGCAGGGATTTGAAACCTGGGACTTTATCAGACAAGCTCCTTTAAACATTTTTTTTCTGGCATTAAAAAAAATCATTTTTTATGCCAGCAAAAGAACACCCCACCACCACACTTACCTTTTCTCCCAGCAAAGGCTTCCCTGGCAATGAAGAGGAAGCGAACAGAGCTCCATTCACTTCCTTGTTCAAAATCCGACGGATTCTCGCAAGAAGATGATCATATGGGAAATTCAAAAATAAAAACAAAAATAAGCAAGTTAAAGTTTTAAAAAGCACTGGAACCCACTTTAGTGGTCCCAAGCAAAGTGGGGAGGTTCATAAAAAGTGCATCACTTACCTGGATTTTGCAATCTCACCCGGAAATGTTCTGGCTGGACCGACCATTGATGCTGCATTCACATGAGTTAAATGGCACAAGGTTTCACACGCTGGCAATGCTAGCATGCCATGGGGGATCAATTGTGCCATGGGGGATCAATTGAAGGTTTTAGCCATCAATTAAAAAGAACAGGTTTTGGCAGGGACATAAACACAAAAGGGCAACATTGTGTGGTACGCACGCCCTTTTGCATTTATGTGGCATTGTTATGAGATTCTGTCTTACCTGGATTACTCCTCATTCAGCCCATTACAACATGCAGGCACTGATCCAGTACCTGCTCAGCCCCAGCTGGTGCTGAGAATGAAAGGTAGAACTGAGTGATATCAGCATGCACCAAAAGACTCCTTATGATTTCACCTAGCAGCTTCATATAGATATTAAATAGTATGAGATAGAACATTATCAGATGGGGCCAAAATGCCCTGTTACTGCCCTGCCACCTCCTCTCCTATTCCTGCTATGGAATGGAGAAAAATGTTTGCACACTTGCCTCCATTCTGCTGTAGGAACGGGCTCCCTCTCTCCTTGCCAGCCGGCTGTAAATGCAGCCGTCGTAAGGCTGCCTTTATGACTGGCCGGCTGAAATCCTGCTCATTCTCATGAGAGAATGAGCGGGAGGGAAATTCAAAAATATCCCCCCAGCTGTCAAAGCAAGAAAGAAAACAAAACAAAACAAAACAAAACAAAAACAAGTAATCCGGGGAGGTGGGGAATGGTGCATGAGTGTCACGTTCCTGGCCGGAAGTGCTCGGCACAGACCTCTTCTCCCATGCCTGTCATCTCGGAACAGGGATGGGGCTCCTTTTCCCACATCCCTGATTCGGTGACAGACACAGAAGACATGTTCTATTCACAATGTTTCATTGTGAATAGAATACCCCAGGAGCAGCACAGGGGCAGGACGGGAGCAGGATGGAAGGGGTTGACATCATCAGAAAGGGAGCCCCTTTCTCACCTCTGTTCCATTCCTGCCCTGGAATATTAGCCCCATCTGATAATCTCCATAGTCGTGATTCTTGGGACACCCCACAGTTTAAAAGACATGGAGCTGAACAGGAATTTTCCCAATACCACTCTCTGGAACTATCCAAGTAGGTAGCAGGACCACTGTAACACAATACCTCCTACTTCCATACTGCAGAACCTGTACAGTAAGATAATGTAATCAGTAGCATCAAAAAACCTCTGATTAACAGGGTCAGGACAACTGAAGCTATTTCACTACCACACCCTGGCCTGACACCAGACTGAAATAGTTAATATTTCCTCCAAGAATTGCTGAAGTTGTGCAGTAACCTCCATGTAATGTTTAGGAGAAAGCTAGTCTGTATTACACCAACAGATTGCCTGCCATGAATACAGAGGCTCCAAGGAGATTTTCAGATGTGATTTTCGGCAGGATATATTGCAAAACAGCTCCGTTGCTGCCGCGTGGCAGGGGAGCTGTTTCGGACGATGCCGTCCCTCTGCCGAAACCCTCCGTGTCACTTCCGTAACAGAATGGAGGAAACCGCGTCGTATTTCACTTACGGGCAACAATCGTAAATGAAATACAACGCGGTTTCCTCCATTCTGTCACGGAAGTGACACGGAGGGTTTCAGCAGAGGGACGGCATCGTCCGAAATAGCTCCCCTGCCGCGCGGCAGCAAGGAGCTGTTTTGCAATATATTCTGCCGAAAATCATGTCTGAAAATCTCCCAAGTCTAGGGGATCTGGGAAGAGACAATTATCTGAAGATCTCGAGATCTGCTGAACAGCAAAATCTGGAGTTACAGAATAGAAGCTCAGGAAATCTGCTCAACAGATGAAATTGACAGACCTATGGCCTGACTTTAGTCTAAATACCCTAAAGGCACCAGAGCCTTTCTCATCTTGGAAGCTAAGCAAAGTCAGTCCTGATTAGTACTTTGATGGGAGCCCACCAACAAATACAAGGTGCTGTAGGCTATTTTTCAGAGGAAGGAACTGATACAACCACTTCTTATTCCTTGCCTAAGAAAACGTTATGAAATTCATGGAGTTACCATAAGTTGACAGAAGACTTGAAGGCACTCATTCACACACACACAGCGTGATTCAGTATAAGACCATTTCCACTGCTCCTTATATGATGGTGATTCTGTTTTAAATGTACAATTTTCAAATATACTTTACATGCACCTTTTGCAAACATTTCTTTATAATACCATTGATATTTATGGCCTTTGCTGCATCAAAACTCTTTAGCATGAACAGACGGGGAAGACTTATACACACAAGCAAACATATGCTTAAAATACATGTATGTATGATTCCCTTCCGTCTTGAAGTCAGTGGTGGTGACATCATTTGGTTAAATTGTTGTTATCTGCCAAATTAAAACTGTTTTAGTTATTCTTTGGTATTTAATAAAATGTTGAATGAATGGTAGGTGTTCAATGAATGGTAGGTGTTATATCAAGCACAAAGAAATGGGTCTGCATGAAAGTGTGCACACACATATGAATGAAAATGATAGGCTCCCAGACCTCTGTTGAAGACCACCCAGAAGTTTAATTTACTACAGAATGAAGCTTCCTTATTTGTGCAGTAAAGCAAGCTGCTATGAATATATTTTACAAGTCTTCTGGTCTTTCTATTTTGTTTGCTTCCTCCCTTCTTCCACATATGCTTGCAGTTTGCTGAATTAGTTACCTTCTCAGAAATATTATATAGCATCTTATGATAATTAAAATTGACCAGTAACTTCCCACAATCAGTTTGGATGAGTATATAAAGTGGGCCTGATAAGATGTCTCAAGAGGTGTGCTATCTCCCCGGGGGCAAAAATCCATGATGTAACAGAGATGCTGACGAGACTTGTCAAGCCCACTGACTGTTATCCCTTCCTCTTGGTCCATGTGGGAACCAATGATACTGCAAGGCATAGCCTTCAGAATATCAGAAGGGATTATGAAGCTCTTGGTAGGAAGCTGAAGGACCTGGATCTGCAAGTAGTCATTTTGTCTGTACTTAAGTGGATGGGCATGTCCCAGGAAGGGAGAGAAATACAGTGGTGGTGAACAACTGGCTGTGCAAAAAGAAGTCATGCCAGACTAATTTTATCTCTTTTATTTTGATAGAGTTACAAACTTGATAGATGAAGGGAATGCTGTGGATATAGTGTATCTTGTTTCAGTAAGGTCTTTGACAAGTCCCCCACAATATTCTTGCAAAAAAGTTAGTAACATGTGGGCTAGAAAATATGACTGCTAGGTGGATTTGCAATTGGTTGACCGACCAAACTCAAAGGGTAGTCACCAGTGGCTCCTCTTCATCCTGGAGAAAAGTGACTAGTGGGGTGCCACAGGGATCTGTCCTGGGCCCAGTGCTGTTCAACATCTTTATCAATAACTTGGATGTGGGAATAGAGGGCATGCTTATCAAATTTGCAGATGACACCAAATTAGGAGGGGTAGCTAAAGCTAATACCCTAGAGGAGAGGATCAGAATTCAAAGTAACCTTAACAGATTAGAAAGCTGGGCCAAAACTATATATATAAAAAAAAAGAATTTCAACAGGGAGAAATGTAGGATTCTACACTTGGGCAGTTCAAATGAAATGCACAGATATAGGATGGGTGACACCTGGCTTGATAGTAGCACATGGGAAAGGGATCTAGGAGTCTTAGCTGACCACAAGCTGAACATGAGTCAGCAGTATGATTCGACAGCTAAAAAAACCAATGCAATTCTGGGCTGCATCAATAGGAGTATAGTGTCTAGACTAAAGGAAGTAATAGTGCCTCTCTGTTCTGCTTTTGTCAGACCTCACCTAGAATACTGTGTCCAGTTCTGGGCACCACAAATAAAAAATGATATTGAGAAGCTGGAATGTGTCCAGAGGAGGACGACCGAAATGGTAGGAAGTCTGGAAGCCATGTCCTATGAGGAGCTGCTTAGGGAGCTGGATATGTTTAGCCTAGAGAAGAGAGGGTTAAAAGGTGGTATGATAGCCATGTTTAAATATTTGAAGGGATATCCTATTGAGGATGGAGGAAGCTTTTTTTCTGCTGTTTCTGTAGATATCAGGACATAGATCAATGGACTCAAACTATAGGAAAAGAGATCCTACCTAAACATTAGGAGGAACTTCTTGACAGTAAGAGCTGTTTGATAGTGGAATATGCTGCCTTGTAGTGTGGTGGAGTCTCCTTCTTTGGAGGTTTTTAAACACAGGCTGGATTGTTATCTGTTGGGGATGCTCTGATTGTGTATTCCTGCACAGCAGGAGGCTGGACTAGATGGCCCTTGTGGTCTCTTCCAACTCTATGATTCTATGGACTTTTTCAGACTGAGATTTGTAACGCAAGCAGCCTCGTCCCGTTGCGAGGCTGCTGCGCAGCAGGGGGAGCATTTCGGATGACGCTGTCCCCTTGCCGGTACTGTTCCGGAACAGCTGGGAGGCTGCAGCGCCATATTTGGTGATTTCCTAATCACGGAAGTTGACCATGATTAGGAAATCGCCAAATATGGTGCTGCAGCCTCCCAGCTCTTCCGGAACAGTACCGGCAGGGGGACAGCGTCATCCGAAATGGCCCCCCTGCCGTGCAGCAGCCTCGCAACGGGGACGAGGCTGCTTGAGTTACAAATCACCATCTGAAAAAGTCCTATGATTCTAAAGCAAACAGAACTCAGGATTTATTCCTCTGCACTGCAGACCTTTGGGGGTATTTTTTTTCAGTGACTAATGTGTTCCTAGTCCCCAGCTGTGATGTTGCTGGCATTTGCTTTTTCAGATGAGTAGCAAGTGATTTTTTACATTAAAGAGAAGAACTTATTGTTAATTGATTAAATTTGTACATTACACCATCTGCCTTATGTATAATGAAAATCATTAACACTTTGAATACCCACCCCCAAAATACAAGGAACAATCAATAATAATAATAATAATAATAATAATAATACAAATTGAGGCTGGCATTAAAATTAAGAGCAACAAACCATGATAAAACAATATTTAAACATTAATTATTATTATGTTTATTTATATAGCGCCATAAGCTTTACATAGCACTTTACAAAAAAGAAAAACAACAATCCACAATAAACACAAAAACCTTCCTACAGCTCACAATCTAAAACCACAAACAAAATTATAAAATTAATAAAATATTACTATAACAAGATTAAAATAATACTATAAAAGTGCAAGTTAATACAAATAATATGGACATAAAATCAAAATGAAAGTTGGAAGGCTTTAATTGTACTGGTTTTGTCAAGAAGGTGTGAGCAATATTGCCTCTTACAAACCATGGTGGTAAATCAATGAATCTCCAATATGAAAAAGTGATTAAGAAGTCCCTTAAATGTTGAGGATGGTTTTCATACTGGGTTTAATAGAATCACTTGTAAAGCGAACAAGATAATAAGCAGCTGGTTTCATAGAGACATTTCAGGAAAGTTTTTTTTTAATCTATAGGATTCCATAGGTTTTAAAAAACTACTGATTTCTTTAAAACAACAACAACTATATTTTAGAAAGTATTTTAGTTCTCTGAATTACTGACCCCTAGCTGAGCTTCAGCTACTTGCTCCCCTTTTCATTATGTATATGGCCCATTGTGGCTGAGATATGCTGGAACCATTCCATTTCTCCTCCAAGTGAAACTGGTAAAGAGGTATTTGCATTCCTTTCCTCTTTTTGGCGTTCACCATACAAGGCTTTTTTCCATCGTGAAAGTGCTTCAGTGTTTGAATTTTTGTGGCCCACGTGTTCCCTCTGTCTCTGTCCAATTTCTGGTGTGCTACAACTTATCGATGATTTCCCCCTGTCAATAGCCCTTTAATTGCACGAAACTCCCACCATAACAGCACATGTGGTATGAAATTGCATGCTTGTTCCAGCTTCTTTTTGTCACATTATCATTCGAGGGTATGATTAGTCTGTTCACTACTCTCTCTGCCCCTGCAGTCTTCCCAGTTCAACTTCCAGTGGCCATTTCGTTGAGACCTGACGCATCCAACACAGACATCCTGGCGCTGCTTTTAATTTTCAAATTTTAGCCGAATGCCTTTGGATAATGCAAACAAAATTGATCAATGAAAGCAACTGACAGGCATCTTTAACGTGGAAATAGCGTGCCCTGAAAGTGCTTCAGTTATATCACAGCTACATCCATGGTGCTAAGTATGCATGCACTACTTGCAGAAAATCCTGGGCAGAGGCCAAAGTATCGTGAGATCGTGCAAAATCCAAACACGAACACAGATAGATCAACAAGATCGTGCATGCACACAATCATGTGAGGAAGTGACATGAGAAGGAGGAGACTGACACAGAAATGGAAAAATGATGGGAAGGAGGGGCAGAGAACACCAATGTGGTGCGCAAGAAGTGCTAAACTCGCTTGTTTTTCTGCCTCTGTTCTGGAATGAGCTGATACATATAGTGTAAAACAGACATGAATCCATCATTTACATGATGAAAACATTGCACCTTCAGACCTCTGTGTAGTAAATGTGTTAGTAAAGCAATCCACTCTAGCTTTATCACTGGAACCTGGTGGCACAGTGGTGGGAGCCCTGGTGGCGCAGTGGTTAAATGCAAGGACTGCAAGTCACCACATTGCATGTTCGATTCCAGCGGGCTCCAAGGTTCACTCAGCCGTCCATCCTTTCGTAGGTTGGTAAAATGAGTACCCAGCTTGTGGGGGCAATTAGCTAACACACATTGGAAACTGTTTAATGCAGTGTAGATGTGTAAATAGCATTGCTTAAAAAACAATTTGTAAGCCGCTCTGATAGCCTTGTGGCTGAAGAGCGGGGTATAACTAACTAACTAAATAAAAAAAAAAATAAACTTTCTGTATGGCTGGCTTGGCCTTGGGATGAAAGTGTTAAACATTGCTAAAACACTGGGCAGGATTTAGGGCTGTACCTCAAATAGCAGAACTGCAGAATCCAACAGAATCAGGAAATGGGTGATCTCCCCCTTCCCACTACTATGTCCCAAATCCTTGTTCTAGAGTGCTAGGCCGGGTTTTGGCATTCTGAGAGTGGCATGGAGAGAAAAAAAGGAAATTCCTTACTGGAGCTGTGGTGCCATATTCTTTCATTAGCTTTAGGCCTGTATTCCAACCATAAGCTGGTATGCACGTATTAACTAGCCACATGAGGATCTAGCAAGACTACACCACTCCTAAAGTAATTTTGGAATAATTACCATAGCCACTAGAGAGGTGAAGCTTCTGTAAGCTCCATTTACCTTTTCAGGTGTTCATAAATGGTTAGCAGATTTTTTTTTTAAAAAAACCCTCCTTCCTCTTCCATAGAAAAGTTCTTTGCATAAGTAAGAAAGTATTAAACAAACTTATTTACTTGATGTTCATCAGTCTGTTTCAGAAATATATGGTTATAAATCAAGCGTTATTAGTATGTCATGTTTTTCTCACACTGCGTACAAGCATAGAGGAACTAGATGGTTGTTTCTGTTAAGCTGTCTGTGCTTAGCGATATAGATCTTCCTTGTTGGACTGTGGCACTGATCTTTCTTGCTACTTGAAAAATTAGTACAGTAGCACCCCTGTATCCACTGATTCAGTTATCTGTGGTTGGCAACAGCAGGGGTGGTGGTGGATGGGGGAGAGGGGAGGATTTAATTATCTTTGGGGTGGGGTGGGGGCTGGAACCAATCCCCTGTGGATATGGGGGGTGCTACTGTACTGTCCCATCACCAATAAAAGTTTTCTTGTGCTGCTTCTCCCAAAGTTCTCTGTTGGCCTAAGTTCACTTGACTTTTGGAGCGTATAAAATTCCAGAGATCAGAAGAGCTGAAAAATCTGCTGAAATATTTACTGACTTGTCGACTGCTTTCAACAGTGTGTAAGATTGACAAGCTGTGCTTTTAGTAAAATTTTGTTGATATCAATGAGTTGCTATATCTGCAGTACCTGTATGTATATGATTGGATTGAGAAACCTTCATTTCACTGAGGTGAAAAAAAAATGAAAAAAGGCAAACAATGTTCAGTTCTTCAGAAGGTTCTGGGACATTTCAATGAATAGCTTTTAAGGTTTCATTCTCATTTTGGTGTTATCTATGGCTATTTCCCCACAAGACTGAATGCTAGTTTTCCTGCATTTTTCCTGTACATGGTAGCATGAAACTTCCAAAATGGACCCAGGTCAAGAAGGCTCAATTTTAAAGCCTCTAAAGACTTCAGTTTAAGAATATAGAAAAAAATAACCTTTTGTTTTTATGCACAGTTGTACTTCATCATGGTTAAGAAACAATGCTATCTATTTCTCCCTTAGAAAAGGGTGTGCCACAACATGTAATTGTCCTGATGCATAAACTATACTCAGGACAAGAGGCCACCCTCAGAACAGAATGGTTTCCAATTGGCAAGTCAGGCAGGGCTGCATTTTATCACCCTGTCTGTTTAACTTGTATGCTGAATGTATCATACATAAAATAGGATTAGATTCAGAGGAAACAGGCATGAAAATTGGAGGAAGAAACATCAACAATTTAAGATATGCAGATGATACCATATAGCAGAAAACTCAGACTTGGAACTATTACTGAAGAAAGTCAAGGACGAAAGTGCAAAGGCAGATTTACAGGTGAATATTAAGAAAACAAAAATAATAACCAGCGTTGATTTACATAACTTTAAAGTAGATGACAAAGACACTGAAATAGTTAAAGATTTTTCATACCTTGACTCAGTCATTAATCAGAACGGAGCAGTCAAGAAAACAGAAGAGGACTAGAACTTGAAAGGGCAGCTATGAAGGAACTAGACAAGATCCTGAAGTGTAAAGATATATAATTGAATACTAAAGTTAGGATTGTCCATGCCATCGTGGCTGTTGAAGATGGGGTTACTTGGAGGTCTCTCATTCATAGGGTCGCCATAAGTCGACTAGATGGCAATTAGCAACAACAAATTGATTCAATGAGCCTCCTCTAGTGGGGATTAGCAATTGGATTTAGGTGCTCATCTCCTGCGACAGCACTAGTAATGATTGCCCATTCTGAATATTACGGGTAAAATGTGAAAGTTACTCAGATATTGCCTTGCATGTTAAAAAAAAAAATCAAGCTGCATTCAAAAATAGGAAAAGAAAGGGTGTGAGAGGAGCTTCATGGAGAAGCAATTCATTCATTTCAGATTTTTAAGAATGTCCAGATATACAACCTTAAAAGCTCAGACAGAGGAATATTTATTTATAAGTAAGTCCATATAAATGTGGACATAACTGAAACATAGACATGTATGGATAATAGACACTCCTTTACATTAAAAAAGCAAATGAAAACTGTCATCTTGTTAGTATGTTATGATATTGTAACTCTGCCTTACAACATCACAACTCACTTTTTTGGTCTTGCACAGCCTGGAATTCTCTTCTGGCCATGCAATAACCAAAAAATCCCCCTAAAACGTATCTTGTAAGACATGCAGACTCCGTTGATACAGCCATTTCCAGACTGTCACAGAGTGAGGGAATCACCAGCAACATGTGCTGTGCGGGGACCGTACAGAGGAAGTGGCTGCAGAGGAGAGGGTCACTTCACAGACACAGGAGGTAGACAGCTGGAGGAATGTCACACAGAGAACAAGAAAATCCAGGGGTTCTTCGAGCAGCTTGCAGCTACAGAATTGATTTGAAGCCCTCTCCCTTATAAGGACAATGAAGAAGAACAGCATGGACAGACTTCAGGGGTAGAGCAGGGGACCTTGAGAGGACCACCGCAAGGAACAGCAGCTGCGAAGCCTCGGAGGAGGCATGTGGTTGTGGTGGGAGACTCCTTGCTGCGGGGTACAGAAGCAGTGGTTTGTGGGCCTGACAAGATGTCTCCGGAGGTGTGTTGTCTCCCTGGGGCAAAGATCCGTGATGTGATGGAGAGGCTGACAAGACTCGTCAAGCCGACGGATCATTACCCCTTCCTTTTAGTTCATGTAAGAACCAATGATACTGCAAGGCACAGCTTTCCGAAGATCAGAAGAGATTATGAGGCTCTGGGGAGGAAGCTGAAAGAAATGGATGCACAGGTTGTCATCTTGTCTCTTCTGCCAGTTGAAGGGCATGGTTCAGGAAGGGAGAGGAAAATAGCTGACATAAACAACTGGCTCCATAGATGGTGTCACCAAAAATTATTTGGATTCTTGGATCATGGGCTGCGTTTCCATGAGGGGGGACTTCTGGCAAGAGATGGGGTGCATCTCATGACAGTTGGCAGAAACATTTTTGCCTATAGTGTCAAGAATTTGATCAGGAGGACTTTAAACTGAGTCATATGGGGGAGGGAGATAGTATTCTGGGAGGCAAAAAGGCTGGAGAAAATAGTCAAGCTGTCATAGAGGGAACAAGGCAAACAGCGCAAGGACCCAACAGTGGGAGGCAAAAAAACTTGCACAGGCAGCAAGTAAAGGGAACACATGGTCTCAGATGTCTCTACACTAATGCACAGAGCATGGGAAATAAGCAAGATCAACTTGAACTCCTAGTACTACAAAACAAATATGATATAATAGGCATTACTGAAATCTGGTGGGATGAGTCACATGACTAGAATGTAGGAATAGAGGGGTATAACCTTTATAAGAGAAACAGGCCAAGCAGGAAAGGAGGAGGAATAGCTTTATAAGTCAGGGATATTTATACCAGTGAAGAGATCCATGACACCAATACTGGAAGCCAGGGGGAGAGCATCTGGATAAAAATTAAAGGCAGGGGAAAACAACAGGGATGTTATTGTGGGACTCTGCTACAGACCTCCAAGTCAGACAGAGGAATTGGATGATACCTTTCTAGAACAGATGAACACACACGCAGAAAGGAGAGATGTAGTAGTGATGGGTGACTTCAACTATCCTGATATTTGCTGGCAATCTAACTCAACCAAAACTTCAAGGTCTAGCAAATTCCTTACTTGCCTGGAAGACACTTTTATGGTCCAAAAGGTGGAAGAGGCAACAAGGGGGTCAACTGTTTTAGATCTGATCCTAACCAACAGGGATGACCTGGTTAATGGGGTGCAAGTGGTGGGATCCTTAGGTGAGAGTGATCATGTTCTCCTGCAGTTTGTTATACAATGGAAAGGAGAAGCCAAGCATAGTCAGACACACATGCTAGACGTTAGGAGAGCTGATTTCAATAAACTCAGGGAAATACTGGGGGTGATCCCATGGTCAGGAATACCAAAAGAGAAGGGACCTCAAGACGGATGGGACTTTCTCAAAAGGGAGATGCTGAAGGCACAATTTCAAACAGTACCATTGAAGAAGAAAAACGGGACGTGTCTCAAGAAACCAGGATGGATGACTAAAGAACTTTCAATGGAGCTAAGTTTTAAATGGAACATGTATAGGAAATGGAAAAGGGGGGAAATCACCAAAGAAGAATTCAAACAGATAGCGAACACGTGTAGGAGTAAAGTCAGAAAAGCTAAAGCATAGAATGAGCTCAGGCTTGCTAGAGAGGTTAAGAAGAATAAAAAGGGGTTTTGGGGAGTATGTCCGCAGCAAAAGGAAGAAGAAGGAAATGGCAGGGCTACTACCCAGAGAAGATGGCAAAATGCTAACGGGGACAGAGAAAAGGCAGAATTACTCAACACCTTCTTTGCCTCAGTGTTTTCAGAAAAGGAAAAGGAGGACCAGCCTGAGGATAATGGAACAGAGGACACAATAGGGGAAATCCAGCACAGAATAAGCAAAGAGGTAGTACAGGAATATCTTCTTAATCTAAATGAATTTAAATCTCCAGGACCAGATGAACTACATCCAAAAGTATTAAAAGAGCTGGCAAATGTAATCTCAGAGCCATTGGCAATAATCTTTGAGAACTCCTGGAGAACAGGAGAAGTCCCAGCAGACTGGAGGAGAGCAAACATTGTCCCCATCTTCAGAAAAGGAAAAAAAGAGGATCCCAACAATTATCGTCCAGTTAGTCTGACATCAATAGCAGGGAAGATTCTAGAGCAGATCATTAAACAGAGAGTCTGTTTAGAAGGCAATGCCATAATCCCAAAAAGTCAACATGGGTTTCAGAGAAACAAGTCAGGCCAGACTAATCTGATCTTTTTTTTGATAAAATTACCAGCTTGGTAGATGAAGGGGACGCTGTGGATATCGCATACCTTGATTTCAGTAAGGCCTTTGACAAGGTTCCCCATGACATTCTTGCAAACAAGCTTGTAAAATGTGGGCTAGACAAGTTAACTGTTCAATGGATTTGTAATTGGTTGACTGGCCAAACCCAAAGGGTGCTCAGCAGTGGCTCCTCTTCGTCTTGGAAAGATGTGACCAGTGGGGTGCCACAGGGTTCTGTCCTGGGCCCAGTGCTATTCAATATCTTTATCAATGACCTGGATGAGGGAATTAGGGGCATACTTATCAAATTTGCAGATGACACCAAACTAGGAGGAGTAGCTAATACCCTAGAGGACAGGATCAGAATTCAAAATGACCTGGATAGACCGGAGAGCTGGGCCAAAGCTAACAAAATGAAATTCAATACGGAGAAATGTAAGATACTGCACTTAGGGCGGAAAAATGAAATGCATAGATATAGGATGGGAGAGACCTGGCTGAACGAGACTACGTGTGAAAGGGATCTAGGAGTCCTAGTAGACCACAAGTTGAACATGAGTCAACAGTGTGATGCGGCAGCTAAAAAGGCCAATGCGATTGTGGGCTGCATCAGTAGAAGTATAGTGTCTAGATCGAGGGAAGTAATAGTGCCACTCTATTTTGCCTTGGTCAGACCTCACCTAGAATACTATGGGGTTTTGTGCGAATACCATGTTTTTCTGAACAAAGATATTTTTTCATGTAAAAAATAACCCCACACCTCTATTTCCAGTAACATGTGTTTTTCATGGGCCATACTGTTGTGTTCTGTTGAAAAAATAGCATATGTGTGTTTCTGGAAACAGGTGTGTATGTGTGTGTGAGAGCGAGAGAGAGAGAAAAAAACATGTTTTGTACAAAAAAAAAAACAACACTGGGAAAAAATGCTGTGTTTCTTTGTACAAATCACAACCATTTTCCATAAAACGTGTACACCACCGAACTGTATTTCTGCACAGAATAATTTCTTGAAAAACATCAGTATGTGAGAATACCAGATGCAAACAGCACAGAAATACTTGTTTTCTCCATAGCCAGAAGAAAACCACAGAAAAGACTTTTCCTTGTATGTGAGGATGAAATTGCACTGTAGTCCACAGAGCTGTTTAAAAGCTTTTAAACAAAGGACAGTCATCTTGCAGCCCTTTATATAATGGCTTTTTCTCTTAAGACATATAAGTACTATGTGAGATATACAGTTGTCCCTTCACATTCACTGGGGTTTGGTTCCAGGACCCCCCGTGAATACCCAAATCTGTGAATACTCAAGGCCCCTTATATGCAATGGCATAACAAAATGGTGTTCCTTATATAAGATGGCAAAATCAATATTTGCTTTTTGGATTATTATTTTTTTAAGAATATTTTCAAGCCGTGAATACTTAACTCCATGAATGCCAAATCCATGAATGTGGAGGGACAACTGTATACTCCTTTAGTTTTTTGAGTATTTATCAGTATTTATACTCCACCCTTCAAAAGTTTTTCTATAATGAAATCAAGAAAGGTGACAAATGAGTTTCCTAGGAAGAGTATACCACAAGTGGGGCACCATAATAATAAAGCTCTTTACCTGTGGTTCTTTCATGTTACAAAGTTAAAGCACTATGATTCCTCTTTAAACTGCCATGGCAACCTTCTATGGAATCTTGGGGTCTAGACTTTGGGAAGCACTAGAGCTCACTGGCTGAAAATTCTAATTTTTTTTTTAAAATGTGCTTTTAAGTTGCCTGTCAACTTATGGTGACCTTGTGAATTTTGTTGGGTTTTTCTTAGGCAAGGAATACTCAGAGGTGGCTTTGCCAGTTCCTTTCTCAGAAATCCAGCCTACAGCATCTGGCATTTATTGGCAGTTTCCTATTCAAGTACTGCCCAGGGCTGACCCTGCTTAACTTCCAAGATCAGACAGGATCTCGTGCCTTTAAGGTATTTAGGCCCACTGAGAATTGTAAATACCCCTCCCAAAACTACATATCCCAGAATTCCATAGAACAGAGTCATGATGGTGAAAGTGGAATCATAATGTTATAGTTGTGTAGTGTGAACGGGCCCCTGGTAATAATCAATTGCACCTCAGATTCCCGGGGTACCTGGGGAAGGGTTTCTGATAATTATCTCACCATAGCAGATATTTGCAGGGTCAAGGAGTTAGCACTCTGAATTCAGTCCTCTTTTGCATGATTGGATAAGTGGCATCTTGCATCCCAACTGCATGGCCTAGTAGCAAGGTAAGAATCTAACAGATCCCATGAGAATCCATGCATGTAAGACCCAATAGACTCTGGTATGCAAAAAGAAGACCGAAAGAACTAAAAGCACATGGAAGTCAATGGCTCCAGAAGATTAAAAAAAAAAATATTGGGGCTGGCTGCATCCTGCATGCCAAAAGCATTGAAAGAACAGAGTTTGCCAGTTTCTTGCTACTGATTATGGGTACCTTTTAGGTTTTAGGAGATTATCACACACACTTAATATCCCTGGAAAAGGGATGACCGGAGATCACTAAAAGGCTTTCTGTTCAGCACATTCCTGGAGTGGGCCTTGCAGGACAGGGCGGGATCCGCCTTTGTCACACACCACCTGGATGACTTCCTCATGATGGGACTTGCTGGGGGGGAGGAATGTGGGTTCTTGCTTTCTTCCTTCCAGGCTCTGGCAGACGAACTTGGAGTCCCCCTGGCGCCGGATAAGACGGTGGGCTCCACCACATCCCTGGTGTACCTGGGAATACAGCTGGAATCTGTGGCAGGAGTGTCCAGGCTGCCCAACGACAAGATCAGGGGATTGAGGGACATGCTGGGCAACCTCAGACTGAGGGAGAAGGCCATGCTGAAGGAAGTCCAATCACTATTGGGGCATCTGAATTTTGCATGCAGGGTTGTTTCCATAGGAAGGGCCTTTTGCGCCGCATTGCGAGGCTCACCAGGGGTGTAAGTGCGCAACACCATCGCATCCGTCTGACCAAAGGGGTCAAGGATGACATGGGGGTATGGTTGGTTTTCCTGGAATGTTACAACGGAGTCTCTGCCTGGCAGGGGCTATTGGACCTGGAGGGCGGTCTGCAGGTGCACTCCGATGCAGCGGGCAGCTTGGGATTCGGGGTGTATTACAATGGCCACTGGTGCGCGCAGCCGTGGCCCCAGGCATGGGCAGCCTCGGGTATTGCCAGGGACCTCACATTCCTGGAATTCTTTCCCATATTGGTGGCCATCACTATCTGGGGAGAGGATTTCAGGGACAAGAGGGTCTGTTTCTGATGTGACAATCAGACAGTGGTTAGGATTATCAACAGGCAGTCCTCCAGGTCTGAAAGGGTCATGAGACTGATACGCCAGTTCGTGCTGGTCTGCCTTGAGGCCAACATCACTTTCCACGCCCAACACATCCTGGGTGTGGATAACGAGATTGCGGATGCATTGTCTCGATTTCAGGAGGAGCGGTTCCACCTGCTGGCACCAAATATTGACAAGATGGCGGCCCCCTTCCCAGCAGACCTCTGGAGCCTTGGGAACGTGTAGTGATCCAGGGAGTTGCTGACTCATTGGCGCCTTCAATGCAAGCCATCTACAAGAGAACCGCCTCCCAATTCATGATGTTCCGCAGGCAGCAGGGGTATGGAGCATCTTGGCTGGCATCAGAACGGGAAGTCTTGCACTACCTGGCTACACTGAAGGAGAAAGGGTTGGCATCCAGGACCATCGCGGGTCATGCGGCAGGCATCTCCTTCTTCAGCAAGGCAGCTGGCCTGGGGGACCCCTGTGACACCTTCATGGTAAGGAAAGCTCTGGAGGGCTGGAGAAGGGCAGCGCCATGGGCAGTGGACTCGAGGTGGCCTTTGTCCTATGAGATGCTTTCCCAGCTGGCAGGGTGGCTGTCAGCCATTTGCCACTCAGCTTATGAGGCATTGCTCTTCACCATGGCATTCTGGAGGTGGGTTGCATGGCCGGCCTGTTCGACGAGCCTCCCATGCCCAATGTGCGAGTTTCCCCACTGGGGGTGTTTCCCAAGAAGGCACCCGGGAAATTCCATCTCATACACCACTTATCATATCCGAAGGGTGCTTCGGTCAATGACGCTATCCCTCAGGAACTGTGCACAGTTTGTTACGCGTTCGTTACGCGTCATTGGACCATATGGTCTGGCTTTTGCAGAATTGCGGCCATGGTGCCCTCATGGCCAAGTGTGACATCCAATTGGCGTTCAGGTTGTTACCTGTACATCCAGACGACCACTGCCTGCTGGGTTTTAAATTCCATGATAAGTGGTATTATGACATGGCATTGCCCATGGGTTGCTCCATCAGCTGCGCGGCCTTTGAGACTCCGGAGCCAAAAGGGGCGGAGAGGCAACAGAGCAGCCTTTTATCTACTCTGTCGCTCCCCTTATAACATCATCCGGCCGCACCATAGGCTGGCCGGATGTCCCGCCCCCTTGCAGCTGCGAGCCAATCAGGAGCCGGGAGGCCCCGCCCGATTTGCCGGCCATGGCTGCCCCGCCCCTTCCAGTCATGGGGCAGCCTGGGAAGGGGAAGCTTAGATGGCGGCCGCCAGGGGGTGACCATGCGGTCCCCCGGACCTCCCCCCCTGCACCGCTGGGCTGGGGGGAAGCCTCGGAGGGCTTCATGGGGGCGCTGCCTGGGCCGCAAAAAGGCCCGCCACCAACCGGCAGGCCCCCTTCTGTTCAGACGACATTATCCCCATCCTGTCATGCTCCCATCCCCCCTCCTCACCCTCTTATTAATGATTTAATCATTAATAGATCACCTGTTACATCTATGCGACGGAATCACAGGTGTCTGAAATGGAGCCCATTATGCTGGCATGATGCCAGCCGTGGTGGGGGGTCCCTCCCAAACACTTCAGGTTGAGATCTTTTTTTCTTTTTAAATTTCCAGTGCAGCCGTTCTCTCACGAGAACTGCCAGGATTTGCTTTACGGATCGTGAATGCAGCTTTGCGATGGCTGCATTCGCTCCCAGCCAGCTGAGGGGAGGGGGAGCAGTTTCTATAATGAGATAAGGTAGCTGTTTGAAAACTTTTTTAAAAAGTGTTACAGGGATGGGAGTGGGGTGGAAGTGGGGTGGGTGGGGGTACCAAGACAGGGCCGCTGTTAAAGGGCCCATCTGATAATCTCCTTAGAATCACCATGACTTACTGTACATTCAGTGAAGCAGACTGAATACAATTCAATTGAATATAGTACAGATACCATTTTTCTGTTAAAGCTGCAAACCTAGCATTAACTTCACTATAAGTATTTAATACTGTGAAGTTTATGTTAGGTTTTCAGTTTTAATATTCAGAGTGATATTTAAGATAAAGGGGGAAATGTTGCTTCATAAAAACCACATTGTTTGGAGAAGGGTTTTTCTTCACTTTGATAGTAGAGATTAATTTTAATGCAATATCCAAGATTAATTTATCCTATTTCTAGGGATAATATTCTGGTAGTATCGGGTACTCCTTTTGAGCCTTTCTTTCTAGAAATAAAATATCTGTTTTTGATTTTTTTTCCTTACATTGATTGTTGTCATGTTGAACCACAAAGGTCAGTTTCAAGAAGAGTTAGATTTTAGAGTTATTTTAGAGTTAGATTATAGCAGTGTAGTCCATCTCTTAGCTATTTCAGCTTACCTTCTATGACCAAATGAAACTGGCATACACCCTTGTCATCAGGCACTAAGCCATCTTGACAGATGGGCATGAGGGTGAGCAAGCAAGAAACCATGTTGGAGCATTTAATTTGTTAGTAAAGGGCAAAATTCCTGGACAGAATGTTAAAAGTAGGTCTATAAATTAAGGAAAATGTCACAGATAGCCTCTTCTGCTGCAGAACAAGTGAAAATAGTAACAGGGCTTCTGCATTTTAGAGAAGACATACACTTTTACTGAGCTAAGGCTCTGTTTGAAAAGGGATATCAACACAAAGTTTCAAGAACACTTTTGGTAACGTACCAGGTATTTCCCCAGAACTCATTTGCCACTGATTACGGGACTTATATATGAATATGTAGATCATACTGACATGTGTCTGTATTTGTGTCTGGGTGTGTGTAAAGAATTTCACAGACCTTTATTTTTAGTCTGCAAATTGTAAAGGACCAAAATAATAAAAACAAAAAACCCTACATTGTTTTACTAGAGAAAAGTCAAAGACTCAAGTCTAAATCCAGTTTCTGCTCTCATGTAGATGAGACCCATTAACTCAAAGGGGTTCACATAAGTGTAGACGTACCATTCAGCAGTTGTTTCAATGTTCCACTCTAGTTGGAATTAGCAATTGGTTTTAGGTCTCAGCCTGATTAAAATATCTGTGATGTGGTAGTTGTCTGAATGAGATTGCAGATCCCTGTGAAACATCATGTTCCCATCACCATGTCTGTAAAGACTGGAGCACTTCATTTGCCATAGCTCCACAGAGTGCCTTTATGTCACCAGGAATATCATAGCATTAATTATGAATGCTATACACAACAGCACCAAAACACGTAGTTCAATTTTCATGAATATAATTTTAGACATCTGCAGCTCAACCCACATATGACACCACCAAGCTCATTTGGGCAGCTGTCATACCACTGTTATCACACTTCAACCAGTCCTTAGACTGTGCTCATTTAAAAATAAAAAAGTAGTAATATTTTTGATATATCTAAATGTTGCCTCTGAAGAAATTAGTGATAATGTTCTCAGGAACTGTTGGGGAACTTTTGAAAATACAAGTGAATGCTAGACTCTACAAATACTACCCTCCACCCCAGTACATATCCAATCCTGTCTTAGAATTGCTATTTCTTCTCTCTTTACCTAGAGCTTGGCCATGCTAACTGAAGATGATGAAGTTGCAGTCCAGTACTTATTCACCTGGTTGAGGAAAGCTAGTGTACCTGGTTGTAATCCATACCAACATGTGATTTACAGTTTCTCTACGCTACTGAATCATCTGTCCCTCTAGTTCCTTTGAACACTGTGCCATCAAATTGAAGAAGCCTGTTTTACATGAGAAATTATATTTCCTATTGAATAATACAAGTTGATACTTTCTGTAACATGACTATGTTCATACACACTCAAACACACTCTATAACCTGTATGTATGAATGTATACACATATGTATGTATGCACATAAGCTGTACTCAGGACAAGAGGCTACTGTTAGAATACAGAGAATGGAATGTTTTCCAGTTGGCAAGGGAGTCAGGCAAAGCTGCATTTTATCACTCTATCTGCTTAACTTGTATGCTGAACATATCATACATAAAGCATATGTAAAGGTTTACACTTGGAGGAAGGAGGCATGAAAATTGAAGGAAGGAATATCAACAGTTTAAGATATGGAGATGACACCACACTAACTAGCAGAAAATAGCAAAGACTTGGAATGATTACTGAAGAAAGTCAAGGAAGAAAGTACAAAGGCAGCTTTACAGTTGAACATTAAGAAAACAAAAATAATGATCACAGATAAAGTAATTGATGAAACAATTGAAATCGTTCAAGATTTTCCATACCTTGGTTATGTCCAGATAATCATTAATCAGAATGGAGACTGCAGTCAAGAAATCAGAAGAAGACTAGGATTTGGAAGGGCAGCTATGAAAGCTGGGCAGGAAGAAATTCAGCTCATTTGAACTGTGGTGATGGAGAAGAGTTCTGTGAATACAGTGGACTGCTAAAAAGACAAAAAAATGGATCCTAGAGCAAATCAAGCCTGAACTCTCCCTAGAGGCCAAGATGACTAAACTGAGACTATTGTACTTTGGCCATATCTTGAGAAGACATAGCTCGCTAGAAAAGACAAGAATGTTTGATAGAAGGCAGTAGGGAAAGAGGAAGACCACATTCCTGATGGATAGACTCAAGAAAGGAAGCCATGGCCCTGAGTCTGCAAGACCTGAGCAGGGCTGTTGAAGATAGGAGGACTTGGATGTCTCTCATTCATAGGGTTGCCATAAGTTGAAGTCGACTAGATGGCAGTTAACAACAACAACAAATTAATTAGCAGTAATCTGAATTTCACCTATGAATGAAATTTGCTTTGTTTCCTGTCACAGTTGAAAAACGCTCTTTGGGGTTGAAATCTTACATCTTTGGGGGATTACCAATACAATCCTATGAATGTTTAGAAGGAAACATAAGAAGAAAGAGTCCTGTGCCACTTTAAAGACTAAGTTTCATTTGGCATAAACTTTTTTTTAATCAGATACAGAGCGCTTCACTCCATGAAAATTTATGCCAAATAAAACATGATAATCATTAAGGTGTGACAAGACTCACTGTTGTTTATACTGCAATACACTATAACAGAGCTATGCCATTGGACATTCGATGTAAGATTATAAGTGCTTAGAACTGCAGCCAACAAACAGAATTTCTGGATAAACATGCCAAGGATAATTCTCTTACAGTGCCCTCTTATACATTTCTACTCAGAAGTAAGCCCATTAAGTTCAATTGGGCTTATGTGCATAGAACTACAGCCTTAGTTAAATACTACAGCAAAATAAAATAGAACTGGAAACAGCCCTTGGCTCAACTTATATTGACTTTGGCAAAGATGAAGTATGAAATCTAATGCTTTAGATAAAAATAAGTGATTATCTTACAGGAAGAATTTTCTGTGCTAACTTAGTAAATGTATGCTAATTCAGTTACCAACTTGTAACTATGAAACATAACCAGTGATGTTATTTCTTTGGAACTTGTTTTGGAAAAGATTGCACAACCCATAAAGCAATTCTTCACAAAGTACATAAAAGTGTCAGCTTATGTATAATTTATATGACTAATGTTAGTTATGGTCTGTTTAATACTATTTAATGCTGCTGAATGACGTCATCCTTCCTTTTACCCAAGGAGGGGGGTGAGTAAAGGAACACTCAAAAACATTTTATAGACTAAGAATATGTTCACTGTACAGTACTTCTTTTTTTTTTAAAAAAAATGTAGTAATAAACAATAAACATAGAAGCACTAGGGAAGATATCTAAAGTGACTGTAAAAGAGGTTGTGCTGTGTAGCATGTACAATACTTATTAGTATATAGTTATTTTCATCAGCATTTACTTACTGTATTTGTGTTATCTAATATGCCTTGAGCAATTCATTTTGCCAACAGCACAGTAAATTGCTGCACAGTCTCTCCCCTTTATTAGTGACAATTATGAAATCCAATTTTAGTTGTACTTACTACATTTCCTCCACTGCCTACAGGGCATCCCTACAGGAGGGATATGAGTTAGTGCTTCTGGTCTCAATCTTTATATCTTTTACCCCCTTTCCCCACTCATTTTTGTACATTTTTAGGAAGACACTATTCTGTTTACACCAACAGCCATTCTCTACCTCGTTTTTAATATTTTTTTTAAAAAACCACTCTGGATGAAATTGCTTACATGACCTAACGTGTAGGAGAGGCAGAAGGGCAAAACAAATCTAACATGTGCCCTTTCTTAAAATGGATGCAAATTACACAGTCAGTAAGGTTCTCCTCTTTGAATTTTGAAATGGCTTTCTTATGGCTCAGACGTGTAGAGTGGAGTCACTACAGGAACACAACTGAGCAGCTACTAAGAGGTCAGCATGGACTCAAATTATAAATGATTTACTCTTGTTAGACAAGGTTTATGCTGAGCAACTATCCTGATAGCCAAGGGTGACTAGCAATTGTCTTCAGGAAGAATGGTAAAATGGTGCTCCTTGGCACCCAGACATGAAAAAAATGGACTACAACTCTCAGTATACCCCCAGAGCTGTTATCCAAAAGTAACTACTCAAGGAAGGATGGAAGGAAGTCCTCTTCTGTCCATCTGTCTCAGTTGCCTTGAGGATTTTTTTGTGGAGAGGGAGGCAGATTAGCAACTTCTGAGAACTTTTTCTTTTTAATGACAAAGGTGGTAGTCTAGTTATCTCTGTCTATATGCTCTTTCTGATTAGTGAGTGGTGACTCTACTGATAGATCAAGGCTGTAGATCAAGTTTCTGTTTGTCCTGACTAACTCCTATCCTGAATCCAACTTCTTCCTGCCCCTGACTCACTGCTTCAGGCTCCATTCTACATTATTCCATTAACACAGACATGTAGAAGCAAACAGGAGAGTTAGAACTGTGTGAGCAGAGAACTATCACTCCTCTAGGTCACATCACTGGCAGCAGTGTTGTGCTACTTCCACCACAATCAGCAGCAGCTGGTGTCCTCCTTGTCAGTGGGTGAATCTGCCCTGCATTTTACTCTAAAGGATCTATCCAAGGTGCTGAACACTCTGCCAAAAATAGTTTCAACACCCTGGATAGCTCCTTAAGAGGAGCCCAGAAAGGATTTATCATCCTCTATTGACACGGGATCCACCAACCACAACTGCAAATGATCATTACCCTCCTATGTGATCTTTCTACTTTTGGGAAGGAGAAAAAAAATAGGTTCCCTATTACACAGGACTTCCACTAGAACTGTTAGGGCTATGGTCATGACCTGCCTGTGTCTCACTGCTACAGGTCTGATCCAAGTCATTTTTCTGCTTAAGCTAGTGGTGACCCCCAGCCCACAAATTAATGATGCATAAAATCCAGAGCCAATCAATTTACTTTGGCATTTGAGGCAGAAAATCCCATAAGTTCTCTTCTTCCCTGCCAGAAAATAATAATATGAGGCAAATGAAATTAACCATTTGGTGTCCTTTCATGAAACCCCAAAGCCACTGCCTGTGACAACCTCCTCATTTTGTTTAATAATAGGGCTACCCCAGTTTATCAATTTTGGGTGGCCGTGTGTATCTGACCATCAACTATTTGCAGAATATTTCTAATGCCTTGAAGCCCTTGAAGGTCAATATCCTAATTTTCACCAGCTGGGGGTCTGATTCAAATTCTCCCATTTGTCCTAAATTATATCCTTACAGAAAGCTAAAGAGGACACTGCTCAATGAAAGAACAGTGGCAGTCTTTATGAATAGTAAAACAAGTGCTTTTTTAAAGCTTCTCCCCTTCAAAAACAAACTGTTTATAGTGCTGAGTTTCTTTTGAAATCAGACTAAACAGTAGCTGTTGGGGATGAAATAGATATGAAAATATATAATCCCTCCTGGAAATCTATGAAGCAGCAGGCAGTTCCATGAAACATGGCTCACAGAAACATCAAATAGCAGAGAAGCATTTTGGTTTATTCTGAAAACCAAATGATACATTGAACTTTCTAGCTATATTCTGTATAGAAAAAATGTCCATGATTATGATGTGTCGAGAGTATGAGGAGGGGTGACTTATCAATTGTAATGTTTCTTGGGGTGTAATAGATTTCTGTATACTCTGGGTATTCAAGCATGGTCTTATCCAGAGTTTGGGAAAAGGTTTTATTTTATTATTTCATTTTGATTGTATCCTTTCTTTCTCCCTATACAGGATCCAAAACACTTTCTTGCAGGAAAAACTTCTTGGGCATGCAGCTCTCAGACAGACAGCCTTGACACTAGCCACACTGGCTGGGATTTCTGAGAGATGTAGGCCAAAAAAAAAGTAACTTCCCTCAAGCACTGGTCTTATCTGCATAACCTGTTTAGCTGCATAGACTCATCCTGGCCTTTGTGGCTGTTTTGTGGTTACCAGACAGCCCTATTTCAGCTGTTACACAATTGTACAGAATTCTTAAAACTTTGTAGGACTGTAACAGCATTCAAATGAAAACAGTTACATTATCATTGCACACCTTCCTTACCAAGGGTGAAAGGCACAGGGCTAGGCTCTATGCTTTAAAAGTTTCTAACATGTGAATAGGGTTTAGCCTGCTGGGAATGATCATGGTTTTTAATAGTCGACTCAGTTGGTGAATGCTAAAACAAATTGGACCCTAACAAGGTCAGTGGGAAAAAAGAGGAAAATAGCAGGACCCAGTAGGGAATCCCAAAGTTTGCAGAAATACAAAAACAGAAAGGGAGAACATTAAAACCAATGCCCAAGGGGTAGGGATGTAGATTAAAAAAAATCACAGTTGGTTGAGACTGGCTATCAAGAACTCACCATGAGCCATCATGATACCAAGACACCATGCCCTTTCTGGGTTGGTCAGATTTTCCACAATATGTGCAACCTATGTATACACACAACTAGGTTTGCTCACAATTTCCCCCTTTGTGCCCCCTCTTGAGCAACCACAAAAGACACAAGCAACCCACACAAATGCTATTTTTACTAGTGTCTACAAGTAAGCAAGAATGATTGGATTTTCAGTTTTGTACGCTTTATAGAAATGTACAAAACCGTCGGCCCATAGGATCATAGAGCTGGAAAGGACCTCAAGGGCCATCTAGTCCAACCCCCTGCCATGCAGGGATGCAGAATGAAAGCACTCCTGGAAGATGCTTCCTCCAACCTTGGTTGAAAGGCCTCCAAAGACGGAGAGTCCACCTCACTCCAAGATAGTTCATCCCACAGCTCTTGCAATCAAGGAGCTCTTCATAACATTTAGGAGGGACATGATGTCACTTCTGGCTGCCATTTTGGCTGATTTTTAACATTTATTTTGGGTTTGGGGGAGGTCTGGGGAGTTAGGAGAAGCAAACCACTGTGGTTTGGGTATATTTGGGGCGGCTTCTTGGGCTGCACTTTTCTCACTCCCATGTTAGATGAACATGCATTCATTCTTCTGTGTCCACTACATACCCCCCAACCATTAATCCAGAAGAGGATACTGATACAAATCAAGAACCTGCGAATAGGTGCTCACCCACCAGAAGCACCAGTTTCTTAGCTTGCTGTGAAGAGATGCTTCATCTCCTCCCATGTGCCAAAGCTAGGCGTGGCAGAGGAGGGGGAGGAGACTCACATTTGCAAAATACAACACAATAAATATAGACCGCTCGAAGTATGGGAATTGGCCTACATTGTTTACCACTTAAAATCTATTGCTAAACCCACTATATATATTTTCATGTGTGGTACTGAAGTAAACAGCCCAGTCTACAGCCTGGTTAAACTGAAATACTTGGACTAATGACAATGTAATCCCATTGAATCTGGGACTAAATCAGTTTAAATTCAAGTACCTCTGCTTAATTGGTTTTTCAGTCACAGCCTTAGTGACATAGACCCTCTGTATTACCTTTGATAATGGTCTGTAAATAGTTTCCCCCCTATTTTTCCTTCAAAAGAAAAAAAAAACTGTTTTCAAACATTGAATGGCATGCAGCTAATGACATATTTTTAATTACCTGCGTGTCTTAACTAAGAAAGTAGTCCGTTTATAGTTACCTTCAATATGTAAACTACAAATTATTAGTGCATGAAAATGGCATCCAAGTTCTGTTGCCGGGGTCTAGTAGTTTTGGATATTTTCCATGCTATTACTGCCTGCTCCATATACCTTTACTGGTTCTTTTTGAAATTAACTTAATGGCACTCTACAGAAATGGACTGCCTACTGAGAAAGAAAGCTTACTCGCAAAGATGGACTAACTTCCTACTGGGAGGCACTGATTTGGCACAAACAGAGAAATGCTTTAGCATTAATTTACTTGGGTATCAAATTGTTCAAAATAAATAATTAAATGCCTTTAAGAAATGAACAGTCAATGTCTGTTTGCAATCATTGGGATCTATGCACTCATATATATATATATATATATATATATATATATATATATCCCAAACACCCTGATAATAAAAATCCAAGCTGCATTGCAATGGTGAAGTTTACTAAAGACTGAGAGAGAGATTCTGTTAGTTTTTTTTTTTTAAGGGAAATTTGAAAATGGGACTCCTAATGTTATGCATTGAACTTTGTTCACCCAAGTCACATGTGATCCAATACATCAGTGGTTCTTAATCTGTGGTCTGTGGACCCCCAAGGGGGTCATGATGTCCTCACAGGGGGTCCACAAAGGCTTGATGGCTGCTCTGCCAACTTCCTCTCCACAGTAGAGTAGCCACATGACAGGAGCCAAGGCAAAGGCAGAGCATGAGGTAGCAATACTTTTTGTTTTGTTTAGGTCTTAAACTTTTGGGGTGTGATTCTGCTGATGGTCAAAGCAACTAAGAAATTTGTGGTTTGGTTGAGCTCTAATTCATGGGGGAAGGGGATATCTTCTCTGAACCAGTCTTTCAATTCAGATTTGAGCTCCCCGTGACTAGACATTAGTCATCCCTAGCATTTAATTAGAAATTGCAGAATGTAAATGAATCAACTACCTGAAAATCAAAGAAAGCCATTCCTACATTTAAAAAAATGCATTATGTCTCATTTCTTTCTGTTTCCAAAAGGAAATTAAAATTCATAGAATTATTTGAAAGGCAGAATGCTATGGGTGGAGAGGTTAAATAACATTCATATTTTAAGCTATGATGCCTTTTCTGTCAAGATGGAGTACTAGTGGTTGAATGAAATTCCATAAGAAGCCTGTCTATTATGCTGACTGGAAACTGAAGTAAATAACCACACGTTCTACATTAATGCTTACTCTAGAGCTAAGTATATTTCTGTAAGTCTCACCTTCTGTTCTGATTTTCAAAGAACATGTGAATCACTTCACTTCTAGTAGAAAGATGGTTGGTTCATGTCAAAAATACTAGGTAGGTTCAGTTCCATTCTTTGTTTCCAGCTGCACCAGTCCTCACCAGTCAAAGATGCCACATAAACTGTGAAAGTACTAGTCACTTGGGTTTGCTTGTGTCAGACAAGTGCTATTGACATATTTTTCTGCATTTGAAAAATTTACACGAAGCTCACACTCCATATGAGTCAGCAAATACAGGTCTAAGATATACACAAAACTTATCCATCTCATGTCCCCTTCACAGAGCAAGGGGGCAACATATTTTCATTTCAGTTCTATTGCTATGTATAAGAAGGCTCGCACCAAGGAAGCCTGTGTCCTTAGAAAGTAATTGTTTGAGTGTAATTTCTCAATATCAGGTTTGGGAAATTTTCTCCCTCTTGTCACAGTCATCTAAACAGTGATAGTGGGTACAAAATTGCTTGATCTACATTGATCTATGTTGATCCATTCAGCAAGTTGCATGATGTTCTCCTACATAATATGTCATATAGATGAGGGGGCTATACATGATATGTGGGATGCACACAGTCCTACAACAACATTTTGTGGGCCCCATCAAAATTGTTATGTAAATGTGGTTTTGAAATTCACTGGAAAACTGGGAAAATCCCTTTAAAATGACTATGTGCTCCCTGCAGTATGATTTGGAGTGGTGTGGTCTGTGGCTATGAATATAAAAATATAACCCAAACACCCTGCTAATAAAATTCCAAGCTATATTGCAAAACCGCTGAAGTGCCATTTATGCCATTCTTTTAAAGTTTATTTCCAAAAACCTTAAATAAGTAACTAAAATAATGGAAAAGTAATAAGTAGTGCAACATATAACATAAGAAGTGACTTCTTTTTACCATTGTAATGAGTAATAGCAGTAGATTACTTTCTAAACATTGTAATGAGTAGTGGAACAAATTACTTTTAAAAAGCAGCATCTCAAGCTCAGCTAACAATAGAATGGACATTAGCCATGGAATGGGTTTCAGATGAGTAAGAAAAAAAAATTAGGCAGAGGAGGAGACAATTGGCAGAGGTGATTCTTGGTATGATCCTACTGGAGAATCAAGATTTACCTAAAACCACAAATTTCTTCATGTTTGGAATGGGGCGGAATCAAAGGAGGATTAAAGCAGAACTGAAAGATTTCTCCTTGTCTACAGTAGACCTTGAAGGTATGAACTCTCATCTGATCTTGGAAGCTAAGAACAGTCAGGGTTAATATTTGGAAGAGGGTCTGCCAAAGCATACAAGGTGCTATAGACTGCATTTCATAGAAAGGCAATGGCAAATCATCTCTGAGTATTTCTTGCCTAAGAAAACTCTATGAAATTCATGGGGTCACCATAAATCCCCACATGAATTGAAAGCCTGTCTGCATGCACACACAAAGACAAACTACAATATCTGTGACATATACAAAGTCTCCTTTCCATAACTCATCACATAGAAATTTGGATAGTTCAGGACAGTAGGTAACTGCTGATTAGTCGACTATGAACTCTCAGTTTTCCTTTTGTCAGTGATTTCCTGAGAGTCATCCCATTTAAAGGTGGGGGCACAACCCTCCTGTGGGTTTAACAAATGCTCTATAATACCCAGGGGCATTTGTCTGTATTGTAATTCTCATTAATGAATATGAAAGACAAATAGAGAATTTCGATTAACTAAATCCAAACTACATTCATGGTATGTTGTTATGAGAAAACAAGTAAATACTATATTGCTAAATCTAATCAAAAACACACTATGAGCCTTGCCAAGTGACATGGTATGATAAGAACTTTTAACACTTCACAGCAGGCATCCTTGTTTGCACACTGCTTAAACTTGTTCCTCAATGACTTTGTGCATGATAACCAGGCCATTAAAAATATAAGTGGAGTCACCAGGCTCTGTCTGAAACAAATAAGGTTAATCAAATGGAATCTCACCCACTTCTAACTCCACACCAAAAGAGAAAAAGAAAAAGAAAGACAAGAATGGGGCAGAAACTATGCCTCTCATCTGCAAATTTACCAGCTTGCCTAATAGCAATTAAATATTATTTTGCTTGGTTGTAAGTGTTATGGAACCCATAGACTATTTCAGTGCTTTCACTGCTCTTTGTTGCAATATTTTCTCAGAGATTTTCAAGTGACACCTTTTAGGGATGGCTTAAAACTAAAGTTTCCATAGAAGTACACATCATTTGTAGAAGGAAGAATGTAGCATAAAGACTTGTGAAGTAGATGCTTCTCTGGCTGGAATCTTCATGGTCATATACACTTACACAGTGCATTTTCCCAGGCTGCACAAGGGCTGCCGAATGGCACTCTGTTGAAACATGGGATCATATAGTTGGAAGAGAGCACAAGGGGCATCCAGTCCAACCCTCTGCCATGCAGGAACACATAATCAAAGCATGCCCAACAGATAGCCATCCAGCCTCTGTTTAAAAACTCCAAAGAAGGAGACTCCGCCACACTCTGAGGCAGCATATTCCACTGCCAAACAGCAGTTCGTGTTAGGAAGTTCTTCCTAATGTTTAGGTGGAATCTCTTTTCCTGTAGTTTGAACTCATTGCTCTGTGTCCTAGTCTCTGGAGCAGCAGAAAACAAGTTTGCTCCATCCTCAGTTGTATGGAACTCACAGAAATCTCCCAACACACCAACCAAATGGCCACTGTTTGGCTGGTGGGAGCATGGAGTGAGTTCTGTCATGTTGTCTCCCAGGTATCAGCCATTGCCCTCTCAGACCTTTATGTAAGTACCCTGGTGGCACTTTACACTCCTCCAGTGTTATGCAGAATTTTTGCCTAAGTGGGCCCTTAGTATCCAATGGGGGTTGGTTCCAGCACTCCCTGTGGATACCAAAATCTGTGGATGCTCAAGTCCCATTATATACTCTCTGGCTTTTCTTCGCAAATGAAGATTCAGGAAGGACTCATCCCGCACTTTCTGCAAGCGCGCTGAGGGCTAAAAAGGCCAATCCGAGATAAACAAGTCCAGTTGCAGAAAGTACAGCAGAAGGTCTCCTTGGGTTGTGATTCTTTCTGCGTTGTCGTTTCTCTTCAAGACTTGTTCGGCATGAGTTCTCAGATAAGGCTGCAGCATTGTGGATAGTGTGTCTCCATGCCTCCCGATGTGAGGCCAGGGCGGACCATTGTTGGTGATCAATTTGGCTGAGCCTGAGATGTTGTTTCATGGAGTCCTTGTATTGTTTTTTTGGAGCGCCCCTCTTACGCTGACCCGTGGCGACTTCACCGTAGAGTACTATTTTGGGGAGGTGATGGTCCTCCATCCTAGAAATGTGCCCTTTCCAGCGCTGCTGTGTTCTCAATATCATGGCCTCAATGCTGGTGGCCCCTGCTTGCTCAAGGACAGCAGTGGTGTAGTAAAATGGAATCACTTATATAAAAATGGCAAAACCAAGGTTTGCTTTTTGGATTTTTTTTTTTTGCGGGGGGAATGTTTTTAAGTTGTGTGTGGTTGAATCCATGGATACAGAATCTGTGGATACAGGGGGCTGACTGTATGTGGAATGGAAGGCTTTGTCATCTCTGCCACCTGAGAAAACAAAATGTAATGTTCCAGACCTCTGTTCCAAGCATTATTACTCTAAATTGTTTAGCAGTATGAGCACAGCACTGGCATCAGATCCCGTGGTCTCTATCCTTGCAGCAGGAAGTAACTTTGTAATGTTGCCTTTCAATTTCTGATCTACTGTTGTCAGCAGGGGTGACATGTGGAAGCATTAGGTATAAGGCATCCCATCTTGTGACAGTGTTGTAATATGTGACCCAGTGAGTCCCATCCATCTGTATGTCTATGATTCAAAACATTTCTTTTACCTTTGGGGGATATTCCAGCAATGATTAATATATTTTCAGCAACCCATACTGCTCAATGAGTGAGTTCAATCTACCTTGCTAATGGTGTTGGATATTTCAATCTCAGGTAAGCTATACATATTTCATTAACTATTAAGTATTTTTTTCCTCAGGGACTGCCCATAAAAAATATTACACTTTAAAAAACCTTTTTACCCCCCCCTCCCTTGTTACCATTTGCCACATTAGTACAGTCTCCCTTCTCAATAAAAAGTATGTCATACACATCATGATGCCTCAATGTACTTTTTGTGATACTGTTAGTGAGTACACGCACACATGCTCATGCACACATACACATTTTTTTAATTAAACTTATTAAACATTCTAAAAGTGATATTTTAACAGCTTAGGTGACAAAAAGAAAAACATAGAAAAAGAAAGCCTATTCAAAATTAATATATAATGCTAAATCATATTTAACAACTTGTAAGTAACTACTAGTTAAAGAAGGCTTTATCTGAGGCTTAAAAATAGAAAAAATAATAATGCAGGAAGGCAACATCAATGAGGAACAATATTAGGGGAACAAGAAGTGGAACATAGAATGGGAATGCATAGAATGGTGATTATAATAGGAATGACAGAAAGCTAGTAAGATGGCATTATATGGAAGACCTCCATTTTGTAACAATATTAACCCCCAAACCCTTACTTTTTAATTAGAATCATACAATCATAGAGTTGGAAGGAGCCCTATGGACCATCAGGTCCAACCACCTGTTCAGTGCAAGATCTACACTTAGACCACCCCCAGGAGGTATTTGAAGACATCCAAAGAAGATCTCACCACCTCTCTAAGCAATTGTTTCTATTGCTGAACTGCACTAACTGACAAGAAGTTCCTTCTAATGTTCAATCAAAATCTACTTCTTGTAAATTAGAACCATTACACCTAGTTCTATCCTCTGAGGCAACAGAGAACAAGCCTTCACCCTCCTCTTTGTGGCAGCTCTTGAGGTTTTTAAATCATGTCACCCCTCAGTCTTCTCTTCACCGGGCTGAACATGCCCAGCTCCTTCAACCTATCCTCATAAATTTGGTTCCCCACAACTCATCATCCTCATTGTCCTTCTCTGAACTGGCTCAAACTTGTCTATATCCTTCTGAAAATAAGGCACCCACAATTGAACCAACACTCCAGATGAGGCCTGATCAGTGGGACTATTGCTTCCCTTGACTTGGAAGCTATGGTTCTATTAGTGCAGACTAAGTTAGCATTTCCCTTTGCTGCAACATCACACTGCTGGTTCATATTCAACTTATCATCAACAATAATCCCAAAGTCCTTTTCACATGTAGTATTTCTGAGCCAAGTATCCCCCATCCCATACCTGTGCATTTGGTTTTTGTGGTCTAAATGTGTAATGTTGCATTTTTCTCTTGAATTTCATTTTATTAATTTCAGCCCAGTTTTCTAGTTTATCAAGGTCCTTTTGAATTCTGTTTCTATCTTTCCAGTTTTGTATCATCCACATATTTGACAGGGATTCCCTCTACCCATAATCTAAATAATTGATAAAAACATTGAGAAGTGTCTGCCCAGAACAGAAGCCTGCAACACCCCACTTGAGACCTCCTTCCAATTTAAAGCAAAGCCACTGATGACAACTTTTTAAGCATGGTTTTCCAACCAATTATGGATTCATCTGATGATGTTTACATCTATTCCGTAATTAGTTTGCTACTCAAAATATAATAGGGGCCTTATCAAATGCTTTGCCAAAATCTAGACAAATGGCATCCACAGCGTTTTTACCATCTACTGAAACTAGTGACCTGATTAAAAAAAATATATATAAGTTTAGTTTTTCAGGATTTCAGGATTTCTTCTTGGTAAAGCCATACTGGCTCCTACTAACCAATGCATTCTCATCAAGATACTTGCAAACAGACTACTGTATAATGCATTCTAATATTTTTCTTGGTATTGAGGTCAGGCTGACCAGCCTACAGTTTTATCCCCTCTCTTTTTTTTGTGAAGAGAGGAACAATGTTTCTTTGTCTCCAGTCCTCTGCTACCTCACTCGTTCTCTAAGATGTCTCAAAAATAATGGCAAGGTTCTGAAGTATGTGAGCAAGTTCCTTCAGCACGCTGCGGTGCAGTTCATCTGGCCCTGCAGATTTGACCTCATTTAGGTTAGCTAGATGATTCATGACTAACTCCTTACCAATTCTGATATGGCAACCTGGATTCCTTGCCAAGGTCTCTGTTTATATATGGAAGCACACAGGCCTTGTCTGCACTGGCCACTTAATCTAGGGCCAGTCTGGAGCATTATGCTCTGCACTAGCCCAGGATTGACCAGGATGGTGGCCACATGCACTGCACCAACACTGCCTTGGTTCCACTGGCCCATCCCCTTGTCCCCGGTGCTGCCGCTGCCTCGCCAGCCAAGTGGCTCCTTGTGAGAGCCTGGCCAATGGCATCACCACTGCTGAGACCAGAAATAGGTGCCTGGACATGTGATCCACAAGGATGGGGTCACTCTACCCCCTCCTCGTTGATCACATGGGCACCCTGTTGTGGCCTCAGCAGAAGTGACCATGCTGGGCAGGCTTTCCATAGTTGCTTGGCTGATGGTGTAACAGCAGGAGCACAGGGAAGAGGATGGATCTCATCAGAGCTGCCACCACCTCACAAGGAGGAGCTCCTTGGAAAGCCTACCTGGAAGTCAGAATGGGGTGCCCATGCGATCAACAAAGAGGAGGTAGAGCAACTCCCTCCTTGTTGATCATATTTCTAGCCCCAGCAGAAGCTGCAGTGCTCCGAAAGCCACCCCCTTCCCTGTTTTTAACTCTGAAACTGCTGGTCACTGAGTCTGAAGAAGCCAGTACATGACAGATAGTAATGAAACAGCATAAAATGAAGTTCAGTCTAGTCAAAACAGAAATAGTAATGGGAATGAGCCAGTTGATTTGGCTGTTGGTGATTGTTCTATCATGTATAGGGGTCATACTTCTTCTGATAGTTCAGGTACATAATCAGTGTTTCCTGCTGTAATTGCTGTTTGGTGCATGAACCATAGATACATTACATGCGTAGAACCATATGTAAAAGGATCTCCTAATTTGAAGTAAGTACTACTTCTTTAATGAGGCTTACTCCCAAATAACTATATCTAGCAGATATAGGCAATCCAGTATTCTCCAAATGTTGGAGCATAGCTAATTGTAAGGGATGAAGAGAGCTGTAATTAAAACATCTGGAGGGCACCAGGGTGCCTATTTCTTATGTGTAAGTGTTCAGCCTTAGTTGTTCTTTCTTCCAAGAAGGAAGGCCCTGCAGAGTTTTGATATGACTCTAAATGTCCTGGTCTTACACAGTAACAACAGAGTCAACAAGTATTATGTGCTGGTGCTTGGCTCTACCTTTCCTAATTTGTTGACCCATGCTGATCCTACTAGTCTATTTGGATCAAGAATGGTGGATCACAAAGGCCAGAAAGATTTTTGCTAGCAGCTATAGAGTGACTAGTGAAGTGAAATTTAAATTCAGAATTTCAAATAGAAGAATGTCTTTTGGGAAACTTTGGAAGTACAAAGATTCTTGCCTGCATCTTATTTCTTACTCCATCAAAATTATTACATGTATTCATTCTGCAAATGATGCTGTGCTGCGTATTTTAATCGAGACCTGGGTCTCCTGCTCCCAGCCTTATAATCAGATCCCTCTCTTCCTGCAAAGGCTGTTTATTGATGCCCTATCACACCCTACCCCCCCAAACATATGAGCATGTCACTAAATTGGAGAATAGTTCCCTTTGTTAGATTTCCCAAGCAGGCAGGGGAAATCCTTAGACAATTCCATGTATGAAGCCAGTTAATTGCTTTAGATAGTGGAACAATCACAAGTATTTGGACCTATCATATGACAGACATTCATAAACTATGGGTAAGACATATTTGTCAATAAAATGAACACCAGAAGAGCAAATTATTTTAGTATGGAAAAAAAATCTTCACTTAAGTCAATGTACCACAATTACACTGATGATTGACATAGCTTTAACTAGCTCTCAATAGCAAGAAAAAAATAAAACAAAGTTGTACCTCTACTCTTCTCTTCCTTTCAAGCATTCAGAACCTGCCTTTAACCAGAAAGTAAATCTCAAGACACCCTCAAATTTATTTACTTATTTTTTTAAATGAAAGTTTAAATTATATATTTTTAAGTTGGATAGGACCATAATAGAAAAAGATCATCAAAAACAATGAAAAGAAATAATTGTTAATTTCTGTAGTAGCTTGAAACACAAGCCCATGAGAATAAATGAAATAAGGATACTATTAAAATTTCCTCTTTTATTATATCTTCTCTGCCAGAGTAATTGTTGCTGTGTCCAATGTATGCAGGGGACAATTTACTAGCTGTTTTTTTTATTAGTTTTCAGCATTAATATATATATGACTAAAATGAATAGCAAGCATTCCTTTGGTTAATTAAGTGACTGACAAGTCATAGATGTTGCTATAGTAAATGCTTTATAAAACTGGTGGCAAAAGAAGATATATTTTGGTGCTATTTAACAGGATGCTTTTGGTGGGTTTTGGTGAGAACAGAAAAGACTAGTCATTTGTAAGATAAAACCATAACAATGGCTTTTTTATTGCAGTTTGTTAAATGAAATGGTGAACTTGTACCATTAAAAAAATTCACATCAAAAGGAGCTACGCATTTGTCTTTTCCCCATGAAAAAAATACAGCTGATTTTGAGTAGTTATTGTCATACGAGCATAGTAAGGAATCAGTCTCTTAGAATGTTGTTTCTCAAGCTCTCTGATATGACAGATCTGCAATTCTTTTTTCCAATTTGCCAAGGACTAGTACTTTATTTTTACCAAATTATTATCATATTTGCATAGTTTCCTAGAATCTCAGCACAGACTGGCAGCCAATTGCTCGCAAACCAGCACCAGTCCATGGACCACCACTTTTGATTAGTGCTGCCTTCCAATACAGTAGTCAGGTGGTGTTTTTCTTCTTCTTCCCTAGAATGTAAGAACTAGAAACAGGAAAATAGATCATTTCTCCTACATTTGAATTGTTTAAACTTCAGGTTCTTTCCATCTCAAATATGAAGAAATTTATGAATGTTGGTAAATTCTTCATAAACAAATTGAAACAAAATTGTCCCCCACAGCCAAATTCAACAGGTATGACTATCCCTAATATTGCCATATTATAACTAGTCATGGAGGTGCTAAAATTGCTCAGCTAACAGGACAAAGGCAACAGGTGTTTTGTCCAGTGTTTCATTGGGGAGTTGGATAAAGGCATGTCATGATCCTTAGCTTACACCAATACAGACCATAGGAACAACTGGAGCACAGAAAGCAAAATATTCTGTCATGAGATATGTCTGTTCCAGTCAGATAAAATGAACTACCCCTTCATATAGCATTTAGGTAAATTGTGGAATTCATTCCCACAACATATAAGTGATAGCCAACAAGTTTGAAAGGGGAGTAGACAAATTTGCGGTGGATAATGCTGTGAATGCCTACAACTGATTGTGGCTATATATTACCTCCTGTGGAATAAGAACAGGAGGGTGTTGTTCTTGTAGGCGTCCATGGATAGATTTCTTGTATATTGGCCACTATGGGACCAGAAGGCTGCAAGAGATAATAACTCTTTGGCCTGATTCAGCCTGGCTCTTCTTGCATTCTTAATTAATTGTTCTGGATCTACTATGTACACTTCCACTAGATGCTCACAATTCTTTTTTACTCCTTGTAGCTGCTTGTGTTTTATCAGTCAGCTTAGCTTCTTTGTTCCCATATCTGTATTCTACAATATTTTCTCTGGGTAAAGGGGGAAGAGAGAAGACCCCTTCTTACACTATTTCAGCCCCTGCTATGCTGTATCTTGTAGTACAACAGAGGACAGAGGGATGCAAAAAAGTAACAAATTCCTTGACAGCCTAGTGCCTCTTGCTATTTGTTACAATCTGCTTCTTCTGGGACTGAGACCGTGGGCTTGTCTACACTGCCCCAAAAAAGTCCTACCCCCTCCCCCACAGTGATCAGTCCAGATGACGCAGTGCCGAATTCCCGATTCTGGTATGAACTGTCTTCATGACACCCAGTCAGTTCAACACCAAATTCATGCTAAACCACGCTTAATATGGAGTAAAAAAACTTAACATTTGCTCTGAATTTTAAAGGATGTCAGGGTGATATACACTCATTGGAAATGTATACTGTAAAGAGCTGGCATGGTATAGTATGCTACAGCCTGCAGGGGCCAGCAATGAGCAGGCTAAATGCAGCTTGCAAGCATATCTAGATTATGTCTGAGAGACTTACGTGGGAATGATATGTGAAGTCTAAAGGCTTATCTATATGGGAAAATATGTGTGTGAGAACCACTAACTATATAACCCATGACTGTACTGTGTCTATACTGTATAACTAGATCACCCAGTAACTGTCTCTGCACTTGACTTGGAATTAGCTCTCAGACTGTGTGCATTCAGTCTGGGCTGTACATTGTGCTGTGTTATGTCATCTGTATGCTAGGAGTCTCAGACTCATATTTTAGATACACATCTGTGTCTGTGTGCTCATTTCTTTGCCTGATGATTGCAACTCTACTACAACGGCTTTTGCTGCCTGGTCCTCTTGATATGCTCAGACGTACCAGTGCACTACCGTATCAAACCTGGTACACTCCACAGTGACACCAGATAGATGTTTTCACACATGTCCCGAGTTGCCAGGTGCTTCCGCTGCTGGTGTAAGTCGCATCCTCATGAGTTACCCATGTCACAACCAGGTCAGGCATCCAGATCAAGCAAAGCCCAGGGGAGCCCTGAAAGGAATTAAAAGGCTTCTTCCCCTCCCCATATGGGTCCTGGCACCCCAGTCACTACACACTCCTACAAAAGGCCCCCTCAAGGAGGAAGCTGGTAGGTCAGCGGAGGGGGAAGGAGAGAAGGCAAAAGTAGCCATGCAGTTCCCAGCCTCTTTCCTGCCTTCCATCCATCTGCAGAAAGAGCAGGACTTCTCTCTTCCCTCCACCCTCCGTGTTCTCTTTTTTGGCCCTTCTTCTCTTCCTTCCTCTTCTGGCTCTATTTTCTCTTCCTTCACGGGGAAGTGAGATGGCAGGGGCGGAGAAGGATTCATGTTGGGCACATGGCATGGCATACAAGATAAAGGGAAGAGGGATTGTGGGGGGAGAAGAGGGATGAAGGGTGATGTACCCACCCTGGTTACCAAAAGGGAAGGAAGGAGGCAAATGCCTGGCCCCAAAGTCCACTGCTCATGGCAGTCTATCCTCTTCCCTTCCAGTCACATTCCCACTACCATTTATCCTGCATGGCTTGCTGCTGCCTCAGATGCTCCCTGCTTGTTTGCCAGAGCAAAGGCACTGGTTGTTGTTGTGGGTGTTATTCTATTAATGTGGAAGGAGAAAGGCAACCAAGACCTATGCCACCTTTGGGAGGTAAGGAAAGAGTGGACTTTAGTGGCTGGGGAGGTAACAAGCTGTTGCATTAATCTCCTTTTTGGGACACTCTTGCATGCATAAAGGCAGAAAAGCCAGGTGATTTTAAACTGGCTAGCTACTCCTGCTAGATGTGGGTACTTTTATTTTTGTATTAACAAAGGAAAAGAGGGACTTGCTCCAGAGTGGGTGAGTGCTACCCCCACATCACTTCTCAGACTTTATAAGATGTAAACATACTTTTGCTGGCATACAAAATCAATTTTTATGCTGGCAAAATAATGCCCCCCACTGCACTTACCTTCCCTCCTATCCAAAGGCTTCTCCGTTCACTTCTTCATTGTGCGGGAAATTCAAACATAAAACAAAAAATAAAACATTAAGAGTTACACCAAGCACATAAACACACTTTAAAATTTCCAAGTAAACCAGGGAAGGTTTGAAAAAGTGTGTCACTTACCTGGATGTTGAGATCTCACCCAGAAGTGTTTGTGCTGGACAGGCCATAGATGCTAAATTCATGTGAGTTAAATAGCTTGAGGTTTCACATGGGACGGGCGATCTATTCACGGCTTCACCCATCAACAGAAAGAAACACCACAATAAGGAGAGTAGAATGCAAAAGGACGACATCATGTGATATTGGCGTCTTTTTGCATTCCACTGGCATCATTCCGCCACCATATTAGCTGCGTCTGATAATCTCCCTCTTCCCTCCTGTCTTTCATAGCAACATACTCAACACTGTCATGTTCATGAATTCTCTTAACACCTCCCCCTTAACCTCTCCTTATTGGGATAATGGAAGATTTGTTTTTCACTATTTTTCATTGTATGTTTGCTGCTCTGAAGTGTGTTTTTTGTTAAGTAGAAGTGCTTTGTTTTGAAAGAAAAGGTGAATATTGTTACCCTAAGAAATTGCAGAGCTGCTCCTGTGCTGACTTCAGTGTTGTCTAGTTGTTTTATTCCACAAAAAAAGCAATAAAACATACTTTTCCACATCAGAGTAGAAAGCTACTCTAAGAACCCATTTGGTTACTATAGGTATGGTAGTGTATCACACACATCTCATTAAAGACATTGAAGGACATGAAAGGTTTTGTTCATTTTGCTTTACTTTGTGTGTGTGTGTATAGATTTTATTTATTTATTTGATTTATTTGCCACCTTTCTCCCAGAATGGGATCCAAGGTGGACCTAAGGTATCTGTTACAATCATAAGATATATCTTGGAATCATATTACAAAAGTAAAGATAGATAGTGCTAATTTAGCTTTTGCACGCATTCAAAAGTGATATATAGTGTGTTATTTACATTTTTTTAGCAGCCAGAATGCATTTGCAAGCTAAGAAAACATTGGGATCCACTTTTCAACCAATTTCACTTTCTGACAGACCGTAACCTGTCAGATAAGCAGGGGTTTCCTGTACCAACAATCTATGTTGTTATTTAAAAAAAAAAAAGCCTAAAGTTCAGCATGACCATCCTCTCATTACTCAGGCTATACAAGGCACTAATGTGGGCTTTTACTCATGGTAGATGGTTAAGACTTCTCCAAAAAATAACAACAAAAAAACTGTCTACACTCCTTACTGACTGCTTATGCAGGCAAACGAAGGCAAAGTAGTGGATGTTCCTCATCCCAGCAATGTATCTTTTTACTCCTTTGAAGAGTTATGCAAATACAGTCAGACCCCCATACCCATAGAACCAATATCTGCAGTTACATAAAATTGGGACACACACCATAGAATCATGGTGGAAAATGCCTAGAGGTGCATCATCTCTAGGAATCTTCTAGGTCCTCCAATGCAATTCTATGGTATGCTTTTACAAGAAGTTCTTTATTTTAATAGGTTTCATTGTTATCTGCAGTTTCCAATATCTGCAGTAAGTCTGGGAACCAAACCACTGCATATATGGGGGTCTGACTGTATGATGAATTGCAGACAAATGTGGTGTAAGCTGAACCTTTTTTTGCCATGAGAGGTATACATTTAGACCTCATGAGAGACCCAGGTGTTTCACAAAGAAGGTAAAGAAAAGAAAGGGGAGATAGGGCAAAGGGTAATAAGCCACCACTTCCTCTATCAAGAAGAAGGTCAGAAGTGCATACCCATTCTCACTGTGCTCTAACTAGTCATGCATAACTACATGCATCCAGAGACAATTCAGAGTAAATGTCTAGATCAATGCATCTCAAGCTATCTGATGCAGGGCACTGGCAATTTTTCTCTCCTGTGTTTTAGAGAACGGTACCATATTTCTGCTCAGTGGCTACAAGTGTTTCTTTTTCTCCCATAAAAAGTGAGCTCACCAATTCTAACAACTTTCGTGATTAGAAAACCGCCAAATATAATGCTGCTGCATCCCCGCGGTTACGCAACAGTACCAGCAGAGGATCAGCAGGGCAGAGCATCATCCGAAAGGGATGCCCTGCAGTGCAGCAGCCTCGCAACAGGGACGAGGCTGCTAGCGTTATAAACCCTCATCCAAAAAGTCCTGAATAACACTGGTCTAGAAGTTCAGAGCTAATTCAATTGTGAGCTTGATTTGCTCTTGACTATGTGGGAGTGGCACCATCATGGAGATTATGAGATGGATCCTTAGGGCCTGTTTCTTTCCCGCTACCCCCCACCCGCTCCTCTCCCATTCCTGCCTCAGAATAAAGAAAAAAGTTTCACACACTTACCTTTATTCCATGACAGGAATGGGCTCCCCCTCCCTTCTCTGCCCGGTTGTAAATGCAGCTGTTGCAAGGCTGCTTTTATGACTGGGAACTCAAATCACGGCCATCCTTGCGAGAGAACGGCTGGGAGGGAAATTTAAAAAGACCCCCCCCCCAGTTGTCAAAAACAAAAGCAAGCACTAAAACACATTTTAAAAAAAAAAGCTACCAGAGGAGGGGATTTATTTATTTATTTATTTACTTACTCACCTTTCTGTCCCAATCACACCCGGAAGTGTCTGGCAGGGACCTCCTGGTGATGTCATGTTCAATTGTCATCCCAGGAGCACAATGGGGCTCCTGTTCACATGCCTGTTGTTCCATTATAATAATGGAATGGGCCTCTTATTCACATATTTTCCAGTGAATAAGAGGAAATGGGGGAGGACCAGGAGGTAATGGGAACATCCCAGGACAGGGACATCATCATCTAAAAGGTAAGCCTTTTAGCAATCTCTTGTCGTCCCTATCCTGGGATGTTTTCCACATCTGATAATCTTGCCTGATTACTGTGTGATCCCACAGTTGGCTGGGATCATTCAATGAAGAGGAATTAAATCCTGTAAACAGTGTTGAAATGGCAGCATGTTGAGGCTCTGGGCATTTCTGCAGACCGCATTAAGTGGCATTCTTCTCTCCTTCCCCATAAAAATGGAATCTCATGAAAACTAAAACTACCTTGAAAACAGCAGTGACATGATAACATATTTGTCTTAACAGCTAGTAGTCTAAAACATATTTCTTTTAAAAGTGAGTAGTTTAAATCTGCTTAAATTTCAGACTGCTTGTCCAGCTCAAATAAGAAATCTTCACTTCATATCTGAAGGGGTGTTTCAGTTACAAAAAAGTTGTGTTTTTACAGTTATTAATTAATGAACGAATTAGGTGAGTGCTTATGAAATTGGATATCTTAACCTGGAAAGATTCTGTTAATGAATTCAGATAAAATATTAATGCAACTTGCTGCAAGCAAAGGAAACACTTTCTGATCCCTCAATTGACTTGGATTAATTATGAGGGTGACGAATAGCGCTCAAACCTATGTAAATATATGTGAGGCTGAGATTCAAGACTAGTGAAAATATGGCTATGTTTTAGTGGACCAGGGTAACATATTTCATATAGTAAAAGTTGTGAAGGAAGAGGAGTGATATTTATGGAGTGCAAAGCACTGTGGGATTTTGTGGGAAACCACATATATATTCAGCTTGTCAGAAAACATCTTAATATTTACTCTTGCAACCCCTGTGCTATGGCTTTCTAAACCTAAAGCTTTCATTAGCCCACTCACCAGATATAAAGCATTTGCAGGCCTGTTGAAAGAGATGCTTTCAAGAACAGCACCTTGCAAAGGGAAAAGGAAGAGATCGTTGCTTTCATCGATCATGTGGTTTAAAAAGGTAGTGTTTTTTTTTTTTAAAAAATAAACACAATTCTTTTCAATTTAAAATCAGGACAGTTCCACACATTATGATTACTATGGGAAACATCAGCATTGCAGTGCTGTTTCTGCAGAAACCATGGCAGACATGGATGCTATCTTCACATGCACACATACCTTTAAACAGTTGTGTACATATGTTGGAGAAATGTGGTAGTTGCCATACTCACTGATACCTTGGCTAGAGATAACACTTGGCTAGAGATGCATGTGTATGCTCTTGAGAAGCCCAAGACATTTTTCTGCCTGAGGTAGAGCTAATGGTAATATCCACCCAAATAAAAAAGTGCGTAGTTGCCAAAAACAGCCATATTATTTCAGCAGGGGAGCATGAAAGTTGCTTAGTGTCACCGTATATTTGTAACAGATTTCTTAACCTATAAATTTAAACTGTTAAACAAATTAAATAATAACTCGTTGCCTTTTTGCAACATATGAAAACTACTGCCTGTTGAAGCAATTGTTTCACTCTGTCTAAGGGAAGGACTGACCTTGCACATACTGAATTACATTCACACATTATGCTCAGGAAATACTAGGTTGGAACCAGAGGAAGTTAATTGCTTTTTGGTCCTATTGAAATCAATGGGACAATTTCATTATGAACAAGGGCCCTTTCACACTACACAATTATAGCACTATGATTCCACTTTAACTGCCATGGCAACTTCCTATGGAATCATGGAATTATATTTTTTTATTAAGAGTTTTTCAAAATACAATCAAAATTGCAGATCTTTTGAAAAAAGAAAAAGAGAAAAAAACAGAAGAAAGAAAAGTAGGATATAAAAATATAGTCAAAAAGAAAAGTGGCTTCTGACTTTCTTTTTGGCAATTATACATACATACATACATACATACATAAATATTCATACCTCTTTCTGAAGAGCTATATCATACATTCCTTCCAGTAACCAAATCTTGCTAATTATCAAAACCAAAAGTTTTCAGGTCATTTTCTTTTTCTTTGCATTTTCTTTTTCAAAAGTTTTCAGGCCATTTTCTTTTTCTTTTCTTTTTAAGGGGTTCCCAATTCTTTAGAAATGTCACCAATGATTTTTCTCTAATAGAACCAGATAACATGTCCATTTCTGCTAAATCAGCCAATTTCAATAACCATTCCTCCCTAGTAGATAGTATTGAATTCTTCCATTTTTGTGCATACAACAATTTTGCTGTTGTGGTCATATATTGCAATAATCTTCCATGGCTCTTCTCCAACTGTTCATCCAGAAGTCCTGGAAGAAAAAGGTTTTGGTTTTAATTGAACATTAGCCTTTAAGATCCTCTGCATCGAAGTATGTTTTTTAACCCAGAACTTTTTAGCCTCTTCATATGTCCACTACATATAGTAAAATGTCCCTTCATGTTGTTCACATTTCCAACATATGTTCAAAACACCCTTGTACATTCTAGACAATTTCTCTGGCATCATGTACCAATGATACATCATTTTATAAGCATCCTCTTTAAGATCATAATTGTTTAAATTTCAGCCTCTTTGAACACATCTTTTCCCATTGTTCAATCTATGTATTATATCCAAAGTTCTTAGCCCATGTTATCATATACTTTTTGACTTATTCTTCTTCCATGTCAAATTTTAACAAAAGTTTGTACATTTTGCTAATCACATATTTATCATCAGTACACAATTGCAGTTCAAACCCTGGCTTACTTTGTTCAAAACCATAGTTCTTTTTCTCCACCTTATCTTTTAAATAACTGTAGATAAGAAAACCATTGAAAACTACAGTATATCCCTCTGCCAGTAACTGCATACTCAATTTAATCCTTGGTAATTCTCCAGAAGATCTTGGTATGTTAACAGTTTTTCTTTGGCTGTTGTTTCTCTTCTATAATGAGCTTCTTGTGATGAGACTCATCATGACATTTTCAGATACATTCTGGATATATATCTATTCTATGTTTGATATAATGATTATTAACATCTGGGTCTATATCTATTCCATGTCTCATGTAATGATTATTGAAATCTACATTCACTTTGATTTTGTCATACCATAAATATTCATGCCACCCATATCTCAAGCCACGTCCTTCCAACTCTCCTAATCTTTTATTATCTCAGCGTCACCCATTCCTTAAATCAAACCAAACGACATGCTGCAAAATACAGTTTCAAGTTGGGTAAACCCAATCCTCCTCTTTCCCTTGCATCTTGTAACACCTTATATTTGACTCTCGGTTTTCCCCCTTCCCATACACACTTAGGTAAATCCTTCTGCCATTGCTTAAATGGCACATCAGTTGTCGAAAATCGGTAGTCTGAAATGAAAACATAATTCTAGGCAAGACAGTCATTTTTTTATCACAGAAATTTTTCCCAACAATGTTCAATTTATTTTATCCCATCTTAATATATCTTTCTTAATTTAATTCCAATATGTCTTAACATAATTATTTTGAAACAGCATAAAGTTCATATTTGTCATAGAAATTCACAAGTATTTGGAATAATGGGATTTGCAATTTAGTGAGGGGTCTTAGAATTCTTGGCCAGAGTACTTGTCTAGTGCCTCATCAAACTACAAATTCCAGGAGTCCAATAAACAATAAATACATACATAAATAAATAAATAAATAAGAAAGAATCATAGAGATATAATTATGTGGCATGAAAGGGCACTAAACTCGATTGATTTCATGAGGATTCAAAAATGATTAAAACCTTCTGAATCCAATCCTGTGGTATTTCTTGAAGAACCTAATAAAATGTAAAGCTGCTCCCATTCTCCTGGGAAGTTAAAACTTTCATCTCTGCAGGAAGTGTCCTATCTGACCATATGTACAGGACAAAATATGTGGATGTTTCATCAGGTGTGAACTGTACTTGCCTAAATTATCATCCACCCACCTATCCACACCTTCTTAAAACATGTGCATGCAGCAATCAAGCCCTGGAGCACAAATATCTTAAAGGAGAGGGGTGATATATATCCATGTGGTTTGCATTTGTGAATGGTATCTTTCTTTTAAATGCAAATTTTTGACACACAATGTTTAGATGATGTATTATTCATAAATCAACAACAGCATCTAATAATAAACATCCTAATAACCCTGTTCAGTTTTTGGTGCTAGATTTTACTGGATTCCTGTCTTAGATCTTACTCCAGAATAGGAAATGTTGTTCACTGTTCCCCCCTAGCTTTGTCTGATCCACATTAGTTTTTGCCAAGCTATATAGAGATTTACAATTGCTCCCATTTTCTATGTCCTACTGGTTCACAAATGCAGAGTAACAAAGAAAACTGTGGTTTTTATGATCTCCATCTTTTGATCCCTGAAGGTGTCTTTTTTATGATTAGTTTTATAAATTGAAAATAAATAAACAAATGTTGTTTAAAATATAAATGTAGGATTTGGGTTCTGGGGTGGGGGAAGAATGAGTCTACATAATGTTTTTGATCCATACTGCCTACACAATATATTACATAACGGCAGGTTAATTCTATATTAAATATAATCAGAAACACAACATGGGGGCCGTCACACTGACACGGTGTGATAGGTACTTTAATACTGCTCAGCAGGAGCCCTTGTTATATTTTTTATATGTTAGTAGATGTCTACTTAGAATTGATCAAACCTTTCCTTCTGAAACATATATGCCAACACCTCCACAACACACTATAAACTAGACTCTCAGAAAACAATAATGATGCTTATCAGTCACTCGCCTTGAGTTTGCTTGTGAAAAACCTCTAGCTAGTATGGTATTGGAGCTCTTAAAACATAGATCTTTTTGGTGCACTGATAATTCACTCACAGCTTGAGATTGATGACTATGTGAAGTCCATAAAAGATGTTACCACTATATTTTCTTCTTATGATTTATTTTATCATGTTGTCAAGGTTTGCAGAAAACAAGAAACAAATCAATGAATGTCATGCTTAAATATTAAAGAAGGCTGTAATACACAATTTTATTCAGATGCCTTATTCAATCTTGTGGCTCTGGAAAGGGTAGTGGCAGCAAAGCTTTTATTTGAATTACTTTTGGAAAAATTAATTTAGTGTGAATGTTGAATTGTGAGTGGCAAAAGGGTAGCTAACCCTTATTTGTTTAAGGGAGAATGTGTAGTTTCTCTGCCTTTTTGAGATGCAATTTCAGTACAGAAGAGGAAAATGCCACAACTGAATTTTGCAAGAAAATGGTTTAATTTAAAGCACCTTCCTTTTAAATTAGAAGAGAGGGCTGACACAGCCTGAAGAGCATATAAACCGGCACATGGTACCAGTTACTCTTTCCTAATCACTAACTTGACATTGCATCTTATCCCTTGGTGAGGGAGTAGAAGACAGAGGAGACTCATATTATAACAGATTTTGAGGCAATGCCTACAGCTGCACAATATTTCAAAATTGGTTGTTTCATGTCTAATATCCCCTTTACATGTGTCATCAGAGTTCAAACACACAGATTTGATTTTTCAGTGTGTTCATGTGTGTGTGTGTGTGTGTGTGTGTTTTAAAAGAAACCCTTGTGCATTTTTTTTTTAAAAAATAAGGATGGTAGACACTGCATAAGTTTCTTTCAGCTGAAAATTCATCAGCACACAGTGCTTTGGGAATGTTAGACAGGCAAGCATCTTTGAATCTCCATATCAGACAGCAAAGGAACATATTACAGTATGTGTATGTGTTGCAGCATATGTACAATAGAAGTTTCATTTCAGTGTTTCCCTTTCTGCAACCCAATAACCAAACTGCTTTTTGAATACAGTAGGACCCCTGTATGCACAGATTCATTATCCACTGATTCAGTTATCTGTGGGACACAAAACAGCACACCTACCATAGAGTCTTCCTAGAAAATGCCTATAGAGGCAGCCAATGTTTTCTATGTCCTCCAAGGAAAACTCTATGACATTTTAAACCAGAAGTCTCCATTATTTTCAATGGTGTTTGCTGTTATCCATGGTTTTTGGTATCCATGGCCACCCCAGAACCAATCCCCTGTAGATACTAGGGTCCTTCTGTACTGGAGAGTTTGAATAGTTAGGATATTGTTGCAGAGAGCACATAAGGCCACTAGTATTGGGACTGAAGAGGCTTTAACTATTCCTTTGCCCCATGGACCCAGTCCAGTTTGGGAGCCCTGTGCCTGGAATTTACAATACCAAAAAGCAATCACAGATGTTTCATATTTGCTTTGCTATGGCCTTCCTTTTTCTTTGGAACCAAGGAATGGGACTAAACAGCAGCTAATAAATAGGACTTTCCCAAGACCCATGGTTGTTTTGCAGCTTCTAACTTCACAAGCATGTTGCTCTGCACAAACACATTTACTACGAGCCCTCGTCTTTGTATTTTATCTTGCCTACCCACCAGGCAATGAATACAGCTGAAGAGTGCAAGGCACCCCCCACCCAGTGTTTCCAGTTGTTTATGGATTCTTGCATATGAACAAGATATTAATATTTTCATACAAGGCATAGTACTATCCACAATCTCACATGCAAATGTGCAAGCATTTAGACGGAGCTTCAGAAGAATTATTGTAATGACACATTAAAGCCATACATAACTTTTTTTTATTTATTTATTTAGTTATTTATACCCCGCTCTTCAGCCACAAGGCTACCAGAGCGGCTTACAAATTGTTTTAAGCAATAGCTATTTACACATCTACACTGCATTAAACAGTTTCCAATGTGTGTTAGCTAATTGCCCCCACAAGCTGGGTACTCATTTTACCGACCTACGAAAGGATGGAAGGCTGAGTGAACCTTGGAGCCCGCTGGAATCGAACTTGCAACTTGGTGACTTGCAGTACTGGCATTTAACCACTGCGCCACCAGGGCTCCTTAACTGAATGGTGATATAAATTCTAACTTAATTTGATCTCACTTTGTGGACTTTTTCAGATGGGGAGAAAAAACCCCAAGGAGGTCGGGTGAAGAACGGGGCTGTCACGCTTACACAGCCCCATTTCAGATAGCCCCGTCCTCCTCCATCCTCCTCCGGACTTCCTCTCAACCTTCCCCCATGCTGCGGGTGCCACTTTTTATTCACAGAGGTTTTCTGTCAATAAAAAGCAGTGCCCGCAGCACGGGGGAAGGCTGGGAGGAGGACAGAGGATGGGACTGTTTTAAATGAGGCTGTGTAAGTGCAACAGGACTGTTCTTCTCCCGACCTCCTTGGGTTTTTCCCCCCTGATCTGAAAAAGTTCTGTAATCAAAACAATGACTTGCCTCTTTCTCCCCTCCCCTCTCTCTGACATTGTGGGGAGTTTTTGTTGTTGTTAGTACATTACACACCCACTCATAAATAAAGAAGTGAGATGTATGAGGGTTCAGAACACAGGCCACACTTTATTAGCTATTTACAAAAACCTATCCTGCAATGAAGTCTTCATAGTGTGAAAATCAAAAGAGGCCAGAGGCCCATTTCATCTTCACTGTCTCTATCACAGGTGAGCCATCCATGCTCCACTGCCAGACCATTGACAAAATGCCTCACGTAGAGTGCGTTACAGTAGTCCAAACAGGATGTAATCAAGACATGTGTCACCATGGCCAGATCTGGCTTCTCAAGGAATGGGTGCAGCTGGTACACTAGTTTTAGCTGTACAAATGCCCTCTTGCCCACTGCTGAAACCTGGGCATCCAGGCTCAGAGTTGAGTCCAGGAGAACACCCAAGCTGTGAGCCTGAGACTTCAGGGGGAGTGTAACCCCATCCAGCACAGTCTGTGTCTTATTCCCTGATCTGCCTTTCAACTGATCAAGAGCACCTCTGTTTTGTCTGGATTAAGTTTCCATTTGTTTGCCCTCATCCAGTCCATTACTAACAAAGGACATTCGTTCAGTACCAAGACAGCTTCTTTGGAATCAGATGGAAAGTGTCCAACTTAAGGCTATTCTAACTTGCAGGATGGGAGTGTAGGCCAATGAGAAGCCAAAAAGCCCAATGCTGGAGAGAACTGGGATTATACTCCATGAACAGAACAGAACACAACACAACAGAACAAAATACCATCCTTACACAACATTTAATACCATCCGTACACAACACATTGTGTAACAGCTTTTATATCACCATAAAGCCACAATGGGATGCCATTCTTTAGCCATAATCCTGTATGATTCAATGTACTGTAGTAGTTCCACATGTAAACTAGGCAGAACCATATACCACCCCTCCCCTGACTCACTGTACAGCCTCTGAAAACACACACACACACACGCACACACATCTATTATATATATTGTATGGAATGGACAAGACTGGAGAAGCATCTGACTATGATATACTCGTGTGTGTATATATGTTTGTGCCTTCAAGTCGCCTGTCAATTTATTGTGACCCCATGAATTTCATAGAGTGACAAAAATGGTGAAAGGTCTGGAAACTCCTATGAGTGGCAAACAAACAAACAAACAAACCACTATCAGAGTTCCCTTTTTTTCTTTCTCTAGCCACACTAACACCTAGCACAAGGAGGAGATGAGCTGACTACACAGGCTGGCCATGCCTTCCAGCTCCTTCCTCCAACAAACAGCTACACAAAAGATCAACAATAGGGGCCTCCAGGCTCAGAGGAGAGTTGAATGCAACCCCCCTAAACCTGTTCCTTTTCTAACTGCCCCCCCCCACATCTGTCCTCCACCACAGAGAAAGCTTGAACATGTAAAGTCACTTCTAACCACCACCCCCACTCACCCTGGCAGGGACAGGCAAGACAGAGGCAGAGAGAAACAGTGTTCCTAACTCCCCACACTGATGCAGTTCATCAAAGCACTGCCGCTGCCACCATGTTAAGGCTAAACTGTGGTTCTCTCACCTCAGAAACCCCAGATTAGCGTCCCTCTAAGTGTAACCCTTAGTAGCCTCACTCAAGAGTGCCCCCTAGAGGCCAAAATCGCTGCCACCACTCACTGCAGTGTTTATAACCAGCCCAGTGAGAGACTGGATACCCAGGGGGACTACCCACCACTATGAATTAACCAGCTCTTCCCTCATATCCCCAGAGAGACAGAGAAATGTAGTGAAACCAAGAGGTATAGGCACATGCAGCATCAAGGTATAGGAAGATTAAGAAGAATTTTTATTCAAGCAAGTTCAAGTAATATCAATCCTGCATGAGGCAGGCTCTTCCATGCTCTGGGTGCACTTTCAAGTTATAGAAATAACAAGTTATTAAAGCAGTCAGTTATTCTAAGTTACATTCAGTTACTAAATTAGCTACATTCAACGCAAAGTGGAAGAAATTAACATAATTCCCCAACACAATCCTAAACAGGCCCTAAAAGTTCTACTCATTACTTTGCAGTCTGTTGGCTCTCAGATGGTATCGGGGATGCTGTGAGCTAGCCAGGCAGCCTGCTCCAACAGCCATTCACCCAGCCTTGGCTCTGACATGCTGGTCTATCCATAGCCTTCATAGTCCTTTTCAAATCACATGGTATGACTCTCCAATGGCCACACACAAAGCAGTTAAATCTTTGTTGGAATCCCCAGTTCACGAGTTGTGATTGGCCATTTCTAGTCTGGTGATTTGATGTCATTGATGATGCCATCTCATTAGCTCTGTGGAGGTGGTGTTTTAGACCCTCCCTTCCAGTTAACCCTTTCCTTACCTGATGCCATATTGGCAAGACAATACAGTTTGTAAATAAAGAGAAATGTAGTTCTCTGACAGAATGAAGGGAGTTGCAATCAACCTCAAGGCAACATGATGGGAACTCCATTATGCCAGGAGCGGCTTAGGGAGCTGGGTATGTTTAGCCTGGGGAAGAGAAGGTTAAGAGGTAAAATGAGAGCCATGGTTAAATATTTGAAGGGATGTCATATTGAGGATGGAGCAAGCTTGTTTTCTGCTGCACCACAGACTAGGACACAGAGCAATGGATCCAAACTTCAGGAAAAGAGATTCTACCTAAACATTAGGAAGAACTTCCTGATGGTAAGGACTGTTTAACAGTGTTACATGCTGCCTCAGAGTGTGGTGGAGTCTCCATCTTTCCAGTTTTTTAAACAGAAGCTGGATAGCCATCTGTCAGGCAAGCCTTAATTGTGTATTCCTACGTGGCAGGGTATTGGACAGGATAGCCCTTGTGGTCTCTTCCAACTCTATAATTCTATACAAATTAAAGCAGATACAGTTAAAAGCTCACATCAGCTATATATATAAAAAATAAAATATTTAATGATGGATTAAAAAATAATATCCATTAAAAAGTAAGAAATAAAAACAGTACAGCATTTTATTACAAGTCTTTCCCCATAAATACACTCTGTTGACACAGTTAATTCCCAAAGGCCTGTTGAAACAAAAACATCTTCATCATGGAGGGTGCCAGTCTAACTTCTCTAGGAAGGGAGTTCCAGACCCTGAGAGCAGCTACCAATAAGGTCCTGTTCCCACCACATATATACCTGTGAGGGTGGTGGGACAGAAAGAAGAGCCTTCCCCACAGATGACAAAACCTGGGGAGGCTCATATGGGAGAATATGCTACTTCAGATAACCTGGATCCAAGCTCTGTGGTTTGATTGTACAATGTTTAAGATCTGGATGGTCTACGTAAATACAATTTTTTTAAAAAAACTATGAAAAGATGGTCAGATTTTCTCTTTATTTAGGGAAAAAACACCACAGATGAAAGTGGGCATGGACCAGAAATGTAGATGGAAAAAAGAGGACATCCATGGATGTGGGACTTTATAGATGTGGGTATCCATAAATGTAGATGGAAAAAAGAGGACATCCATGGATGTGGGACTTTATAGATGTGGGTATCCATAAATGGAACACCTCCTCAAGTAAGTGAGCATAAAATAACAGTCTTTAATAACAGCCACTCTTTGTTTCTGATGTTTTTTTTTTTTACAATAATTTCCTCAGTACATAAACCTTGTTTGCTCAACAAAGATGAAACACATATTGAGTCAGAAGATTAGGGTAAACCATTGTTGCCTGCTTCTAACAGATCAGGCCTGGAAAACAATGAGATGTATTTTAATTAATTACATTTCATGCTTTAATTTAGCTGGAGACTCTCACAACAAAACAAAACAAAATTATTTAGAGTTTTCACAAGGTAACAGAATACATTTATGACATAGTATTAAAAATAAAATGTGTTGGATTACACCTTTTTCAACCATAGTATTTAAATTAACCCTAGAATGATTCTTAGGGAATCAAATTTGTAACACACAACACAATTTCTGCAGCTTATTCTCCACATATGTTATTGTTTATTATAACAGTGGGGCTGGAAAACAAAGGTAAAGTTGATCAATTTTGTCTGTCTGCCTTGGCCCAGCAGGCTGAAAATTGGCAGTCAGATTAAAATTACATAAATTAAGAAACAGAGTCTTGATTTTTTTTTAAAAAATAATACAATTTATAAGCAGGTTTAAGGGCACGTGACTTTAAAAATAGAATATACTATTTACTAGAGATACATTTTATCAGCAGGATATAGTTAATTAAACAAATAAATAGGCACAGGGCTTCAGTCTACTATTACTTGTTCTGTTCAGTTACTGAGTAGCATTATACTTGCCAAGCAGGTATTAACAGTACAGTTTTTCTGTCATGTGAAACAAGCAGAAGGATTTCAGGACTGTCTAGATAGCTGCTGTAATTGCTATGTAGCACAATATAAAATCAAGAGGTCAGAAAAGGTATTTAGGACTGTTATCCTAAACACACTTCTACTGGAGAGTGAATGAGTAACTTTGAATATAGTTGATGATATATTGGCAAAAGGCCACAACTTTGGCAACAGCTGTAAATGGTTGGCACAATCGCATGGGTTCAGATCCCTTCATCAACCAACCCTGTGTTGGTCAATGGACTGCCATCAGTAGCCACCGACACCTCATAACGTGGAGGGGAAGAGCCCTGGCCAAGCTCGTCCTGCTTGACAACTCTCCCCTCCCCTGTGAAACAAGGTTATAATGAGAGAAAGGGGTCTCCGTGAACTTGACCTTGACAGAGACCCCTCCAGTTGTTTACTCCAGATCAAGACCCATGCTATACGCTGATAAAGTTGTGACATGATAGAGAATACTTGCAAGAAAAAAACACTACCGGTACAAATGCATGCATTAGCATTGAAGGGAGGGAGGGTTGGTCTTCAGCTCGCAATAAGCCACTGAGGCTTCTGACACTGGGGCCAGCTATTTATCCAGCCCCGGCGCAGAGTACTGCATCATCTGGCTGTGCCAGAAGTGGTGGCCAGAAGACCTGCCCCTAAGGCTGGATCAGTCAATCAGAGTGGAGGAGGTCCGCTCTGAGTGGTTGGCCTTTTACTCCCCACGGGGCAGAGAGGGACAACTGACATGGCGGCCCTCATGCCGGCCACCACATGGCTGTGGGGGGCCACTGAGACCAAGGTCCCTGGGAGGGCCACAAGAGGATCTGCCAACCAAGCCCAGTAGCCCCCTTTCTCCGTGCATTAATATTCAAATCAACTCCAATTTATGGTGACCTTGTCTTAGGGTTCTCATGGCATGATTTTTTCAGAGGATGTTTGCCATTGCCTTCTTCTACAGCTGAGAGAATGTCACTTGCCCAGAGACACATAGTGGGTTTCCATGGCTGAGCAGGGGTTTGAACCCTGGTGTCCTGGAGTCTTAGTCCAACACTCAGACCACTTCATCACACTAGCTCTGATAGCATTTGCAATAGTGGAGAAGAAAACCAGTGGGGAAATCCTGCTGTTATCTCAGCTCACTCAATGGAGGCAACAACAGGAATCTATGGACTTTATCAGACTAGTGTCTAAAAACACTGTAATTCCACAAATGAGGGAAGCAGAAACATAGAGGCATACTTACACTTATTATCACATGTCACTGTAATTGTGTGAAAGAACTGCCACGGAATTATCTCACAACCACCAATGGCACTTTAGGAACTGGACTTTACTTCCATGATTTAGCATGGGTGAGATTTGGGCGGTTCTTGCAAGAAGACACAAGTTCACATAAAATCACCAACCCCCCCCTTAATTTGCAAAGTAAATGAACATAGAAATATTTAAACAAGCCTAAATATGTGCAAACAAACTGGGACAGTGTCCTGTGGATAATTTTCACATTCTCATGCAATCGTTTTCTCTCCAGGAACAACAACAACAAAAGCGATGTTGGGAGCTATTGTCCCATCAATTACAAGCAGTGCCTTATTTGCAGCTGGAGCACAGTTTGAGCATGTGAACATGACAACGTCGTGTGATAGCAGAAACCATTTGCGCTACTGTAATGTCATAAATGTGTAGTTTTTGCTGCATCTGATAAAGTTCTATGTCTTCCTACCTGTAACAAGGAGGGTGAGATTATAAGAATGAACCATCACTTTTATCTTATTACTGGAGATCACAGTGGGATCAACTCCACACCCCACTTGCTTTCCCACCTGGGAAGGTGAGAAAGGTAGGAAGAATTCTCTCTACACACCCCTCACCCGGTGGGATGACAACAGATGCCTCAAGAAACTCTCTCCAAGCAAAGGAAGATGAGAGCATTCAGCATCTTTGCTTAGTGGGATCTAGTGCACCATCCAAGCACTCTTCAGTTATGAATGGCCACAGCATCTCCTTATGTACATTATTCTTTAAAAGTTATTTTACAAGCTTGCCCTGCTTTTTCTATGTATGTATATATGTTTAGCAGATTTATCAGATGTATAGGCAAAACTGCCTATTTCACTTTCTCCCAAATTTGAACTTTGTGGAATGTTATAAAGAACTTATCCTTAATCTGGCAAGAAACCAATTTACAGATGACTTCTCTAGATGTTTGCAGAGTGGTGTCTTTCCATTTACTAACAGCCAACTTAGAATTCCATTTTTTGTTGTAAGCATTCTTTCCATCAAAAGAGTATATCAACTAAGCAGATGGCTCAGTTTCCTCCTCTGTTATTCTCACCATTTCATGGAGCAGATGTATTACTTCCTGAGCTATTTTGGCCTTTGAAGTATTCATAATAACTGGATTTGTAGAAGTCAGGAATAAGAATGGAAAGAATATTCAAAAATATTTGGAAAGTGGTTGAAAACTATGTTGGTTGAGAATTGAGAAATGCTGATTTGAAGAACCCTGCACAGTTCCCATTGTTATTTCGTGCACAGAAAAATGCTGTCTCCTGTACAGAAAATGCTGTTTTCTGTGTAAAACAACCACATGCAATTTTTGCACAAAATAAGTCCCACATTGCGAATAGCCTTTGAAAACTGCACAGTTGTTGAAGAGCTTCTACAAATGAGACAAAAATAGCTAAAATTACTGGTTGTTTCCTTGGAGAAAAAAAATAATAATAGAGAATTACATCCCTAGTCAGGAAGATAAGAAGAAGGCTCGGCTAAAACCTACTTCTGAAATAACTAGTGAAATTAAACTTGCTGTTATGACTTTTGTTATGGGTTTCTGCATAGTGAGACCATGTTAAGTAGTCTTTATCTGGTCCCATACTGGGAGCTTTGGCAAGTTGAATCCAGTAGCTGTTATAACTGTGTTCCACTTACAATTGTGTATTTTTCTTTTCATGACTCTATTCTTAAAGCCTTCCCATGATGGAGCCTCTAGATAGCTTTTTAATGATTTTCAAACTATGTGAAGTTTCCTTTGGTGTTTTATGGGCATCTGTAATATGTGGTCAATGAGGAAGAGAAAGACCACCTGAAAAGGCTTCAGTGATTTTGGAAAATTGTTACTTGAACTTTTCCACAGGTCACCTCCATTTCCATCCAGCCATCTAGGTATATTGGCAAGCTTCCTAGAGCTATTTTTCTAGGAAATGAGGTGGTAAAGATTAAACATTATGGTGGTGTAATTTTATATAAGATATTTGACAAAGAAAACATTTTTGCCATATGTATGGCAAAGCTTTAGCCGCCCCGATTGTTTTAACAGAGGGGCGGGGTATAAATAAATTTTATTATTATTATATTATTATGATAAACTCCTGCCTGTATTATTGCAAATTGCAGTTCTTTCCTGCATAATATTTTGACAACATGATTGTGTGCACAAATCCTGAATACTACAGGATATGGATTTGAGCAGAATTTAAGCCAGCTCCCTTTGCACACTACACTGAGGTGATATCCTCAGAGGCAGGCAACAAGTCTCCCATTCATCTTCTTGCTCAGCAATTCCCACAATAAGACTGCAATCCTGCAACCACTTATCTGGAAGTAAACCCTATTAATCGCAATGGGATTTATTTCTGTGTAGGTACAATGTGTGTGTGTGGGCAGATATACAAGATATCTATTTTATGAACACACACATGCATGCACACACAGATATAATTACACTGTCAATTCTATAGCTGCTTTTTAAACATGAAGGAATCTGAGAGGATTCAGTAGCAGAGAAAGTTTTGAGACATAAAATGTGAGGTTAAAATGGAGTTCAGGGCTATCCCTGATTTGGATCCAACCTAGATTTATATATATATATATATATATATATATATATATATAGCGAGTGTGTTTACATAAACATTAAAATCAGAAGTCAATGTGATATTTAGTCCCCCTCCTGCAAGAATTTGAGCAACACTGGAATTAGCACTTTTTTTGCCTTACCAGTGTTATTCAAATTCTTGGGTGGGTGGGGACTAAATCATGAAGCATAATGAATTTATCTCTCTGTTACCATGTTCTGCTTCCCCAAATCCAGGAAACCACATCTCCATATAACACATATCCCGTGGTGTATAATGACTGGATGACCATCTGTCGGGAGTGCTTTGATTTTGTATTCCTCCAGGGTGGGGGGTTGGGCGAGATGGCCCTTGTGGTCTCTTCCAACTCTATGATTCTATGATTTGCAAGCATACACATATGCATATACACACAGAGAGACAACTCTTTAATCTCCTACTAAGAAGCATGCCTTTTAAAACTGTTTTATAGATAGGAAAGAAAAGTCTGGGTGCAAAACTTCCAGCCTAAGTTGTTTTGTGCACTTCTTTGAACCCTTTTCATTTTCTCTTAGAGAACCTCGACAGCAGTTCAGGTGCAGGAGATGCACATATTAAACAGATATAGATTTCTCAGGAATGAGGATTCCATGAAGTTTGGAATCTTTCTTGAAGGAACTAAAGTTACCTAATGGTGACAACACTCCACTGCAAGTACGCATCCTATGCATACTTGCATCCCATAGTATATGAACCATTACAATTTTCTGACTCAGGATTAGGTTGCTACAAGGATTGTTGAACTAATGTAGAAAAAGTGGGTTTGATTCTCAAAACACACACAAACAGAGCATACTTCAAAATGCTAATTATCATTAGTTGTGATAGTATATTATCATACACTTCCATGGCAGATGTCCAATAAATAAATCATAACCCTCCACAAAACTGGAGTTGGTCTTCACTTTGTGCCCCTCCCCAAATAATGGATCTTTGAGACCTAGGACTTTATCAGACACACAGAATACAGTTTCAAAACAACACCACATAAACGCAAATGGGCATACAGATCAGATGATGTCGCCCTTTTGTGTTTATGTACTGGCCATAAGATGTACTTTTTTATTGATGGTCCAAGACATCAATAGATCAGCTGTGGTGATATAGTGCCAATGTCCTCTCATCATTCCATCATCAATGCCCAGTCTGGCCAGAACACTTCCAGATGAAATTGTGACATCCAGGTAGGTGGCACACTTTTTATGACCCTACCCAGTTTACTTGGGACTTTTTAGTGTGTTTATGTGCTTTTTGTAACTTTTACTGTCTTATTTTTGTTTTTATTTTTTTATTTCCCACACCATGTATTTTCATGAGAATACATGGGATTTCAATAGAGGAAGTGAACAGAGCTCCATTCACTCCTCATTCATTGCCAGGGAAGCCTTTTGCTAGGATGGAAGATAAGTGTGGCATGGGGAGTTCTTTTGCTGGCATAAAAATGGCAGATGTTATGCCAGCAAAAGAACAGGAGTGGTCTGATAAAGTCCCTACCAAAAGAACAGAAAAATAATATATCTATACCAATGTAAAATGAATGAGAGTACGTGAGAGAAGGGAGCCCTGGTAGCACAGTGGTTAAATGCCAGTTCTGCAAGCCACAACGTTGCAAGTTTGATCCAAAGGGCTCCAAGTTTGACTCAGCCTTCCTTTCGTAGATCAGTAAAATGAGTACCTGGCTTGTGGGGGCAATTAGCTAACACACATGGGAAACTGCTTAATGCGGTGTAGATGTGTAAATTGCTATATTGCTTAACAATTTGTAAGCTGCTCTGAGAGCCTTTGTGGCTTAAGAGCAGGGTATAAATACCTAAAAAAATAAAAAAAATACAATTACATTGTAGAAATAATGCAGTTTGACACCACTTTAGCTCCCATGGTGACCTCCTACAGAATACTGGGATTTGTAGTTTTGTGAGGCACCAGCATTCTTTGGCAGAGAAGTCTGAAGAACTTGTAAATACAAATCCCAGGATTCTATAGGATGGAGCTACAGCAATTAAAGTGGTGTCAAACTGCATTATTTCTACAGTGTAGATGCACCCTAAGACTCACATAAATAGGGGCTGACACCCTCAGCCACCCATGCAGCTCTGATAAGTGAATGGAGCTAAAGGGTGTGAGGTAGACACCATCCTCATGGGGAAAGAAAATGCCATATGCAGTCACACAATTCTTTAAAGGACACAATGGGTCTAACAGAATGTTCAGATGGTCTGAGGAATGCAAATGAAATTTCAATCCCTTTCAGGCTTCCTCAGACTTGCACTGCTTTAAGGAAATAATAACACCTTAAACTGAGAACTTTGTATTGGGAGATGTGTTGTAAAGGTTTGCACAGGTAGAGCTATGATATCTCTCTCCTCTCACCCCTCTGGAAGTCCTAGCAGTTTATGCCATCATTCTGCATCTTGCTGTTGGGGCATAGATAGATGCTTCTCTGATGCTCCCCATGTGCTGTCAGCCATTAAAAGACCATAGAGTAAGGGCTACAGACACTAAAAGGTGAATACTCAGAGGATTTGTGTCATTATATGAGGTTAGTAGAGAATTCTGATCTCCACAATGACAAATAAAAGACCTATGATGGAGTAAGTCCAACCTTATGACATTGGAAGTCACTAACAGGGTACCGGTCCTTCCTTATTAAAGGAAATCTCCCTCAAGGAGAGCACCTGAACAGACTTATCTGCCTTAGATCCTGCCTACTTTTCAGAAATACACATGGAAGGCAAAATGCAACAAATGCTGTTGCCTTACAGAGAAGGAAGGCAACATGTTTCAACTACAGTATGACCTCCTTATCCATTGACTTGATAATCCTAGTTTCACTTACCTGCACTCCAAAACAATACCTCCCCCAGAAGTGTTTGTGGGCCTATCTATTTCCTCCAGTGCTGTTCTGTGGTATGCTTCAAGACTAACTATATCATACAATAACACTGGATGACCTAGAGAGACCCACAATGGAAATGTTTGTGGGCCTCTCTGAGACTTTATCAGAAGCGGGAAAAATCACATTACAATATTATGGTAGCGTAAATGGTTTCTGCTATAACATGTAATGTACACTTCTATAAACCAGGAACATGGTGAGCAATGAATAAAATAACCCCCAAATCCTGAAAAGATGCTTCCACTTATGTGAGCAGGAAGACAATGAGATAATTACCTAAACTATGGATGTATATATTGTCACACCAGAAATAAATAGATTTGTCCCTAAATTGGGCCTAAGTAGTCTGGTGTACTGATGCTCCAGACAAAGCCAACTACAAGAATTTGGACCAAACATCAAAGTTTCCTGCTCTTGGGGACAGCTGGGTTTTTGAGGAGTTCTCCTACTTCCAAGCATCTTTTTTCTCCTAAGGAGCCTGGTGCCTGCCACTTAGTGACTCGATGTGTAACCGCAGCTTACAAGTAGATGCAACAACTTTTAAAATAAAATAACCATACGATGTATACTCGTAGCATCCCTTAATATTCTTGCTAAGTTTCAGCTAAGTTTCATGGTTGCAGAGCTATGATAAAGACATGTAGACACACATATACACATATGTGTGTACACACTTTTACTATTATAGACTGCTGTGAAGTATTCTCAGTTTCCAAAGCATGCCACTTTTCCAAAGCTTGCCAGGCACATTAGAGGTGCATTATTCTAACATCCAATTTATCAAAGGTGTCTTAAAGGAAATCTAGAAACTTTAGGAAGACATGCTGCCTTAATAAACAGAAGTTTTATGAGAGGTCATATTAACTCAGTGGTGTGCCTGACAAAGGATAGTATACTAGTCATTTAGACAAGTGTCAAGGAGTTGATAAAAGCTCAAGGTTCAGATAATTGGGATTCTAATGAAACTAAAAAAATCCAGAACCCAAAGAATGTTTACCTACAATATACCCTTTTCTATACTCTCCCACTTAACTTCTTAAAGAAAATGCTAAGAATAACTTGATCTCAGAAGCCCAGGGACAACATTATGGTTGCCAACCAGCTGGTTTTCTTTCCTGGACCAGCTGTTTGTTTGTTTTCACCTCCTGCCTGGTTGCAAAAATATGTGTTTGTTTTGGTAGATATGTATGCTCTGTAGGTTTGTTTTATTTTTTAAATTCTCCTGGTGGGATGGTATTCAAACATGCAACCCACAGCCTTCATTTTGAAATGAATACATCCTGTAGTCATAGAGGATTGTACTACATTCTGAATGTGTAGAAGGTAGTCAGATGGGTTTTAAGTCAAAGGTGAGACAAAGCTATAAAGGATAATGTTCTTTCTGACAACTATTAGTTCCTTCCATTCCCACTCATAGCATGCAAGTAGATGTAGTACCATACTAGAATAGCATGCAGGACTATGTTCCCGTACTCCAAAAGTAATCCGACAATCCTCCACTGCATCTTCCTCCACAATAGGGCCACATCTATTCTTGGTAGGGGAGTCTACCTCTCACACTAAATTGCCACCCTGATTAGGGTTGTCATAAATCCTGCAAAACGAGGAAAATGCTGGATTAGAGGGAAAGAAATTTGTTCCATCTGGCTGTGCTGCTTCAAGCAGCAGATCCCAGATTCTAACTCCAGGCTTTCTTTCTGTAGGCTCTCTGCTCTGGGTCATATGGAGACTGAGTGCAGAAAGCAGGAGAGTGCAGTTTAGGCTAGGTGGGAGTGTGCAAAAGGTGGGAGTCGGAGTGTGCATAGCAGGCAGCAGCAGAGAGAGAGAAAGCAAAGGAAAATCAAGAGAGAGGAAAGAAGGACAGCAATTTACTTATGTGTGTGTGTGTGTGTGTGTGGTGAGTCTGGCCACCAAGGTCACTGGCTGTGTAGAAGTTCCCGGGCAGGGGACCGTGTGCTTTGTGGTCATTGCCAGGAGGTGGGATGTCCAGGCAGGACAGTGGGTCCTCTTCCCTGCTCACCTGGTTGGTAGTGGCATCTAGAAACCCAGTTTTGCTTATTTAATCTGCTGCACACTCACTCCCCAAACTCCCTCCTGATGGCCCGGCAGGGCAGTGGGTCCTCTTCCCCACTGGGCTGGCTCACCTGGTTGGCAGCAGCAGCTGTGCATCCCTTTCTCCCCAACCTCCCAATAACACCTGGCCCCCTCCTTCACCTGCAGCGCTTCACCTTCCTATCAAAGCTCAGGTCTTGCTGGATGAAGGCAGCTAGATGGGTCTTTTCCAGCCTATCCACGTTCCCTGGAAGAAATAGGTGGTGCTGGCAGGAAGGCTTCCATGGGCAGAGGAGGGGAAGGAGAGAGCCATCCTCACCCTCCCCAGTCAAAGTATGGGTTCTTTGTCCTGGTTTTGTGGCAAAGAATTATGGCAACCCTAACCTTGATGTTTCTCCTCTTCATAATTTCCAGCACCATAATCATACCATGTTGTTGTTGTGTGCTTTAAGTCATTTCTGACCGAAAGGTGAACCTATTATGGGGTGGTTTTGAGGGCGAGAATGTGTGACTTGCCCAAGGTCACCCACTGGGTTTTCATGACCAAGTGGGGATTGGAACCCTGGTCTCTAAAGTCATAGGGCTTGCTTACACTGGCAGGAAACCCCCATCTACCTCACAGCTGCGGCAGAATTTCTTGATCTGTAGCAGTTTCCTAAATGCCATACACATTGGGCTTGACCAATTGTAGACTGGAGTATCCCACCACACTGTAATCTACAATGGTGTAAAAGGGTGGTCCTACATTGATTATGTGTCCTATACATTGAATTATTTCCAGCCACATGGCTGGGGCTGCTCTGTTGTTGTTTTTCCTGTTCACTCATGCATGTGAATAAGTGAATATAAATGGTTCCAGACTACTGTACTACTGCATAAATGGAGATACACTTATCCAGATATTCACACAATTGAAAAATAAATAAAATAAAATATAAAGGTTCCAGAATAGAGGACTTTATCACACTACACTGTTATAGCTCTATTATTCCACTTTAACTGCTCTGGCTGCCTCCTATGGAATCATGGGATTTGCAGTTTAGGGAGGGGCATTTAGAATTCTCAGCCAGAGAGCTCTTAGACTTCACTAAACTACAAACCCCAGAAATCCACACGAGGCAGCCATAGCAGTTAAAGTGGAATACTAGCACTATAACAGTGTAGTGTGATAAAGTCCTCTTGTCTACTAGAAGTCCAGTCCTGGCTTTGTTCTGAAGTCAAACCTCAGCCACCACATGGCCAAAAATCTGGGTTTTTTCCTCAAATGTTGAGCAAATCATGAATCTTACAGATCTGGTGTTTCCTGTAGAACCCCCAGTGAAAATGCACATCATCAAAAATGTCATGTGTCAACTGTGCCGCAAATATAGAGTGAGTAGGATTTATTTATTTATTTATTTTTGCCTGTGTAGACAAGCCCATATTCCAGCACTCAAACCACAATGCCACACTGGCTCCACAGTCATACCATATAACATAATAACAGTGGAAGAGGAAAATTCACGCCACTTTGTATACCTTTGTATGATTGGGAATCTAGAAAGAAACAGAGCACAGAAAAGTCTCACAATGTCATCATAAATTATAAGACAGTGAATGTTCTATAAATCAAACAATTAATCTGTTCTTTAAATATGAGCCGTTATTTGTTTGTTTATCTTGTTCCATCAGCACATAAGCATCTTCCAATGGCTGCCTCAGAGTGCCTTCCAAATCTCATTGTACTGCTCCCCCATCATCCTTTTGGAAGGGCTTTTTTTCACAAAGTAATACTTCACTTGAGTTACATTGATGTAATGAAGAGAAAGAAGAGGTTTGTGTACATGTGTGCATGCATAGATAGAACGAAAACCAAATCTTATTTGTGTGATGAATAGAAAGTTAATGTTTTGGTTTTCTTCAGGGACAGCCTGCAAAAGGAAAAAAATGGAGTAGGGGATTAAAAAGTGTGCAAGCAATGCACAAACCATGAAATTAAATTAGTTCCTCCCAGGAAGCCAAATTTTGGTGAATACTGTAGAGGAAAGGTAGGGGGAGAAATATTTTAAGCCAAAGCTGCCCTTAATAAGCTTCAGTAATTAATTGCAAATTGCTCATTAAGCCTGGAAAAAAGCATTATTTTTTGCCCACTGTTCTGGGTGTGGAATGAAAGGAATGAGGGGTTAATTAATAATGTATAAGATTTCTCAAAGAGAGGGAGAGAGAGAGATGGAAGACAAGAAAAGAAAACTTTTGATACGTATTTTGTGAAATATGTACTGGAATAGTTAGGCTACATTATTAGTCCTAGCATTTTTGTGTTCTTTCCTTGAATAGTTAAGGTCGAGCACAATGAAAAGAAATATGCAGAGGACATTCAGACTGGATATATATTTCCAGACATCATGTTGTGCATTCAGCAAATGGAAGTCAGGCATGAATTCTTGTGAATTTAAATTGAAGCCTACCAAGAAGACCAGCACTTTCATTAGGCAAAATGGGGCACTGCCTTAAGTAGCAAATGCTATGAGACAACAATGGAGGCTCTCCAGCCATTACTCCTGAGTTTCTTGTTCATTTCCCTCTCTTGGAGGACATAAGTGTGTGTTCCCAAAACATAGGGTTGCCATCAGAAAACCAGGAAAATCCCAGATTGGAGGGACTGAAAATTGTCACATCTGGCTGGGCTGCTTGAAGCAGCAGATCCCAAATTCCTACAGCTTCCTCTGCTGAAGGCAGCAGCCATCTGCAAAGCACATAATACTGATAGTGCTGGCTCTGGGTCAAGTGGAATTGTATTGCACAGGGGTGCCAGACCCAGAGCCCAGAAGGTGGGAGCCCAGAAGGGGGGGCTCCCTCTCCCCCCCTCTCCAGTGGTGCTCTGGGTGCTGTTGTTGCAGGGATGGGGGGGAGAGAAGAGGCTCTCTCCTCTTTCCCCACCACCGGCACTCTGGGTGTCATCATCACAAGGATGTGGGGAAAGAAACTTTTGTCCTGGTTTTGGGGTAGACAATTATGGCAACCCCACCACAACCTAACCTATACTTGTAAAACAATCCTTCTTATTTCATAAGTAGACACTGTCCAGTTGCTGAAATAAGATTCAAGTGCTGACTTAACCGCTGTATGGAAATGATGCCAGTTTGTCCTTTGCCTTCAACAATGAAGGATCTTGGGTTGGCTTTGCCTACCAGAAGTGCTCACGTCTTGGTGACTACAGCCTTATCTACAGGGCCAGTTTAAGGAATTTTGAGGCCCCCTGCAATGCTTTACTTTGGGGCCCCCATATGACTTGAAGGCACATGGGCAAGAAAGAAAGAAAGAAAGAAAGAAAGAAAGAAAGAAAGAAAGAAGCCCTTTCTGAGGAAGACAACCCTCAAATTCCCTGTCTCTCTCTCTCTCACACACACACTCACCCTCTCCGATGTGCCTCTCCCTCCAGCTTCTGCCACGGAGGGCTGCTGTTTCTTTCTCTTTAGTTTTGGAGAGGCTGTTTTGTTTGTTATTTTAAAAAAGCCAGCAGGAGGTTTTTGAAGGAGGAGGGTAAGAGGGGGCTCCTCCCGGCTGTCTCCTGGCTGTTCCTTTGTCAGATAAAGGAGGTCGACACGGGGCCCTCTCTTGACCTCGGGGCCCCCTCTTGACCCCGGGGCCCCCTGCCAATGCTGATTTGGCAGACAGGTTAAACCGGCCCTGCTTATCTACATGGGCACTTTATCCCAGCTTGCCCTCATCTGAGAGCCCTCAGTCCATGCAGTGCAGGGCCTTTTCCCCAATCTTCCCCCAGGCAGCCATGACCCCCAGGGCAGAAACAGGCCTCAGATGGGGGAAAGCTGGGGTAGGGGCCAATATCATGTTCTAATACCAGCTTTACTCCACTGCTGCCAGAAAAAAATGGATCGTGCCCCATTTGTCCACAGGAGCCTGTCACACCAGACCAGCCCATCGCTCTAGCTGCCTTACCCATCTAGGTCCAAGGCTGGTCACATGCAGGAGCCTTTGTTCACATGTTGTGGCTAGCTTCCTCAATGCTGGGAGGGCAAGGAAGATGATAGAGGTAGTGGTGGTTGCAGCAATGAGCCAGCATTCCTTTCTGGACTGAGACCATTTTGTCAAGGTAACAGGGGAGACACGGGCCTGATTCACAGCCGGGATACACTGGTAGGGAGCTGGCATATCCTGGCTTGTGTAGATGAGCTCCAAGTCTACCTTGTATAGAAAAAGAGAATTTGAATCTATCTGTCATAATTTTAAAAATGGGGCACTGTGGTACGTGCCTCAAAGTTTGACAAAGTGATTTTTTTATTGTTTCACAAACTATAGTGCCAAATTTCAAGTCAAAGTTTGAAATAAATGGCTTACTGGTATTTAAGTGGCATTAAGTATGAATCTAGGCAGTGCTGGGCATACTTCAGAGGAAATGCCAGAAGATGAAGAAATGGATAAGTAAATTGGAAGTCTGGAATATATCCTTGTTCTATCAGGGTTGTGTAGGGGTTAAATAGAGTATCCAAATGGAAATGCAGGACATGGAAAAGTTACTTTTCTACTTGACAGTTCCCAGAATCCCCCAGAAAGCATGGCCAAAGTAACTTTTCTGAACTCTCGGAAATGGTATCAATCTCAGCCATTTAGATCTGGAGTAAATGTAGCAAATGAATCAGCTAGAGTGCCTAAACCATAACATATAACAGTGTACTAGAAATACACAGTTTCAGAAATATATACAGCTTTTCAAGATTGGGCTGAAAAAGTGTGAGTTCTCATGATGGAGCTCCTTGTGTTCTGATGGGGTTTGCCTGTCTTTGTCACCTCTATGGAGATTATCAGATAAGAACAAAAAAAGTGTTCCCATCCCACAGTCTCCTTTCCCGACCCTCTCCCATCCCTGTCCCGGCACAGTACCTAAAACTTTCACACCTACCTTGTTCCCACATCCATGTCTGCCCGGGAGTAAATGGAGCTCTAACAGAGCTCCTTTCACTTCCTGGATTGTAATCCTGGCTGCTCTTGCGAGGAGACAAGTGCACAGGAAATTCTAAAATCAAAGGCTGGCAGATGCAGGCAGCAATCCCATTGGAGTAAACAACACAGGCCCCACCATTTTCACAGGGCTTGTCACCATCCAAGCACTGTACACTTGCTCCCAATGCCAGCCACACCAAAAGCGTGAAGCACAGGAAGCCATAGCCCAGCCATGCCTGCCACAGGCCCTGAGCTAGGACGCCAAGCCCATGCCCCCCAATCCTTCTCCTGCTGCTGGTAGTAGTGCTGCCATCGCTGCCCTATAGATCCATGGAAGGAGCCTGAGCTCTGCCTCCCGCCAAACATGAAGACACAGGGAGAGTGCAGCCGTGGCGGTGGTGGTGGTGCCTCCTCCTCTTGGTTCCTCAGACCCTAGGAAACTTCACAGAGTGAGACCGGGCCAGGTGACACTGCTGGCCAGGGGTGGGGTCCACACCCAGCCCACCTGGCCCAGCTCAGCTTGGCTCCCACACTCCTACGCTCCTTCCTTCCCTCCTTTTCTCCTTCACCCGGCCTACCCCTTGCCTTCTTCTTGCCTTCCCTTCCCCCACTTTCACAATCTGGGGGTACGAGGGAAATGGTGTGGGGGGGGGTCGCTAAGGGCGGCAGGCAGGCTGAGCTGGGTGGCTTGGCAGGACCAGACCCTGGACAGGCTGAAATTCAAAAATAAAAAGCCTACTAAAAAAGAAAGAGTGACAGCAAGCACAAAAACACACTTAAACCTTTATAAGTAACCCAGGGAGGGTCATAAAAAGTGTCTGACTTACCTTGATGTCCCGATTTCAAAGCATGGACCTCCCATTGACGCTGTGATCATGCGGTGCGCCTTTTCACAAGCCTGACATTCCCTTACAGAAAGAGAATGGGGGAACAATTCACAGCTTAACCCGTGAATAAAAAGAAGCGCTGGGGGAATGGCAGAAGAACGGGAGCATAACAAGAGGGGAATGACGTCATCTGAAAGGGAAGCCCTTTAGCGATCGCCTGGTGTTTGTGTAATACCATGTTTAGAGTGTCTGATAATCTCCTATGTCTACTCTTTCAAGTATTAATTATTTTTGGTGGGGGGACTGTTTGTAATAATTTGTTGGATCTGAACTGGTGTCTTCTGAAGGTTTTTCAAAAGTGAGGTGTGCTTTGCTATGCTGGTCTTATGGTTTAAAATGGACATTTTCTCATGTCTATTTTTTTTTAAAAAAAAAGATTTATAGCATTACGGTGCAGAAGTGTCATTTCACTGGTGCACTACAGCACTATAATGCTTTCAAAAATGAAAAAGGAAAGGAGGAGACCAGATTGGAACATGTTGTTCTTATGTATCTCAGAATTTAAATGAAGCCCACTTGAGCGTGGGAATAAAATGTTGCAACTGGTGCAGAGAACTGCCAGAAATACCATTGGGATATCTCTCTCTCTCTCTCTCTCTCTCTCTCTCTCTATCTCTCTATCTATCTGAGAACTGTACCAACAAACATCACAGCCTTATGACACATTTGCTCCATCTGGAAAAGCCCACAGATAGTGTTTTTATAAGCCATTTCTCTTGGATTTATAGTCACTGGTGATAAAGTTCAATGGACAAACACAGGACTCTTGGAACTGAACAATGTCACCTAAAAAATAATAATAAAATAAAATAAATTCTGAAACCTAAAAGAGATTAATTGATTGTTCCAATCTGATTACATACCTAACTTGTTCCCTCTGAGGGAAAGATGTGAGGAAAAAACAAATGTCTACACAGTATTTTCTGCCCAACGCACATGCACAGCCATCACCAGAAATAATATAGTACAAAAAGATTAGTTCCTCATCCAGATCCACTTTGCATGCACAGAAAATTAATGTGACCCAGCTTAAAGCAGGGGTACATAACCTATTGGGCCCTGAGGGTGTGTGTGTGTGGGGGGGAAGATGTATGCAAATGCACAGACACATTCATGCACACATTCACCTCAGTGACCACACAGATACACCCCCTCCCTGCATCCCCTCTGACTATCTTGATTTGGAAGAGACAATCCCGATTAATCCTCTCTCACTCCACCTTTTCAGCTGCTTTTGGAATAGAGGGCACCCCTTGTATATGCGGGACTGGCACACGTGGTTTCAATTCTCCACTGTGTGAAAAATATGGCCTCTCTAGGCATTTCCTAGGGAAGACAATTGATCCTCTTTGAAGCTGTTGCCACCGCTGCCACCTCACTAACCAAGCAGCTTTCTGCAAGAGTCTGGCCAGCACCGGCACTTCTGCTGAGGTCAGAATGGGGGGCCCATGCAATCAATGAGGAGGGGGTACATTGGCCCCCTTTTTGTTGAACACATACCTAGGTGCCCCATTCTGATCACACAGAAGTGATGGCATCAGCCTGGCTCTCGCAGGGAGCTGCTTGGCTGGTGAGGCAATGACAGTGGTGACACTAGAGACAAGAAAATGGGCCAGCAGGGCCAATGCAGTGTTGGCCCATCTGGTCTATTTGGACTCTGACATAATTTGCCCTGGGTACATGTGGCGACCATGTTGAATCTGTGGCCAGTCTGGAGCATAATGCTCTGGAGTGGCCGTGGATTAAGACACCAGTGTAAATGAGCCCTTAATCTCAGTATTCTTGAATGACCCAGGATTCTCAGATTATGAGAGAAAGAATCCTCTCCACCCTTTTTAGGATTATGAGAGAGAAAAGGCTTTGCTCTATCCACTGAATACTTGTATAAAGTTGTTCTGTGCTCCTTAAATTTCCCCCTGATCAAAAAGACCCCAAATCTCAAAATGTTTAATTTGTCCCCTTAAAGTAATTATTCAATACTGTGATCATTTTTGTTTCCATTTTCTGAACCTTTTCTAGCTCTCTATAAGGACTTTTAACCAAGGGTGCTTTCACATTTTCCAATTTAAATATTTTCTAATTTAAATGGCCATGGGAACATCCTATGGAATCCTGGGATTTGCAGTTTAGGGAGGAGAATGGGTTACTTACTGTAACTATAGTTCTTCGAGTGGTCTTCAGTGAATTCACACAATGGGTTAATCCTGCACTTGCTTTGCCCTGGATAGAGTTCAGTTTGGCTCCAATGAACTTTGCAACCCTTGAGGGGGTTAGGTGTGACTTGTCCATGTTGACCCTGAGGCCTAGGTTTTGGAGTAGTGAGACCGTGACTGTCACATCAGCTGCTGCTTTTTCCTTTGAAGGACCCGTGATCAACAAATCATCCAGGTACGGGAAGATTACGATTCCTTTCGTGTATAGATATGCAACCACCTGGGCCATGCATTTTGTGAACACTTTTGGAGCTCTGCAGAGGCCGAATGGGAGCACTTTGAAGCAGTACATTTTGGGACCTATTGCAAATGCCAGGAACCTTCTGTGGGGTTCTGCTATCATGATGTGGAAGTAGGCATCCTTGAGGTCTATGGTAGCGAACCAATCTTCCCGGTGTCGGTCTGGTGACGGTATCGAGAGATGCTGTTTTGCCGGGGGCGATACTGGGGAGCCTTCCTTGGTTTCCCCTTTGGACCTCTTCAGTTCAGGTTGTGAGATTGGTAATTGAGCTGCTTGTCCTTCTTGGAATGGCCATCTGACTCTTTCATTTTGGCTGAGTACTGGGAGCAGAATTTAAAGAAACCAGCCCCAGACATGCTTAGAAAGGAAATATGTCACAGTAGTCCAGTCCAAGGTCAGAAGAGCAGAATATCAATCTTGTAGCCAAAGCTGGTGAAGAGGTAATCTCAGTATCCATGGTATCCAAGGTCAGAGATGTAAATCAATCCAATCCAAGAGACAAAGACAAAGGGATAAGCAGAAGAGGAGTCAAAAGTCTGGTCCAAAATCAGAAAAGAGCCCAAAGAGTTAAAAATAAGAACAATGAGGCTAGTAGAAGTTCCTTCAGAGTTTTCCACATGGCGGGAAAAAAAGGAACTGAGCACTTGGTGAGAGGGATGGGCTTATATGCACCAGGGGTGAGAGGGGCGGTGCTACCGCCCAAAAGTTTAAAAAGAGGTGCTAGAAGTTTCTGAAGTGCTCTGTGCAGATTCAGGATTAACCCATTGTGTGCATTCATAGAGACCACAAAGAAGAACTTAGAATTCTCAGCCAGAGAGCAGAAATGCAAACTCCAAATCTCAGGTCTCCATAGTATGTTGGCATGGACATTTAAGTGCAATTGAAGTGCTATTAGTGTGTAATGTGAAAGGCCCTCAGAACTGTGCACAGTAGTCCAAATACATACAAACATTCCATGCATGCTACATATGTGTGGATCCAGAAAAGGTTTGTGTAAGTGCAGTTTGTTTGCTTTTAAATCATCTCAATTTCTCCTTCTCCCTCTCTGTATGTATGTGCACATAAAGAGAGAGTGACTGTGGACATACGTATTTACTCTGCGTAAGAGAGAGAAAGAGGCTAGAGGTAGGGAAGGAAGGAAGAGAGTAATCCATTGCATAGAATTTTCCTTTGTCATTGCCGTAGCAATCTATGTTGGCATTTTCATTTACCCATTCACAGTGACTCTGGGACTGTGTTTCTTGTAGGGATGTAATTCTTTGCTAAATTAGTTCTCAATGGAAATAATAAGTAATTTTAGGAATGTTCTTACTGCTGGAAGAAAGGCTTCAAAAACAACAGTTTAGGAATTATTCTGTTCAAAACTGGTACTGTTTTGCACAGAAAGCAACATATTCTCTGCAGGCAGCAGGATTTTCTACACAGAAAATAAATAGAATAGAAAACGCTGCTTCCTACACAGAAAATTTTGCACAAAGCAAGTTCCAAACTGTGGAGATTCTTATCTGTCTTGTCAGGGTTTTGCAACATTGAAGAAACACATTTTTGGACAATTTTCTAAATATATTTGAATGTTCTTTCCAGCCCTAGTTCCTGGGAAGACTCTTCCGCTTAATATGCATTGAGGGCATATTGTGCTTAAGATGTTATTTTATTTTATTTTATTTTATTTTATTTTAGCCAAGTGTTCATCACTTTACATGGGCTTACCCTAAGTCACATTTGCCATTGTGTTGCTCTACCTCAGTTTGGACAGATCTTTTGGAAATGCTCCCTAGATCTTTGCCACTTCCTGAAAGATTTGCCACCATCTACCAATTTGTCTACCTCACCCAAAATGCTTACATCTCTTTCACTGACATCAGCAGGATACAGCAGAGATTAATCTAGGCTATTTGTGCTTATGGCTTAGAGGAAGTTTATGGACTTTTCTGTCCCAAATCTCTTGCATAGTTGCTATTGTTGAGCCATGGGCTATTTTGAGGCCGTTGTTTAAACACAGTGGCCATCTGATGCCTAAGCTCGCTTTCCCCACTGAGTTCTTCAATAGCTTTGGAAATATCATTTAACTTTTGATGCTTCACATCCTGTGTAAAGAGAGGGATAATAATCCTTATGCACCCACCTTCATTTGGGCCTGGAGGATTAGTTTGTTAATATTTGTACAACACTCTGAACATAAGTGCTTTGTATTACCCCATTTCCTTCCTTGCTTCAGACTCATTTTCTCTCCTGGTCTTAAAAGAATCTACTTCTGTCTAAAGCTATTCCCTCATTTTCCCAGTGTCCTTTCCTTGCAGGTTTTTCTTATCACCTAATGGCCTTGCATTATCTGCTAATATAAAGCTGAACATGAGTGACCTGTTTCTGCCTCACTTGCTGTCATTCTGTTATGCCACTTCTTCACCGATGCCATCAACACTTGCAAATTTCCTCTTCCCATTCAGACTGCCCTCTGGTGTAAATGGTGGTTGATGCGCAACCTGTCATTTCTTTGCTGAAATGTTAAAAATTAGTATTCAGACCCCTTTCTCACTAGCAATGCTCAGGGTGATTGGCTCATACAGGGACTTTTCCTTTTTGCAAAGAAGCAAAAAAAAAAAAAAAAAATCCAGGCAAAAAAGGACATTCAAGATGACTTTCTTTGGGCAAAACTCAGCCAAATACTCTTTCACAAATCCAGTTCAAAATGACATGGTTCCCCATTCTATGCATATTTATTCAGAAAGATAGTCCACTGAGACTGGGCCATTACAATACTGTGGTACTGCTCATGGTTAAGGCAGAAATTCTAGGCATATGTAAATATGATTCAATGAACTCAAAGGAACCTTATTTTCAAATAAAGACCCAAAGAATCTGGCTGAAAGCTATACATATATCCCAGTGTGCTGAATGTATTCCAGGCTATGGATCATTAGACTGTGGAGATTACCAGACAAACTTAATAATCAGGGACAGGAATCATCCCTGTCCCACTAAGCTCCCGTGCTGCTTCCGTTCTGTCCCCATTTTTTTTTATTGACAGGCTAAGTCAATAGATTGCCTGTTCTGTTTCTGTAACGGAATCACGGGTATGTGAAAAGGCACCCTGTTTCTGTGGCACGATGCCAGCCTCACTTGCTGAACACTTCCAGGTGCGATCGGGACATCCAGGTAAGTGACAGCCTTTTTTGTAACCTCCCCTGTTTACTTGGCTTTTTTATAGTGTGTTTAGGTGCTTGGTTTAAGTTTTTGACATTTGGTTGTATTTTTATTTTTAAATTTCCTGCATGATGACGGCCTCTCGCAAGAACAAACGGGATTTAGTTTCCAGGACATCCAGGAACAGCACCTGGGCTGCTGGAGGGGAGGATTTCAAATAGTGCTAAAAAGTAGGTGTCTGATAATTTTTTCAATAAACCAGTATTGGGACAGGAGCGGGGCAGGAAATAGGTGGCAAGACGGGGATGCTATATTTGTCCCTGCTTGATAATCTCCCGTGCCTACACTACATCGTTACAGCAGTCTGATACCACATAAGCTACTATTGTTCCATCCTGTAGAATGCTTGCTTTTTTAATTTGGCAAGCTACTTATAATTCTCTGTTAAAAAGAACTAGTGTTTTAGTTCGGGGAAGTTTGCTAGAATTGTCTAGCAGAGAACTATGGTACTTCACTCACCAAATTAACAAAACAAAATAGGATCCTGTAAGTTGGAGCCATGACAGTTAAAATGGTATTCAACTGCTAGGGATATCATTTGTGTTGATTTTTCTGACTCCCGTCTGTATTTTTTCTTCCAGCCTTGTTTTGTATTATGTTTCAAGATGTGTTGCTTTCTTTCTGCAATGCATTTTGTGCTAATTTATTGCATTTTCCCCAAATTTTGCATATATTTGTGCAATTTATCGTATATACACAACTTTCCTAAATGTTTGACTGAAATGTATTTCTGAATATATTTTTTCAATTATAAACATTTTAGCCATTGTCTTTTTTAAAAAAACTGCAGGATTTTTTGTGCATTCATTATTTCCCATGTAAGCCTTACAAACTCATAAATGTGCTCAAGGTTAGGTGCATATATGCTTAAAAGAAATCTCAGGAGACATGAAAATGCTACTAATGATCCAACAACATTTCTTATAATCAGTAGTGTAGATAAAGGGTGAGAAGGGTATATAGGCACTGGATGTTTGGGTTTCCAATGAACACATCTACACTTTACCTGACTGCATGGTGCATGTCATGTGACCAGCCTTTGATCTGTGTTACTCACACTCACAAAAAGCCATGTTGCAGCTACAGTTGCATTCACACATAGGCAGAAGCAATATGGGTTCAGATTCAGGACTTTTTCGGACGTTTAAAAAGTAACGCAAGCAGCCTCATCAGCTTGCGAGGCTGCTGCGTTGCAAAGCGTCAGTTTCGGATGATGCTTGCCCCTGCCGGTACTGTTGCGGTACCGCAGGGAGAGTTGAGCGTCATATTTCCTTGATTTTTACTCACGATCAACTTTCGTGAGTAAAAATCAAGGAAATATGACACTCAACTCTCCCCGCAGTACCGCAACAGTACCGGCAGGGGCGAGTATCATCCGAAACAGACGCTTTGCAGCGCAGCAGCCTCGCAAGCTGACAAGGCTGCTTGCGTTATTTTTCAGTGTCCGAAAAAGTCCATAGTAACTTATTTTTTAATGCCAAGTTATACAAACTTGGGGGTGGAAACGTGCACCTTGCCTGTGGGAAAAAAGGTGATCGTGGTGTGACAAGGGGAGCCTCTGTCCTGCAACATCTGGATTTTCTTCTCAGCAAAATGACATCCCAAGTACTGTAGGAAATGATGTTCATTGTTGGCTGGGAATCCCAGCAATTGCGAAGCTAGTAACCAGGAAATATCTTCTGCATTTTGTGAGACTTGGCAGTGGCAGCACAAGGATGGGAGTTTTATAACATCTGACTCTATGGTATAGGCATACCTCAGTTAACAAAACCTCTGACGGTGAAGCTCCTTTTTACAAGTCTATTCACATCCATCCAGACTTCCTATCCTGGACATTTTTTCAGCAGCATTGGCACTGGAAGGATAGGGAAGAAGAGCTGGAAAAACACAAACTTTCAGTGGCATTTTGCAGCTGTAGGTCTGCAGTAAACAGTGCAATAATGCACAAGTTGGGAAAGAGTGGGTTTCTGCTCTACTTGATCCTACTGTAAGCTGTATTTTCCTTGCTACAACAGCCAAGGTAAACAGAAGCTGACTCCAGAACCCCTTACTTATGGCCTCCATATTTTGAAGAGGGTCCCACAGGCCTGGATCTTTGGTGGGCCCCCTACCTACTGCTAAGCTTTATATTTATTTATTTATTAGGTATTTATACCCTGCTCTTCAGCCACAAAGGTTCTCAAAGTGGCTTACAAATTGTTAAGCAATAGCAATTTACACATCTGCACCACATTAAGTGGTTTCTAATGTGTTAGCTAATTGCCCACACAGGCCAGGTACTCATTTTACTGACCTACAAAAGGATGGAAGGCTAAGTAAACCTTGGAGCTCTTGGGATTGAACTTGCAACTTTGTGGCTGCACTACTGGCATTTAACCACTGTGCCACCAGGGTATCCCTGGTGGGAGAGCAATGGTTAAAGGCAGTGAGATGCTCTACAAGATTTAGGATAAACATTAAAATAATTCAGTTTAATTGATGATACCAAAGTAATTAATATATATATATATATATATATATATATAAACTAAATGGATTTACATAATGAAAACTTAGAATAATATCACACCAGGGCCCCATCCTAATCCTAATTTAGAAAATGCACCAAAAGAAAGACCAGAAATGTACACACAAACATAGAAGCATGGTTAAAAAGCTTGAAGTGAACTCAGGAGGTTCATAAAAAGAGTGTCCCCTACCTGGTTTTCACAATAACACCCAGAAGTGTTCTGCCCATTGATGCTGTATTCACGTGAGCACAATGGTGTGAGGTTCCAAATGTCGGCAATACAGGCAATGAAGCGCCACAGGAGATCTATTGACAGCTTGGCCTGTTAATAAAATAGAACAGCTTTTTGACAAGACAAAATTATGAAAGGACGTCATCTGATATGTGCACCCTTTCACGTTCATTAGGCACTGTTATGACGCCATATTTGCCACATCTGATAAAGTCCCTAGTCTCTGGAGCAGCAGAAAACAAGCTTGCTCCATCCTCAATATGACATTCCTTCAGATATTTACACAAGGCCATCATGTCACCTCTTAATCTTCTTTTCTCTAGGCTAAAAATACCCAGCTCCCTAAGCTGTTCCTCATAGGGCATTAATGCAGTGTGGTACCAGAAGACTCCGGTCTGCTTCCTTCTGCCCAGTCCCAGTGCATTTGTCAAGGATGGATTTCTACCCTGCAGTTCTACTCTGCAGTACAATACCCTGCACTGAACTACAATATGAAGTCAAGGGCCATGTAGCCTGTTTGTGGATTCATTGCAGATTTAGAAGCTCTAATAGGCTGGGCAACATTGCCAACATTTGTGTCAGCTATCAGGAAAGTTTATTCACCCTGAAGAATATCATCAGCTTTCAAAGGCATGTTTGTAACTTAAAGTACATCTTTTACTTTAGGATTCCCTATGTTCCTGTGTCATTATATCCTGGCATAGCACAATGTATTGATTCACTAAGAGATAATGAAGTAGGGGAAAAATAATTTAGGCTTTTAAAATACTTCCTCTTTGGCTTTCATTCTATAGCACTTTTTTGGCAGCAAAAAAAAAAAAAAAATCTCCACAGCTATAGGCTCTAGAAACTTTTAAAAACATTAAACAGAACTCTTGAAAGAATCAATGAACTGTACAAAAGTACTTTTGCAAATGCTGGCGGCCTGAAGACTACATGGTGCTTAACCCCGCATTAGCTTAAGACGATGTAGCTGTTTTACAATCTAGAGTGCATGGCTAATGCCACTTAATCTGTACTAAAGCCATACAGCATATATTAATAATATATCTACATAGTTTCTGTAGAAGTGTATAAAGAAGGATACCTACCTCCAAAGAGAGTAGGGGAAACAACAAAGATTAATTCTGCCCCACTATATGTTGTTGCAGAAAATATTTAGAGTAAAGAATTGTCTTATCATAAGAACCACAATCTGAGGTGTTGGATGGGCTATGACTACAATACAGTCACTTCAGGTTGTTACATCTGAAGGAATTTAAAGAAGTATTAGGGAGGGACACATAAGTAGCTCCTATAAATTATGCAGTTGAATTTGGTTACTTTGGATTTCTTTCACACTACACAACCTCTTCACAATGCACCATACATTGTAATATCACAATATTTGCTATGGCTGAATCCTATGAAATTATGGGATTTGTAGTTCCATCAGCTAGTCCCTTCCAGAGAGTTCTAGTGTCTCACCAAATGCAATTCCCAGGATTCCAAAGAATATTGTATGGTAGTTAATGTAGTTTCACACTGCTATAGTTGCACAATGTGAAAAGGCACTAAGTTTAATATTTAACAGAGTAGCAGAGAAAACAGGTGAACTATGACTTATAATATATTAAAATTATAAACTGGTATTTCAGAAATGTCTTTGTTAATATTAAGACGGTGATGACAAAAACCTATTTACTAAGAATACACTTGAATGTCACTTTTGTGGCAGCAGCCTCAAGCACACTTACAGGGAAGAAAATCATACTGAAACCAATAGGAATCTCCTCTGACTCAGGGCTTATCTATAATGGTTGCAGGGGTGGCCTGTTCTGCCCCTGTTAACTGGAAGAAATGGGCCAGAGCCCAAACAGAACACCAGCCCATCTCTGCTGCCACTGCCACCACCATTTTTTGTGCTCTGCCAAGTCCAGGGGAACTCAGATGCACCATATGATAAGCCCCTTGCATGTGACCAACCTGACCTGACCCAGATAGTAAAGGCGATTGGCAGCAGCAGCAAGGGCTGGCCTGCTGGAACAGGTTCCCACAGAACCACAGATATGCGGGGGCTGATTCAGCTTTGGCCCCCAGTACCAGATTAAACTGGGTATTATATTATAATGGTGTATCGGGCCCTATCCCAGCTTCCTCCAGTCACATCACCGTATCTGCCCTGAAGTGGTGAGGACTGCTCAGGGGCAGAACAGAGCAAATGTCCTGTGCCATATGGACTGCAGGGCTCTGAGATGGGGCAAACTGGTGTATTTAGCCCCTGTAGATAAGCCCTCTGATATGGCAAATTTGGAATGTAAAGGAATTATGTTTCAGATGATTATTAATTATACAAATTGTACAAATTAATTCATCCTTTCCTATTTTTTACTGTTTGTAATTAGACATGGTTGAGGGAGACACTATTCAGATTTTATTCAACATGTGCAATACACATTTTAAAATACAGACAACCCCCCTCCCCAAAAAAGAGATTTTTGGAAGCATAGTTTCCCAAAGGCAGCTGTTCCTTAACCAAGATGGTGACTGGGCTGAGGGAATAAAAAGAAAGGTTTGGGTGTGTTCATTATTTTACCTACTGTGGAACAGACTGGGGTGAACCATATGTGTGCCTGCAATTAGACATTATGATTTCCAAAGTATTTACTTACCATTTGCTGAACCATTGAGTAATTACCATAGGAAAATTGCACAATCTGTCAGCCCCATCAGCTAAGTATGTTGCCGGACAGCTTGAGCATATCTATCTCCTCAAATCCATAAGCTTTTATACACTTATCTAGGACTTAAGTGTTTGATAGCTTTTGTTCTTTTTGCTTTCAAAAAAACCCCCCAAAAATGAAAACAAGAAACCTCTGAAAGAACATGTGCTTTCATCCTTTCGTTTCTCTGAAGGCTCCTTCTCTGATTTCTCCCTTTACAATTCCTTTGGTCACAGAATTCTGTTAGTTTTGAATCCTTCCCAGAAAGCTATGTTAAGGAATTAATTTCCAAATTAAGGCATTTGTCACTTTTTGTTATCATAAACATGACAGGGGAGGCAAACTGGGCAACACTGTTCCTCCTCTGTGTTTGGTCAAAATAAAGAGTCATCCAATGGAATTAATGTTTTGGCAGATTCAGAGTAAAATGCTGCAATCCAATTGTATCCTTTTGCAGATAGACCCAGGAAATAATGAGACGGACACAGCATATTGGTATAAAATAGGGCCACTTTATTAAACTTAACCTATTTAATTATTTTGAAGAGATCTGCAACAGGGGAGCAGCCTAGCATGGGAATTGCTAGGGCAGGAGCTCATTCCTTTGACCTCCTCCCCAACTTCCCTTGGAACACCTGAACTCCAGGGAGAACCCATATGCTAGGTTGCTCCCCAGCAAGTTTGCATTTGGAAGGCCAACCCAAAAATCCCTTCTTCAATTTCCATAAATTAAAAGAAGGGTTTATTTCTTAGGCCAGCCTCAAAGGAGGTCCCTTTCCCCACCCCTCAACTCCCATGAATTATAGGGGCTGTTCCAGATTCCCCCTTTTACCCCCAAAATGAGGAGGTACCAAGGTACTTGCCAATCTACCAGCTCCCCCCCTTTTCCTGCCAAGTGACCACCTATTTATGACACCACCCAAAGCCAATTACCAAGTCCACATCCACAGTGTGGGGTAGGTGAAAAAAAACCCAGGTAAAAGGGCAAAAATTCCTACCCAGCCCCAAAGTAACCAATCACATCACACTGCTTCAGCAGTGGGTGGGTGGGTTGAGTGAAGCCAAAAGAGGGGTAGCACAGCCATAAATAAGCTCTGCCCCTGCCCCATTTCTAAGTAGGTATAATTATAATGTGTAAATATAATGTGATTATAGTGTGTTTAGATTAAAGGGAAAAATACATTAGTGTTAGGATAGATTTACTTTTGTATTAGTAAGAAAAGAGGAAAATAATTAGTATTATTTTTGTATTATTGTTATGGCCTTTTGCGGTCGGGTGTATTTTTTAGTAGAATGGTCTTACTCCAATAAAAAATTCCCTAAAAATTCCCTAGCTCTCCAGCTGGGGCACATGCACCCCAGCCAATAATGCCCATCTCCTCCTAGCCTTCTGCAAAGTTGGCCCCCATGCCACCACTATGCAGGCCATGGGAGCCGGATTACATTTCAGTGGTATTATAACCAGTTGTTTGAAAAGGGATGCTGATGAAGGTAAGATTTTCTTTTTTAAGCAAAGTAAGCCTGCACTTTTTCTTTGGAGAAAAAAACACCAATTGACCTTTTCCTTTTTTTTTTTTTTAAAGTATCACACTGGAGTATGAAACAGAGAAATATGACCAGGTGCTTGCAAGAAACACCACAAGTCTGCTTTTAGTGGCTAGAAATAATCTCTATGAATTATGGAATAATATGAAGTCATGGGGGGAATGATCCCCTGTCTGACTACTGTTGGTTTCCTGCATATTTTGTTGAAATTATCTGATTGTAATCAGTGCTAGACAGGGTAATGGATATGATTAGTTTTGGCAGTCCTGATGTTGTGATAAAACTCCAAGGAACGTAATCCTACAAGTGTTTTGGCAGATAGAGATTTGCTGGAAACTATGGAGCACAGGACTGTAGAACTGGGAGCAAGTGTGTAGACCAACCACCAGCGCCAAATCAGAATCCTCAATATGCAGTGCCATGTGATGTAAGAAAATAGCCCTCTGCATGCAGGATCAGTTTCCAGGCACCTCTTTGCAATTGATATACTGAGACTTCTCATAAATGAATTCTTCCTATGATTGATTGCTGCACACAGAGAGTAACATTTTCTATTCATGTGAGAACTGAAAAGGATCGCCAATCCAGAGAAAGCATGCTACCCAGAGGAAGCAAGAAAGCATCGTGTTCTCGTTCCCGCCAATCTCTGCTTTTGGGTGTCTTGAGAAAACAGAGTCCCCAATGTAGGAATTTTACAGTATTGATAATGCCAACATGACAACTTGTCACTTTGCAGTATATTCTAAAATATGACTAAACCTTAATAACTGGGTTATTCTAGAATAATCAGAGTAACTGAATAGCAATGAATGGCAGCTACTGTAATTATTCTGGAAAGAGGACCAAAGCCAACAGAAATTCTCCTCTAATTTTATATATTCCCAATAGGTGCACATAGTACATCATTATCACTATAGAAACTACTTAGTAGTTAACTCTAAAAATCAGCTACGCTTCATGGTCTTATGGCCCAATGTCTGAGCTGCTCTTATGGCATCACTCTCTAACAGGGAAAGGAGCAGAATGAATAGTGATAGGTCACCAAACACCCAAGCCAGATATATCAAAGGCTGTATCATTTTTTCACCCCGGTTAAAGAGACAAACTTTTAAAAAATCACATTAAAAATTGTATCATCCTCATAATGAATGTACATAGCAATTTAAGAAAGGTAAACTGGGAGTTGAAACAAGGTTGGTTTATATAGCCCAGGTTTTTCATATGGATAAACATTTTATCCTGAAAGGATAAACAGAAATTAGTTTTCTTTAAAGACTCTGTCATGGTTGTGACACGACTGCCATGACTAGGGATGCTGGAGAAACCAGTCACGGATCATTTTGAGTACACTTTTCAAATGATCTGCCACCATGGAGTTCAAGACGAACTGTTTTGCTGGATGTGTATGGATTCCACATCTGAAGCATGTGGACTATCTACATCTGGACTGGTTTTCTAATCTGTGAAATTTATGTAGCGGTTAGTAATGGCTTTGTTACAGTCACTCTTTTATAACTTCTTTAAAAATTACATGTTGGTGGGGAAAGCAAGGGGAAATTATGATTTATGATTGGGATGAAGTTCTGATTTCCTCCCCCCCCCCCCCTGCACTAGCCTTCCAAATTCAGGCAGTTCCACTCTCATGCAATATATGCAGAGATATATACAAATAATTGGTGAAAAGTTAGCCCTGCAAAACTATGTGTATGTGTGCATATGCATGCATGCATGTATGCTGTGGACAGGGCAGAAACAGGGAAGTCCCCCTCCACCAACAACCATATGTTATTGCAAATTCTTAAAAAATACATCAGGATTGTTTGGGGGAGGAGAACTGACAGAACACTTGAGTCTCCCAGGACACCCTCTCACCAACCTCAAAGTGACTGTTGTGGTAGACCAGACACATTTCAAGGAGAGATTCAGTGTACTGAAATACAATTCTTTAAAGTGCCACAGGACTCTCTTGGGTTTCTTCAGTGCAAACTGGCAAACTGGAGCCTCTTGATTCCTTTACAGTCTGATAAAACTTCAAGGGAGAGTAGGTGAGAAACAGCATTCAACATGGAGCAGAAAGCAAAAGAAAGAAAATAGTATGTAGAAGGGATGTGTAATTTTGGCATGCACAACACTGTGTCCTAAGCTGCTTCCTTATATTTTTTTTTCTTTATTATGCAAAGAATTGAGCAGAGCAATGGATATATAGTCCCCAAATAGGAGAAAAAAAATGCTTACAAACTGCAGAATGGGCAGTGGTATGGGTGCAGTACTCCTTTTACAGAAGACACAGAAGGCAGGTTATAATTAATTTGTATATCACTAGCCATGACTAGCCATGATTTCTACTCCAGTGGCTCCCAACACACATCACATATCCTTCTCCCCCACATTCTATGAGATAAAAGTTTATTCATTAAAGTGGAAGGAAAGAGCAAGGGATTCACTTCCTGGACGGAAATCCTGCCCGTTCTCTCGAGAAGATGTGAGTGCAGGAAATTCAAAAATAAAAATAAAAATAAACACAAAAAGTTACACTAAACACCTAAACACAATTTAAAAGTCCCAAGTAACCCAGGGAGGGTCATAAAAAGAGTGAAACTTACCTGGATGTCCCGATGTCACCTGGAAGTGTTTGCGCCAGACTGGCCATTCTCGCTGCATTCGAAAGAGTTAAATGGCCTGAGTTTTCACATGCCAGCAATGCCAGCACCAAAACGGAACTGGGGTCAATAAGAAGAAATGCCAGTATAACACCAGAAGAATGCAAAAGGACATTGTCATCTGATATTGTCATCCTTTTGCGTTCTGCTGGCATTCTGCTGGCACTACACTAGCTGAGTCTGATAATCTCCTTTATCACACTATACTGTTATAGTACTATTATTCCACTTTAACTGCAGTGGCTGCCTCCTATGGAATTCTGGGGCTGGTAGTTTAGTGAAGCCTAATTGCTCTCTGGCTGAGAGTTCTAAATGCCTCTTCCTAAACGGCAAAACCTAGAATTCCACAGGAGGCAACCATAGCAGTTAAAGTGGAATAATAGCACTATAACACTAGAAATGGCATATGCCACATTCTAGAAATGGCATATGCCACATTCTAGTGAATTGGCCTGGGTGAGAGATAATAAACTGAAACTCAGTCTAGATAAGGTGGAAAGTCTGTGGTTAGGCAGCTTGTTGTCCAGACACCTACTGTTTGACATATTTTAAATGGTGTAGTATTCCCTTGGGTTTACAGATTTGGGGTGATCATTGAATCTGGATAGATGGTATTGATGAAATGTGCTGATATGTTTCTCTTTCCTACCACTTTCTAGAAACAGAAGGTCATGCTGTAGATGTTTCTCTGACAGGATTACTGCATGCTGAAGTAAAGTGGCGGGGCAACTGGAAGGTTCTACTTTCTTTGCTGCCTTACTGCATGATGCTGTCGTTCTCTTCTTCCAGTCCCATGAGAGACAGAGGTAAAACCGCATCTTTTTGCTAACTGGAAAAATCCCTTGGTAAAAAGACACGGCTTTACCTCAATTTCCCACAGGACTGGAACAGCAGAACACCGGAAGAATCACAATGCCATGTGGTAAGGCAGCACAGAAAGCGGAACCTTCCGGCTGCCCTGCCACTTTACTTTGCTGTGTGGTAAGCCTCATAATATTCTCCACTCTTTTGAGATGGCATCAGCCATTTACTGCCCCCCTCACCCCCACCCTGGAAATGGATGTCAATATGGTTGTTGCTGCTCCTATTTGCAGCAGCACAGAAAAACAAACCAAACGAACATGGGCAGAAGGAAGAACAAGCTGTGCTACTATTAATGTGTAAGTAATCTCACTGCTGAGAAACTCTTCTAAAATTTCTTTTCTTCCTGGAAAAAAATTGGGAAAAATTGTCCCTCCATCTATCTGCCCACAGTAGGTGTGGTGGATTTCTAAATGTCATTTGACACAGCTTCAGCTCTGTTGCTAGATCCAGGTCTGTCACTTGCAAACCAAGGACTTCCCTTCCATGTAGTTCCTATTACAAGATTCAACTGCACTGCCAAATGTAATATTGCAGAGATTGAGACAACCTGGCCACAGCTTTCCTGCTTGAATCTACATTGGACTGTTGCAATGGATTCTGTGAGGAGCTGCTTTTCAAGATTTCTCAAGGCTTATGTGACTAACTGGATTTGGGCTACATAGCAAAATAAAATGTAAATTAGCACTGAGCTTTAACACGAGTGATACAAAATTGGGGAGGAAAATGCTACTGTCAGAAGGATGGCATAAAGTTTATTAATTTGTCTCATTTGGAAAATGGTGTGTTATATGGAGAAGTGGCGGCAGCTGCTTTCCTTTCCTTCTTTCTTAAATCTGATTTCCCCATGACCTCAAGCACAAGCAGAGGCACAACTGTTGACCTCACAACAGCTCTTTTCTTTCACATATGCTCCCACTTGGAACAATTTTGCATCATTGTAGTGTTGTTCCAGGAGCATTATGTTGGAAATGGTGCCTTCCCCCCAGTGGCCTCACATCTGTGGAGATAAGCAGAGTTAGATGTCTTTTCAGCTTTCAAAATGTCTATCTCTTGTTTTCAGGTAGTTTGTGGGACTGAATATAGCCTCTTCCCTCTGACTACTCCATCCACAGGTAATTGGTACTACAGTTATCCCTCTGTATCCACGAATTTGAGTATTCACGGATTGAAAATATTATTTAAAAAATAATAATCCAAAAAGCAAACCTTGATTTTGCCATCTTATATAAGGGACACCATTTTGCTATGCCATTGCATATAATGGGACTTGAGTATTCATGGATGTTGGTATCCACATGGGGTCCTGGTGTCAGGTGATGATAGGACATTCAATCCATGGCAGAAGCCAAAAACTGTTTCAGCGGACTAGGTAGCAACCCTTTCCCAAGAATACTCTCACACACAGAGTGTTTGGCATCCAGAAAACAGGGTGTGTTTTTAATCTTCAGTAGTTTCAGTATGTACAGAGAACAAAGTGCTATGCCAGGCATCAGAGGATCATAGGAAGAGAATGGACACTGATCTGGCTTTCTTATATACAACTCAGCAAACCATTGGCTTACCCAAGCATATGGTTACATTGCATCAGATTTCCATACTTGGGCACTTTGTACTCTAGTAACCCTTCTTCTGATGCAATCCTTCTCATGCAGCTGTAGCATGACTGGCAGTTCATGGAGTCATGGAGTCAGTCATCATGACTCAGCATGATTTCTGCAGTTGTTTGGCCATTTTAAAACTTAGGGTTCAGTAACCAATTCCTGACACCTGGAACCAAACCCCAGCGACTACGAAGGGACAACTGTACATACATTAATGCAACTACGTCCTGGTAAGATGTCCTTTTAAGATAAGAGATTCCATGTCCACAGGGCCCTCAGTCCACCACCCACATTCTTTCTTGTTTTCCATGTGCAGGGGAAGACCCAGTTAACCCTGTCTCTAGCATAGTGGGCTCTGTGCTTTTCTTCTTGATTTCATTCTTATGATTCCCCCTGTCTAAAGTGGTATATGAAGGACCCAAGTAAGACATTTTGCTTCCTGAGGCAAATGATGCCCTTCCCTATTAAATACATACAGTTGGACCCCTGTATCCATGGGGGTTTGGTTCCCAGACTTACTGTGAATACCAGAAACCATGGATAACAGCAATCCCTATTAAAATAAAGGTCCTCCAGTTAAAAATATACTATGGAGTTGTGTTGGAGGACCTAGAAGATGCATAGAGAGGGCACCTCTCTAGGCATTCTCCAGAACAACTCTATGACATATGTCCCCTGTTTTGTGTCCCACAGATAATTGGAACAGTGGATATTTGTTCCATGGATATGGGGTCCAACTGTATTAACTAAAGTTAGCAAAATTATTTTGGCATGTAAGGCATAGATTCCCATAGCCCTCTCGCCCTTTCCTAGGTATTAAAACTACAATAATACCCAGTTTTAATGCTAACAATTTATTTTCCTTTCCACAAACCCAAACTATGCTTCCAGAGAGAGTCGATTCACTCTGCCCAATGTTAGAGTAGCCTTGGATATATTCCCCACATGAGAAATGATATTACCATAGGAATTCATGCCCTAAGATTGCTATGTGAATGTGCTATGTAAAAACAACAACAACAACAGCAAAACACGTGATGAGTCTTTCATGGGCAGATGTCTTGATCCAGCAACAGTCATTTGCATGCAAAGGCAGACTTCCACATGTTGATCTGAATCAGTTATGGCACAAAATGGTGGTGTGAAAAGCAAAAAGCCCTGCACCTGTGTGAGGAGGGAATCCATACACATGTGTATGCATTACCCCATTAAGATCCCTGTGAGGAAGCCTGTTTTTGCAGCTGTAGTGTAGTAGCACCAGCCGCCACAATATTTTCATAGCCTTCTATTATCTTATATTAGTACTTGTCTGAATTAAAAAAGTACATCCATAAATTTGCTATTTGTAGAGTGTACTTTGTCCCTCCTCCTCAGTATTACTCATTTTGTATCCTATAACCTCAAATAATGCTGAAATCCTTCTTGTTAGCAGCATTGCTTATTTAGAAGTGCAGTCAACAAAAGCATCTTTTAAATTCTGTTTTTAATATTACTGACTATAAAAACAGGATTGTAAACACAGATCACAGTCATGAAAAAGAACCGAGACATCAGCTGAAGTACAAAAACTATGCATGTCTGCTAGAAGTCTGCCTCATGAAGTTCAGGAGAATTTATTCCAGTGAAAAATCCTGGGGATTGTAGACTTACAGTGCCCTTTTAAGTGTGCTTACTTCGAAGCAGGCTTCTTTGCATTCAGTGTGACTTTCTCGCAGGTAAAATGTGAGTCATTGTTGCAGAATCTTTTCAGTATGTTGTTTCAAGCAGTATGCTGCCTCTCCACCTTCCTAGCCATCCCCCTTTTTATAACAGAACTGAGTGGACAGAACATTAAGCCAATTACTATTTTCCAAGTGCTCCTTGTTATGTGGCTTACAACAACAGAATGAGTCATGTAATATTTTGTTCCTGAAGTTTATCTCTTCTGTAATTGTTGTGCACACAAAACTGGTCAACAAAAGAAAATTAAAAAAAGGAAACTGAACAATGAACATGTGCAAAGTTAGGAATTTATAGATTTTAGGCCTCTGCAGCAACATATCCTGGAAGAAGGGGGGTTGTTAAGAAAACAAATTATAGTTTGTGGATGTGAGGGCTGTGACACTGTGGTCTGACAAATTGACCTCCCTGCTTGACCTTCTGCAATATGTTTCCACAGGTAATTCCATAACTCTCCAGCTAACTTTTAAAGATTTCCTGTTTGACAGCTGGGAGAAAGGAAGTTCCACATCACCATGGAGCCAAGCATCCAACATGAAACATCAGCATGCTTGAAACCTGTATAATTTATATTAGGTTTCATCGCCTAGCCTTACTCGCATGATGAAATTTATTTCTGCTGATAACTGAGGTTTTTTAGCTGTGCGGTACTGATGTCGGTGTGGCAAGATGTTTCTCTTTCTGTTGTTGTTGGAATGTGCGCTGGAGTGGACTGTGAAACTGATGAATGACCAACCGTGGCAGATTCATAATCCGGAACTTGGTGCAGCTGCAAGGAAACTAATGGCTAGTGGGGACCACAGAGGTCCCTAAGCTAATACCTGTCTCCTCCATCACAAATTGATGGCATTAAACAAAAAAGTTGACTCTTTTCACATTCTGCCAATCTAATTTTGGTGCCCCTGCAGCCATCTCTGTATCTAGTGGCACTAAGGGCACTAAATGCAGCCTGTGGGATGGCTCAGGTAGCATCTGTCATCTAGGCACGCTGCTGTCTCAGCTGCCTGGCAATAGGGGGACATTACTGGGCATTCATCCCCTTTGGCTGGTTACTACAGGATGGAGGTGCCCCCATGCTGGTTTCTTTCCCTCTACCAAGTCGCTCTGGCTTGGCTTCAGCTCTTTGCTAAGCATATGGTTTCACTTTTCTCTTTCTTCACAGGGAACCGGGACAGTTGAGGCATAACTGTTTTTACTTGTTCCTCTCTGAAAGGTTGCATCGGAGGAAGAAGGTCCAAAAATAACATCAGTGTGATAAGTCATTAGTCATTTTTCACTGTACATATGTTAACTTGACCCACCGTATGTTAATTCATGCAACATTGGCCTCACATATGGCTGCAATAGGAATCCCA
>JAUMIR010000003.1:106187500-106210000 GCA_030847615.1 Gambelia wislizenii | reverse complement strand
TTTCTTGACAGAGTTAAGTTGGCTACAATGTAACATTTTGAAATTCATGCTATGTTTTGGAGGAGTATTATGGACAAACCACACATTATGTTCAATGTGTAGTTTGCACTTGCCTCTTTCATTGATATGCATGGTGACTGGGAGATTTGGGATGGGATTCAAGAAGAATTGAGATCAGGCCTGAGGAAGGTCTTCTCATTCTACTGTCCTAATAAAGTCTCACACAGAAGGTGCTACTTTCATGGAGACTGAAGACAAGTCACTGTAAGTTACAGTGTAGCATAGTGGTTTTGCATGTGGAACTACACTTTTCAGCTCCTCTCAACATGCTCTGGACTCACTGTTTAGTCACTGCAGTCCCCTCAGGGCTATTCCATGTCTGGTAGGGGGAGATCACAGAAGTATCTGACTATGTTGCCATTGCAAGATGAAGAATGATGACATCACCTGCTGGGATCCACCAGAGATCTCAGGGGGTGACATAATTATTCTGTATCTGGCTACAGGAACATAACCAGATGTTCCTCTGATCCCTCCCAGTTCTCCACCAGCCACAAAATGGCCATGAGGGGGATGTAGTGGCTGAACAGTGAGTCTGGGAGGGGCTTTAGTTGTTGAGGAGAGTAGAAGAGGATGCCACCCTCTGCGACAAAGGGAGAAAAAATATATGCACAGGTACAAGGTGGACTTACAGCTGTTTATGCCACTAAGAGAATGCCAGCCAGAAATTGCTGATGATTCTTCTGGGGAAACAGCTGCTTTTATCAGAACACAATATATTTCAGCACCTTTCACATGAGCTGTCATCCCAGTTTAGATTGGCCAACCTCCTACAGCTTGTTCTCCTTTTTAAAGAAAGCAGTCTAAGCAAGTGACTGCACATTGGGTTGGATCTTGACAAATTCCCTTTCTGTGCATGGGTCCCTTCTCGACAGACAATCTAAACAATGGTAGAATCAAAATTTTTATTAAAACAGATCATATTAAAAACAATTAATAATGTAATGCAAGATATATTCAGTAACCAAACAGTTTCCCCTCTTCAAAATGGAGCAGCTTCATTGCCAAGGGCCTGTCTGCTTGAATGAAAGGGCTGCTGACTGACACTGGAAGGACAGGAGAGAGAAATCAAATGTAGCCTCCAACAGCAGCTTGTTCTAGAGTTTGGGAGCAACCACTGTGAAGGCCCTCTCTTGCATTCTACCAGAGATGCCTCCAATAGTATTGGATCTGAGAGAAGGGCCTTTCCCCAAAGAGACTGATGTAGGAAAATATAGTCTTAAGCCTGGTCCTGTTACCTAGCCTTACACACCCTTCCTCTAATAATTCATGATTCAGTTTATTAGATGCTTCATGTGGTTTTAAGTTTTCCTTTTGTATGAAAAGTTCCATTTAACTAGAAGTTACCTTGATTTGGCTTAGAAACTGAGGGAATATGGGAACCTCATTCCTAACTCTCCTTCTTAATTCGAGCTCTTTGCAGATATTGGGTGGGCTTCACTCAGTTGTTTTAAAATCAAATTCATACTGCACAAGAATTCCATTTGGGGGGGATTGTTACCCAGCCTCACACATCCTCCCTCCAATAATTCATAGAATCATAGAATTGTAGAGTTGGAAGAGACCACAAGGGCCATCCAGTCCAGCCCCCTGCCATGCAGAAATACACAATCTTATTAGATGTTTCACATGGTTTTCAGTAGTTCAGGGCAACCCAAACATTAGGGATAGTGAAAGTTACTTGAAGCCTATGAAGAGGTTTTGGAAATTTTCCCCAAAACAAACATGTCCAGGATGAGATTAAATGAGCCCCTCTCAGACATAGTTAGGGTGGGATGTGCTAATTTCTTTGGATGCACCTGGCAGTGAGTCATACTCCAAAAACAAACAAGTGACCAGAACAGCCATTATCCTGCAAAGGTCTTCCTTCACACCCCTCCCTTCCCACAATGTGAAGGTTGCCTTAAACACATCTGTCTTAATATCCCAACCATTAGTGTCAACCAATGAAGGAGGAGCATCCATTGTTTAACTCTGGGAAACTTACTCAGGCATTGTTCTATACTACAAACACCCCTTAAGGTTATTGGGTGTAAATATTACCCCAAATCATAACCAAAGGTGCACAGTTCCTCCCATCTCATTACTCTGCTGCTGGTTTGCTGTGTCACCCTCAGATCCAAATGTGAGTCTTTCTCTGCTGCACGAATCTCTGCTCTCCAGACAGGTAATTATAGTCCATTCCCCAAATTTATTCCTCTATTCAAATACTTCCTCCTAATTCTTCACTAGCCTTATGTGATTGCTTGTGAACGTGAGTGTATGTGTGAGTTTTTCCATTATTATTTTTCAATAAAAACTACTTTTCTTTCATTTTGGCTTGGGGTCTCCTCAGTTAGTACTGGTATAAACAGGTGTAAAGATCCCGGAGTCATCTGACCTCCTGCAACCATACCTTTGAGCTAATTAAAATTCCTATTGGGAAAACTGCTGGGGCACTAGTCAAAGGGGCCCCGAGTTGCCTACCATGATATGCATGCACAACTCTTCTTGATTCCTATCCAAGGAAGAGAGGGATAAAGGCAGTCCACATATGAAATTGGTCATTATACTGGAGCCAGACAGACCCCTCAGGCCTAGTACTGGTGGGGTTGAGCACAACTCCTATGTACAATTGTCCCTCCATATCCACGGATTTGATATCCATGCATTTAAGTATTCATGGCTTGAAAATATTGTTTAAAAAATAATAATCCAAAAAGCAAACCTTGATTTTGCCATCTTATATAAGAGACACCATTTTGCTATGCCACTGCATATAATGGGACTTGAGTATTCATGGATTTTGGTATCCACAGGGGTCCTGGAACCAACCCCCAGAGAATATGAAGGGACAAGTGTACTGTATATGGTCCCCCCCCCAGTCAATTAATGAATTTGTCCTTTACCTTAGGGTACTTGGACTGCTTTAGCTCCCTTGGCAGATTAAGGAGAACACTATCCATAACTAAGGCTCTGGGACATGGAAGAGGAGGGAAAAATATCCCTATATTCCCCACTTCCATATACATGCTTTAGTGGCTGCCAACAAATGATTTTCAAGATATAGGGGAATGAAGCCATAGGAAATGCAGTGGGGTGACCTTTCAGGTATGCCTCAGGCAGTGCTTGGGCTGGTTGTCAGCAGTTTTGGGGAAATATGTAATAAGTGGGGCCAAACCCCTAGGCAGCCATTTACTATGGGTCACCAGCCTGGTGTGTCTCCTGCTGGCACTGCTGCCTTCCCATACACTTATAGACCAGGCTGCCTGATGTATTGGAGCACCACACACTGTGGGGACACTAGTTTCAGTGTGCAGAGCCACAACACCAGAGACTTTGGTGGCTGAGTGCACTGGAGGTGCACTGGTTCATGGACCAGTATGCATATGCTGATCCATGTAAGACGTGGTATACCCTGTGCTGAATGGTCCTTCTGTGACACTGCTACCCAACTAGAGTAATGTGATGCTGTCATATGTTCAGCCACCAGAATAGCTGAAGGGCCTTTAGCTGCAGTGTCCATGTGTACATCACAGGTTGTGGTGGTGTTCAGAACTGCTCTCTTCATAGAATTCACCAGTCCTTGGGATAGCTGAAAAAGATGAGGAAATTTTGTGAAAGTTGTGTTCTGTGTGGCCTGTACTGGGCTAATTTGGGAGGACTTTAGACTGGCCTTCGGACATTTCTGCTACAACTCTCAAATCCCTATCTCTGTATTTTCCTCATCTTTCTTCTTCCCTTTTCTGTTCTCTTCCATATAAGGATTGAGCCTGAAGGCCAAGGGCGGGTCCTCCTATAGATGGTGGTAAGCGGCCCTGCAGTAACCATGGAGAGCCGAATTGGGAACTTGCTAAAGGGACATGGAAGCTGACAAATGAAAGGAGCAGGGAGAGGAGAGGGCCCAGAAAGAGGAAGAAAAATATGAGCCATGAGGGACAGGGAAAGGGCAAGTGCATAGTGTAGTCTTGGTTACTGAGATAGGGATAGAAGGAGGCTGGGCATAGAGAGGCTGGGCCTCAGGGGAAGGAGGGACAGCATCAGCTAGCCAACATCTGGGGTGAATGGGCAGATGGGTGGTAAAGTTGGAGAAGGGGGGGCTGAAGTTGGTTCCAGCTAGCTGGTGGGTAGTGGGTGGACATGGGCTAGTAAGCTGGGCCAATATGGGTGAAAGTAAGGGGACTAAGGAAATGAGCCTTAGAAGAGCCAAGTTGGTTGGAGGATAGGTCTAGCAGGCAAGGTGATAAGTAAGAATGCCATGAGGGCTAGAAGGCCCAAGGAATCTATAGGATGGAGAACCCAAGTGGGATAGGGGAGGGTTTGATGGAAAAGATAGGGCCAAGCTGGGAGGCTGCTCAGTAGGCCTGCTGAGATACGATCCCATGAGTTCTGGGGGATCACAAGAGCTTGATGAAATTTTTGTAATGGCTGGGATTCTTTAATTTTGCACAATTTCAAATCAACACTTGGCTAACATGCTACCTCTCCACCGGCAAGACATCCCTCGCCACAGTTCACAGTCAGTAGCCATTATGTGGGATACCCACACAAACCATACACGTTGTATTTATGATATATTGACATCTTGGGATGCCTGTAATGTTCCTTATGTGGCAGGGAATATGTATGAGCCACACCTTCATGCCACACTCACTTATAGAACCAGCACTGGGGTAGGAATCATATGGCTCTTCAGAGGTTGTTTGATTGCAACTCCCAGCAGCCATTGCCAGCACAATATCTTGACACCTTGAATGCTATATGATATCATTCATTAGCCTACACAAAGTGGGACAGTATGACACTATTATTATTTTTTTTAGTATGCATATAGAAGCATATAGAGATCTAGCATGGTGTAGTGTTTAAAGTATTGGATTAGAAATCTGGGAGCCAAGGGTTTGAATCCCTGCTCAGACATGAAAACCTACTGGGTGACCTTGGGCAAGTCATACTGTCTCAGCCTCAGAGGAAGGCAATGGCAAACATCCTCTGAATAATAAATCTTGCCAAGAAAACCCCATGATAGGTTCGCCTTAGGGTCACCATAAGTCAGAAATGATTTGAAGGCACCCAAAAACAACAAACAACAAAGAAAAATGGATGAAATTAGAAAATCATTGTTTGGGCATGTTTAAGCACAGGGTCTGTTTATGTGCAGGGCAGCTAGTTATCTATATATTACTCAGAAAAAAATCAGTAGTATCCTAGCTACACTTGCTGTATCATTTGCCATCTACTTGTGTAATTACATAAAAATAGCCTGAGAGGCAGCAAATATTTCAGAACTAGAAGCAGATGTTGGAAGTGATGGTATGAGCAACAGAATCAGTTCTAGCCAGCCACTCAATTTCTGAACCTGTACAAGATAAATATCTGACGCTATGTCAGTAACTGAGGAACTGGAGATTCTAGGAGATGGAAAGAAAATATTAATGCCTCCCTCTCTAGGATGATGATTCTTTTTCTAAATAATTTAAAGAAAAGGCTAGTGTTGGTTCTGATGGCCTGTCTGAAACAGCACTTATACCTGGTGATGCTCCCACGACCTCACTGCCCTAATCATCCTCCACTGGAGGGAAATTAATAAGCCTTGACATTAGATATGTCTAAGGCTATTTGGGATAATCATAATAACATTGAACTATGACAAGCTAAGAATCTGAGCTGGCATGTCTAAATTCAAGCACCATCTCCAAGTACTACATCCACTACAATATGCAGTTGGTTGCCAACTGTATAAAGCCAGTAGTGACACTATTGAACATGACATGGTCCTTTGAGCTTTCTACTGTTAAATGTGAAGAGAGTAGTTAGATAAGGGGACTCAGAGAGAATTAATAACACTAAAGAATATGCTATAACAGGAGAGAAAATATGAAGCTACTAATGTATTTCTACCCTATAACTCTCTGTGCCTAATTTCTGAATATTATGAGATTCTACATGAGTATGTACTCACTTTCATTTGGAACAAATAAGATGCTAACATTAACTATACAGAAAAACAGACAAACAGGAGATTATCAGACATGTTTAAAGTGGTGTTACAGGAACGCCAGGAGATCCCCAAAGGGCCCCCTTATCAGACGATGTCATCTCCCATTGTTATGCACCCATTATGCTCCCATTCTGCAAGCACTGCTTTTTATTGATGGGAGAAGCCATCAATAGACCCCCATTCCATTTTTGTCACGGATTTCTATGCCTGTGACAAGGTGCCCCGATTTGCTGGTGAGATCCCAGTGTCAATGGGAGGTCCCTACCAGAACACTTCTGGGTGAGAGCAGGACATCCAGGTAAGTGACACACTTTTGATGGCCCTCCCCAGGTTACTTTAACATTTTAAAGTGTGTTTTTGTGCTTATTGTCACTTTCTTTGGAATTATTTTTATTTTTGAATTTCCTGCGCTCACCTCTTCTTGCGAGAATCCATGGGATTTCAATTCAGGAAGTGAAGGGAGCTCCGTTAGAGCTCTGTTCACTCCTGGGCAGCTGGAACGACATTAGGGAAGGTAAGTGTGATGGGGAGGGTGATTGTGGTGGGTCAGAGGTGGGAGTGGAGATTGTGGGAAAGGAACACTTTTTTTTGTTCCTGTCTGATAATCTCCACAGACAGATAGAGATTCAGGAGGCAGCTATCTCCCTTTAGGCTAGCATTCTAAAACGATTTAAAGATATTTTCAGATAGGAAGCTTCTCCTCCTTTCCAGTGGTGACATGGAGAGGCCAAACCGCACCAGATAACACCGTCAGGGGGAGGGGTGACACTAGCCTTAGTGATACCACAGCTCCCTTCCTCTCTCCCCACCCCAGCAACCTAGACACACAAAGCCTCTCTAGAGTGGGGAATTGCGGGAGGGGGAACGAGGGAAGCAAAAGAGACAAAACTTTCTTTAGGTCCCTTAATAAATTTATCTTTTGAAGATGGTTAACAAGCAATCTCTTTAGACAGTTAGCTTCTTTATTCAATTTATTTGGGACAGTTTACCTCTTTATTCCAGTAACAGTTCTTGTTATCCTTGGTTCTTTTTAAAATTCATTTCCTTTCTGGCTCATGCTTATTCTTTTATCCCTTACACAGACATCTGGGAACTTTGGTACTGCAGGAATATCTATGAAGCAGGGGTGAGCAACTGTGGTGCACCAGATGCTGGACTCCAGTTTTTCATCAGCTTTTCCTATTGCGTTATGAAGATGGATACTCTGAATTACAGCCTCACCTGGAAGGCCATTGCTGCCCACCTCTGCTATAAAGAGGTACCACTAAAGAATCTATACCTGGTTTTGGAGAATTTCTTCTGGCTGGTATTATACTGGAGAGCCCCTAGATTCTCCAGAGAGCCTTTTCAGAAGAATGTAAGTGGCAGCATAGGGCACTTCACTCCTGTCAATTTCCTTAAGCTAAATCACGTTAAGATCCAAACTATAGTGCCCCAGGTTCCACTGAGGACACAGTGAAATCAAGGAAAGTAGTAGTGCCACTCTATTCTGCTTTGGTCAGACTTCACCTGGAAAACTGTGTCCAGTTCTGGGCACCACAATTCAAGAAGGATGCGGAGAAGCTGGAATGTGTCCAGAGGAGGGCGACCAAAATGGTGGGAGGCCTGGAAGCCATGCCCTATGAGGAACAGCTTAGGGTGCTGGGTATGTTTAGCCTGGAGAAGAGAAGGTTAAGAGGTGACATGATAGCCATGTTCAGATATTTGAGGGATGCCATTCTGAGGATGGAACAAGCTTGTTTTCTGCTGCTCCACCAGGACGTGGAGCAATGGACCCAAACTACAGGAAAAGATATTGCATTTAAATATTAGAAGAACTTCCTGATAGTAAAGGTTGTTCAGCAGTGACATGCACTGCCTCAGAGTGTGGTGGACTCTCCTTCTTTGGAGGTTTTTAAGCAGAGGCTGGATGGCTGTCTGTCAGAAATGCTTTTATTGTTTATTCCTGAATGGCAGGGGGTTGGACTGGATGGCCCTTGTGGTTTCTTCCAACTTTATGATTCTATGAAATACACACTTAAGTAACAGTCAGTTTGAATAAACACAGGCAGGCCTATTTGAGAGTATATAAATTTAAGATTGGGCTATCAGTATGACATGGTATAGGAATAGTTTCTACATCCTCTCCAGACTGCTTGTGCTGTTCTCTAATAACTAGACAAACAACCATTGCAGACACACTACATAAGAAGGACCAGAAAAGGAAAGGCTCAGATTTACATGATTACTGCCTCTTGGAAGCCGTCAGTGGTCAGCTTCCTTTTAGTGTCTTCTTCCTTAAGCAGCTTGTGAGATGAGTGAGGGTTTTAAATTTGGAGAATGAATTTATGATCTGCTATGTTGTTGTTGTTGGTTTTTTTTTTTGTTCAATAGCTTCTTTAGTTCTTTCTACTACCTTGTTTTTTTCAGAAGTTTTTGGAGGTAAGATTGCTGAAAGTGTGAGAAAAAGAGGTGTACGTCATCTGATCTCATCATGTAGGAGAACTGGGCTGTCCCCCCCTCTAGTTTTCTGACTGGGTTGCCTTATCATCTAGAGTTATGCTGTATTAAATTATTTGTTCCTGCAACTGAGAGCAAATAATTTAATCAATGTTATCCCCATTGCCAGATGTATTCAAAAACTATGCAGCTTTCCATGATGTCTCACATGGAGACAAAGTTTCTGGCAACGTGGGGGGCGGTCTTCCTGGACCACCCTTGCATGCCATCAAGTAGGTGGGGAAAGGCAGCAAAGGATCTAAAGGCTATAGCCTACAGGGATCCTCAGCTGGCTTCCCTTCTCATCTTCCATATACAATGTCAATGGGGTGCTGGGCAAGGAGACCCCCCCTTTCCCCTTCTTTTTAGCGATCTGTAGTTGAGGGAACCTACAATGGGGAGGTACTATTGAGGAGTCTTATTAATTTGTTATGGTTGTAATTTGTTTTCTTTACACACTCATTACATCATAAATGAGAGCACAATCCAGTCAAAGGTAGACATTTTTATCACCACTGGTTGCAATGGAATAGATTAAAGTATGTGCACAACTTTCTTATTTTATCAGTAGGATTTAAAAAGGCATATGTTATGGTTAGATTAGATCCTAAGTGAGTCTGGTTTTACTCTGGCTATATAGGCCTTTTCTTGAACCTTTCTATGATATCCCTTTGAAGGTCTCAGCTCCCAGATGTGTTTCTGAAGATAATTTAACATAGTCTAGATTCCTCTTAATACAATCAAAGAAACCCTGACTTGATATTGGGTATCAAGAGTGTTTTCTCATCACTCCAGAAGTGTGTTTGCATAGTCTAGTGGTGTTTCTAATTTATATCAATGATTTTGTGATCATTACAGGTTAATTAATGTGAGACATGAACTGACAACTGCAAAACAGTAGATAAATTTATGGTGGGATGGATGTGGGAGACTCTTTATTTCATCCTTCTATGAGAGCAAATGTGCCTATGAGTGGCATCACCCAAATTAGTTCTTTCTCCATTCTTTACATAAATCTATTGCTGAATGCCAAAGTAGATGTGACATGAAATGAGTCACATGAATTAGTTCTGACTTCTCCTTCTCCTTCTCCTTCTTCTTCTTCAGTTACCCTTTGGGAACTGAGAAGTGGGCTTAGGGATTGTCTGCACTGGCTAGAATAAGCCACTTTCCAGCTGGAGTATTCTAACCCCAGAGGTGGCCCAGATTCCTCCAGTTACTAGGACAAAATGGGCAGAAGTCCACACGGACACACTGGCCAGCATCAATGGGTGCCTCCGCTGCTGTTGCGCATTGCACTCTCTTAAGCCAGGAAGGAGGCCCTCAGCATGTGATCAAGGCTGGTCACACATAGGAGGCCTTGATCATGTGCTGGGGGCTTCCTTCGCAGCTTCAGAGTGACACCAGTGGTGTTGGCAGAGACGTCTGGTGATACAACCAAACATTCAGGTGCTCCCTGGCAGAGTGATGAATGAGGGAAAGACACACTCTAGTTATTAGCAGTTACACTGTTGTTTCTTGGCATGGTACCTTGGAGTAAGGCCTTTTTTCTAGACACAAAAAAGAAGACTTGGAGGGGGGGATTGTGTTGATATATTCACACTTTTTTTCTGAAACTTCAAAAAGATGAAATGGATAACAAGGAAAAACTAAAGAAAAGGAAGGTTGATAGGATGAATTGATTCCTCATTCAGGCTGATATGATTGTGTGCACCCAACCATTGATTCCCATTGGTCTCACCTCCGGGGGTTGGGCCTTAGAAAATAGTAGGGGAATGTAGGATACAACATATTTTATATCCAATGGGGACCTAACCACTTGTGCTATTGGGACTCTGTTTGTCTTGGCCCTAGACTCCAGGGACAAGAGAAAGATCAAAGACATAAGGAACCCTCTATCTCTAGGGATTCTGAAGGGGATAAAAGATTTAATGGGAAAGATATGTTCCTCACCATTAGAAGCCTTGTTGTTTCAAGCAGCTTCTCTGATTGCCAGTTTCGGTATTCTGGAGGTGAGTAAATTATTGGTGACCTTGAAAAGAAATAGTTCAGTTAGGACTTTGACATTCAGGAATCTGTGCCTCTCTGTGCTGGGAGGAGTAAGTACTCTTAACTATCTAGACATTCAAGAGAGCTCAAGGTTGAAAGAGGTTCACTGTGCACCTGGCAAACGTACAGACAAGATTTGTTCCCTCCAGGCACTGTAGGAGTATTTGGCTGTAAGTGGATCAAGGGAGGGGATGTTATTCCTTCATACTGTTATGAATCCCCTCACTAAATGCATATTCTGGGATGGCACTTCCAGAACGTTAGGTAAACTGGGCCCTGGTGGCTACAGATTCAGGACTTATTCCATATTAGAACAGCCTCTACAGCTGCGAGGTTTTAGCACAATATTCAGCCAACAGGTCAATAACAATCCACTGCCTATAAGAATTGCATCAACTCATTCAGGCAATAGGTTAAACATGGGTCAGCTGTATTAATATTGTTGGTCAGTATTCTACATTAGCTACTTAAGACTTTTTCAAACGGGGAATAAAACCCCTGTCGAGGTCGGGAGGAGGATGGCACTGTCTCGCTTACAGCACTTTGTTTCATACGATGCCGTCCTCCTCCTGACCTTCCCCCAACTTTCCCCCCGTGCTGAGGGTGGGAGAAACGCACAGCTTTTATTAACAGAGAACCCCCATCAATGAAAAGTGGTGTGTTCTAGCTCCCCCTGCACGGAGGAAGCATGGGGGAAGGTCGGGAGGAGGGCGGATGAATCTGAAACGGAGTGCTGTAAGTGAGACAGTGCCATCCTCCTCCTGACTTCAATGGGGATTTTATTCCCCATTTGAAAAAGTCCTTAGTTGGGTATACTTAAATATATGTTAAGTATATTTAACTTAGTCATCTCTCCTGGTGTGATTTCACCAAACCTGTGCTCCCAACACTGGTAGAATGTACCTCTTCTCCGTGCCGCTGATTCCAGATAAAGTAGGTTGGGGGAGTTATATTATGGCAATAATGTCACAATCATGAGTCAGTAGAGATCATGAATACAGAACAATTACCACCTTCAGTGCAGCAAAAAAAGTGCATGCCTGATAACGCAAAACTCCAAAATGGCACTTCCGGCCATTTCATTGCTCACAAGCCACCCCCTGCTCATGTCTGACCAATCAGCTTTCCACTTCCACCCTTGCCAAGAATGTGCTGTGCTGCGAATCGGATGTCCAAGCAAGCGAGAATGTACATTTCCACAGATTGTTTTAAAAACCTCAGGAAAAGCTCCAAAGGCTTTTCCTCCACAGTTTTTCAAGTTTTTTTTTGGGGGGGGGGGCTTTTCTGAATATGGTGAATCTCAGTTGGATCTCATTGGGATAAAAGGTATTCTCTAAGAATTCTATTAGGATTATTTTCACATCTAGACCATCGCTTACTGTATGTAAGTATGTAGCTAATATAGAATATTGGTCATTTTCTTTTGTGGGTGGGGGAAGGGCTGCTGCTGATTGGAGCCTGTTGCTGATCTTTGGGGAGAGTTTGATTTATTTGTAATTTTGTGAGGTATTTAGCCTTTTCTATCCAAGATCTCTGGTGCCTCACGAAACAGCAAATACCAGGGGCCCATCTATATGAGGGGTGGGGATGTGGATTTATGCAAACTCATGCATATTTGAAGCAGGATCAACCTCTCTTAATGGTGGTTTGGCAAAATCACAGGCATATGAGGCTATCCATTTTTGCTATCCCAATGAGCATGCCTGTGATTCAAGATGGTGGCCATGACTCACGTTTTTATTTTTGTGAGTTGCTGCAGCAGAACGGCATATTTTTTTTAAAAAAAAGGCATATTGAAGATGCAAAAATGTGATACTGTGATATTCCACCTAAATACATTTTAAAAAGAAAAGAAAAAGGCTGTTACATCATATGATTGCTCCCTCACTAAAGCAAAAAATCCAAGATGGCGGTTCTGGGATGCTTGCCTTCTAAGCAAGCCCCGCCTCCTGCTCCCATCCAGCCAATCAGCTTTTTACTTCCACTTCTCTTGGACTATGCAGGTGAATGCAATTGCCTATCCTAATGATCAATGGTGCACATTATCTACGGTGTTTTTCAGATACTACGGGGAAAGCCCCAGAGGCTTTCCCTGAGGAGTTTAAGGTGGATTTGGACCCCCTCCTTCCAAATATGATGGAATTATGTGGGATCCCATTACGACAGGTAGGATCCTAAGCAGATTCTATGAGGATTATTTTCACCGTTAAGACAGGCCCCAGGATTCCAGGGAATATAACTGTTGTGGATAAAGTGGTGTCAAACCGCTGTATTTCTGCAGTTTAGGCAGGCTCTTAATTTGTATTGTATTTGTATTGTATTTATTGTATTTAGCCTATCTTGCACAATTTATATGACATTTATATTCACAATTTATGCTTCTTTCCTTCTTCTTTTTGTTAGAAGAGGAAGTGGAGAAGGGGTTTGGTCAATGAAAGTTTTACATCAGTATTAGAAACATAGTTGAAGCAACAGCTATGTAAATATCTATATGTGGAACTTTCCCAAGCATCTCATATCCTAGTCTATGACATACCCTTCAACATTTCACAGATGAAAGCTGGGACGCATATGGCCAGGGTAAATCAGAATATGGTCAAGATGGAAAAAGTTGTTAATCAGTAATGACACACAAGCTAGGAGAGGGTGCAGGAATTTGCTTTTGTTTGAGTTTACTGGAAAGTTCAAAATTTCCCCTCCCCACCCCACCCTTCTTTCCTCTCCCTCTGCTGAATTACCCGAATACAACTACTTTTGCACTTTTGCAGCAATTGAATTGAGGATAGGGAAATGGAAGGAGGACAGAGAAACTGGAAAATTTTAAAAGCAACTGGAAAAGTGGGGTGATAAGAGGATTAATTGGGCCTATCCATGCCAAACTGGGACATTTGGAGGGTATGCTATGGGTTGGTCCTTGGAGAATATTAGGGAGCCTTCCCTTATCAAAGATTTGCTCCAGTAATTATCATTGCTCACTATATATACCTGGCCTATTGTGTAAGATTTATTCAACAAATTTGAACCAAAGTATTGCCAGTGACCTTGGAGCAATATTATGCTTCATCAAATAAGTCGAGAGAGAGACAGAGATAGAGAGACAGAGAGAGTATTCTGTACCATTTTAAAATGCTACTCAATAGGTGGGCTTTGGCCTTATAAGTGACTTTTTTTTAGTTGATGATGTGAAAGTTACCCTCCACAATGCAAATACATCCTGTACTGTGTTGAGAAACAGTACTGGTGCAGATGAAATGGAATTTCCCTTAATCAAAACAACACTATTACTAGAACCCTTTCATGGGTTGTTTTTGTTATTATTATTATTTTCTTCCTACATGATGTAGTCATCATCATCATCATCATCATAAAGCAGCAACTATGCATCAGCAGTGAGCCCATAAAATAGACCAGGACTGTTCTGCTAGTAACAGCATATACTGTAATAACAAGAGTAGGCTCCTAAACAGTGATCTTTGAAGGACATCTGTCATATATTTTGTCTTATTTTACACCCCTTCCTTTTTTGAAAGAAAGAAAGAAAGGAAGGAAGGAAGGAAGGAAGGAAGGAAGGAAGGAAGGTGAAACAATCCTGTCTTCCCAAAAAGGAAATAAGTTATGGAACCTCAGATAGGATTTCCTATTCATACTTTTCACAAATTCTTATTTTAAGTGGGAGTGGTAGCTGGGACACTGAAAATATTACATGCTTTCTTCTACCCACATTCCACATAATGGTAACCTACCTTTAAAGTCAACAGTCAGTCTTCCACCTCCATGTCTCCCACCCTCAGTTTATAATCTGAGAGCTTTACAGAAAAGTTTGATTTTGTGTGAGATGATGTAAAGCATCTGATGACAAAATATCCAAGTGCATTTATAAAACACCCAGTTGAGTTTCCCCCCACTAATCTTAGCAATTACATTTTAATTAATAGATTCCCCCCCCTTATTTTTTCTTTCCTTTTAATTTTTTTTTTCTTTATAACAAATGTTGTGTTTTATGGCTAGCATGATCTCACTGCTTTACGGTATCGATAAATGAAGGCACACCTGCACTATAAAATGCATTTTATATGAAGCAGGCCATTCATGTTTTTATAGCTCATTTTTTACCCATTGTTCTTGGGTCATGTCATAGGTGTGTTGTAATGTGTTGTGGAGGTGGGCGGCTTGAAGACCAGCTTAACAAGACTGCCTAATTTCACCAACTTTAGAGCCAAAATCTGGCCTGAAAAATGCAGAATGAATATCCCGATAGGCATGCTAAAATGATGTCACATCCTCAGAAGTGTCCAAGATAAACATCTATTTCCAGATTGCTTGCACTTACGACATGAATTCTACCTCATTTTTATCCCTTTACTTTCTATTCATGATCCTTTCCCTACCCCCTGCTTCGCACACACTTCTTTCTAACAAATTTAATACTAACCTGGTGAATGCTTGAACTTTCCTGGCTCTTCATAAAGCTTGTAGGTTTTATGATGTTGGTTCATATATTATAATAAGACCCATTCCCAATGTAATGATGTTGTTGGAGACTGCAAACCTATGAGTGCTTTTTAAAAAGCGTTTGCATTCTGCAATGCATGCTCACACATGCACATAGATTTTGTACACACTCCTTTTAACTAAGGAAAAGGAAGAAAAGATTGGATCTAATGTATAGCGTGAACCCCCCCCCAATATATGTGGGGGGGGTACTTCCTGGATTACCATGGGAACACAAAACTGTGGATAATAGTGAAACCTATTGAAATGAATGACTTCCAGACCAAGCATACCATAGACTCACTCTGAAGGATCTAGAAATTCCTATAGAGAACAGCAGTGAATGTTGCTGAGCACCAATGGGTGCTCAGCAGTGGCTCCTCTTCGTCTTGGAAAGATGTGACCAGTGCGGTGCCACAGGGTTCTGTCCTGGGCCCAGTGCTATTCAACATCTTTATCAATGACTTGGATGAGGGAATTAGGGGCATACTTATCAAATTTGCAGATGACACCAAATTAGGAGGAGTAGCTAATACCCTAGAGGACAGGATAAAAATTCAGAATGACCTGGATAGACTGGAGAGCTGGGCCAAAGCTAACAAAATGAAATTCAATACAGAGAAATGTAAAGTACTGCATTTAGGGTGGAAAAATGAAATGCATAAATATAGGATGGGAGAGACCTGGCTGAATGAGACTATGTGCGAAAGAAGTATAGTGTCCAGATCAAGGGAAGTAATAGTGCCACTCTATTCTGCCTTGGTCAGACCTCACTTAGAATACTGTGTCCAGTTCTGGGCACCACAATTCAAAAAGGATATTGACAAATTGGAGCGTGTCCAGACAAGGGCAACTAAAATGGTGAAAGGTCTGGAAACGATGCCTTATGAGGAGAGACTTAGGGAGCTGGGTATGTTTAGCTTGGAAAAAAGACAGTTAAGAGGCGATATGATAGCCCTGTTTAAGTATTTGAAGGGATGTCACGCTGACGATGGAGCAGGCTTGTTTTCTGCTGCTCCAGAGACTGGAACACGGAGCAATGGGTGCAAGCTCCAGGAACAGAGATTCCACCTCAACATGAGGAGGAACTTTTTGATAGTAAGAGCTGTTCGGCAGTGGAACACACTCCCTCGGAGAGTGGTGGGGTCTCCTTCCTTGGAGGTCTTTAAACAGAGGCTGGATGGCCATCTGTCGGGGATGCTTTGATCAAGATTTCCTGCGTGGCAGAATGGGGTTGGACTGGATGGCCCTCGTGGTCTCTTCCAACTCTGCAATTCTATGATTCTATGATTCTATGACTCTAGGGTTAACTTCCAACAGAGGCATACCATAGCATTGTGCTGGAGGACCTAGAAAATGCCTAGTGTAAACTTTTTTTCTGGATGTGGGTAAGTGAATCTGTGGGTACTGGTCCTGCAGATATGGAGGTCATACTGTATACTTAGAAGGCTTATTGAACTAAAAAGGAAAATAACAAGAATTAAACAGTATTTATTAATTTCACATTCCTCAATTGCAAGATAGGGACAATAATGCCTCCAATGAAGAAGACAAGAAATCATGATGTCATATAGCAATGTCAGTACATTTTAATCCTGTTCTGCATCATGTTTTCTCATGGAAAATAGAGGTCTGTATTCAGACACCAATAAACAGATACATCAAAAGAATGGATTGGAGTCACTTGAGAAATTTGATCTTTGCAACTTCCTAAACTGAATGAATGCTCTGATCCATGCCTCTTTTGTGTGGGTCATATATGATTCTGCAGTTCTCTGAATGATGTGGCAGAGTGCTCAGCATTTGAAATATTTCAATATCCTCATTTAAGTATGCATTTTGAGAGAAACCGCATATTTAGTTGCACATTTTCAAAGAAAACATATTTCAATACATATTTAAATATACATATATATTTAAATATACTTTTTCCAAGGATTAAAAATAAATAAACTGCAAACTTCCTGGAATTCCCTGATGACAGAGCCCATCTCTGTTGTATTTTCACCAGCAATACATACATTTTTATTCAGATAGGCTTTTGGCATTGATTTGCTGCTGGAGTTGTTTTTCACCTGGGGGAGCTGTTCTTTCTTCTTTTCTTGGTGTGTTTTCATTTGTATTTGTATGGGACGTGCTTTTTATTAGATTAGTATTAAGGTTTTAATTATAAAGGTTATTTTTAACTGTATTTTATGTTTGTCACCAAGAGCACTATTTTTAGTGTGAAAGCTGAAGACAAACGTAATAAACAATTTGAAGAGAATTATTGTTAAAATCGGATGTAAGTGGTAAAGACTAGAAACATATAGCCTTGGTCATCCATATAGCAGTGATATACATTGTTCTCATGAAATTCATTCTAGAGATCTCTCACTACCATAGTTTTTTGGAGACATTCATCAAAACAGCCACGCTGACCAGGGAATTTTAGAATAATGTACTCCAAAAAAGTGGCTTTTCCATTTTCGGAAAACTGGAGTTGCACTCCTCTCGGCATTGTAGAGAGAAGCAGCAAAGAGAAGAAGTAAGTGGACCTCTGAAGACACAAATCCACCCTGAGGCTGTTTCTTGTTATCACACCACAGCTCAGGGGCAGGAGTGGGGTGGCCATATCATCCTAAAGCACCCCACACAAATGCACTGCAGACCTCCATGTTTCAGAGTGATTCCCTGGAATGTGAGGTGGCTTTTGGGGAGCATTTAGAATCATAGCAATAGTCGTAGAATCATACAGTTGGAAGAGACCACAAGGGCCATCTCGTCCAACTCCCTGCCCAGGAATCAAATCATTCCTGAAGATGGCCATCTAGTCTTTGTTTAAAAACCTCCAAAGAAGGAGATTCCACCATACCCTGAGGCAGCATATCCTACTGCCAAATAGCTCTTACTGTCAGGAAGTTCTTCCTAATGTTTAGGTGGAATCTCTTTTCCTGTAGTGTGAGTCCATTGCTCCATGTCATAGTCTGTGGAGCAGCAGAAAACAAGCATAGGGCATGTCTTTCAGACTTCCCATCATTTTGGTTGCCCTCCTCTGGACACATTCCAGCTTGCCAATATCCTTCTTGAATCGTGGTGCCCAGAACTGGACACACTATTCCAGGTGAGGTCTGACCAAAGCAGAATAGAGTGGCACTATTACTTCCCTTGATCTAGACACTATACTCCTATTGATGCAGCCTAGAATCACATTGGCTTTTTAAGTTCCTGCATCACACTGCTGACGCATGTTCAGATTGTGGTCCACTGAGACTCCTAGATCCCTTTCACATGCACTGCTATCAAACCAGGTGTAACCTATCCTACATTTCTCTGTGTTGAAATTCATTTTGTTAGTTTTGGACCAGCTGTTTAGTCTGTTAAGGTCATTTTGAATTCTGATCCTTCTGAGGTATTAGCTATCCCACCTACTGTAATTTGGTGTCATCTGCAAACTTGATAAGAATGCCCTCTGTTCCATCATCCAAGTCATTGATAAAGATGTTGAATACCACTGGGCTCAGGACAGCACCCTGTGCACCCTGCTAGTCACTTCTCTCCAGGATGAAGAGGAGCAATTGGTAACTACCTTTTGGGTTCAGTTGGTCAACCAATTAAAAATCCACCTAACAGTTGCATTGTCTAGTCGACATGTTACTAACATTTTTGCAAGAATATCATGGGGGACAATTGTGCTACAATTGTGAATACTTGGCATAGCTGAATATGGAGTACAGTAGGACCCCTGTATCCATGGGGGATTGGTTCCGAGGGCCCCCAGATACTGAAAACTGTGGATAACAGTGAAGGCCATTGGAAATAATACCATAGAGTTGCCTTGGAGGACCTAGAAAATGTCTAGAGAGGATGCATCTCTAGGCATTTTCTAGGAACATTTGATGGTAGGTATGCTGTTTTGTGTCCTGCGGATAACTGAAACCATGAATATTGGTTCCGCAGATATGAGGAGTGGTGGATGACAGCTAACATGATGTCATTGAAGATAAGCTTATGATTCTACAACACCAATTTTAGAAGTTGCTTGTCAAACTGTATCTTAGAACCACAAGAGTGTAATAAGCTTGTTTCCTATATCAGTAAGAACAATGACTGGGCCGTTCCACCTTCAACACATTTTGAAAGCTAGGCAATCTACTTGCATAGTAAAACAAAATACAAAATCCACAAAAGAGTGGTACCTTTATTGGTCAGCAGAAATGCACAAAACATGATGTGTTTTATGCCTTTTGGTTGGCCAACAAAGGTATCGTTCTTTTGTGGATTTTGAATTTTGTTTCCGTTTGCTATATGGCCAACATGGATGCCCCTGAAAATGCCCCCCCCCACTTGCATAATGTCATCATTATTTTTTGTGATTACAAGCTATTATGCTTGTCATTGAATATTGGTTACTTGTCTCAATTCCTCAAATCAAAGTATTTAAAAAGAAAAAGAAAAAGAAAGAAAGAACACCAACCAAGTCAGTCAGTATGCCATAGTCTCTAGAGTAAACACTTTACTTACCACCTTTAAGAAACTATAACCAAGCTTTTAAAGTGTCATTCCTGGTGGCATGGCTCATTTTATCTTGTTTTCCAGGTAACTTTTAGTTCCTATTTGATGGTGTTTGGACTCAGTGGCAGTGCGTCTATGCTACATGCAGAAGTTTTTTATTCAGTCTCTGGAATCTCTAGACTCGTCTCTGAAACCCATAGAGCAGCTACCAGTCAGTGTTGTAGACAATACTGAATTATATGGGCCTAGTGGTCTAACTCTTTATAAAATATCCTTCTATGTTCCTGTAAGCAGTGTGTTCATGTTGGCAGAGTTGTGTCATCTCATGCTCATACTATTTTTCAAATGTATTTAAGTAACCTGGCAGTATACATCCTTCTCCACTCACATACACAAATAAAAGCCAATGTAACTCAACATGAATATTACCAACATTCCTTTTTAGATTCAGGAAATTGTCTCACCATCTTTAATCCAGTGGAAACTGGTGTCTACCTGCTCCAGTATCAATAACAAGATGATGGTACAGGGCCCAGTGCTCCAGACCTGATATGTACAACTTGTTGGAGAGGCAAGCCCGGAAAGCCTCAGTGCTAGCAGATACGGTAGGAGGAATAAAAGGAATGCTTTCCACTTGCACAGCAACCAGGAGGAGCAGCTGGGATCTGCATTACCTACTCTGAATACAAGACAAACCAGGGCTCATTAATTGAGTTTTATATTTCTTTAAAATCAAATGTTGCTCTATGTTACAGGAGACTTCGATAAATGATGTCAGTTGAAGAATGGCATAGAGTGTTATCTAGGGTTGCCATGACACAGGGTATCAATTGATGTTTCAGTGCATTGATGTGCTTCCTGGGATACCTGGGCAGGGAGACAAATTTAAGGGTGAGGGACACTAGTAGAAGAGAAAGTTTGATTTTAATATCTCCACACATTCCCAGCTGGCACTAGCACAAAGGCAATGTGATACATGTGATAATGTGATATTTGGGATATGATATGTGCAATGCTCTTGTGAAACATCAGAACACCAAAGAGCAAGCAGCAAGGGTAGGGGAAAGATGGTGGGCCACTGTCTGGAGCAAGGCAGCAAGCAGAAAATCAGCATTATGATTTGTGAGCCTTCTTGTACAAGCCCTGGCAGCAGCAGTGCAGGGCCTGGAAACAAAATGAACAAACTCCCCAAATACTGTCAGTGGCCCTTCCACAAGCCTCAGCAGCATATGGCTTGGGAAAACTCCCCACAAATCATGTTTACTGTAGGTAAAACCACATGGGATACAAGCCCTAAAGGAAATGGAATCAACTGCTGAAGATACCAGGCAAATAATCTTATCCGCCCAACTCCCCCCAAATCTGTTTCCTCCTCAAACACTGAGTCACTGTGCAACTTGGTTAGCTGAGTTTTACCCTCGTTCTGGGCTGATTTACTTCTATTGGCCTCATGTCTGTTTCCTCCATCATCTGACCCAGAAGCACTTTTGTCTCATGTTGCTATCCTTGCCTGTACCATTTCTGTGAATTACAAGGACTGCTTCCTATGACACCCCAAGAGCCCACACTTGGTATCAAGTTTTGGACTGTATGTTTCAGACAATGTTGATGACCTGGCAACATGAGGCTTGTTTCCCATATTCCAAAGAACTGTCTGCTTGCAAATAAGGCATCACAGATATATATATGCTTCCACTCTAGCGAGTCACAGTCCTATAACCTTAGCACTTAAGAAGTCTTGTTACATGTCCTGTTCTTCCTCTATGATGTGAACCCTCCTAAATGCTTCCCTTGTTTTTCTCTTACTGGAGTTTGCTGGAAAAAGTTGACCTCCATGCTGCTGCAGTTAAAAAGAAATCCAATTTGAATTGTAAGTGTAATGTGGAATTTCTGTGGTGTCTAGTAGTATATTAATACTGGATCATAGAAGCCCAAGCAATTTTTTTTATTAAATACGTATTCTCTGCCATCCACACCACAAAAGTAGCATCATTTTTAGATAGGATTTTAAATAAGTAATTGATAAATGACAAATGATGGTGTAACCTTTTAAAAAAAAAAATAACCAACAAAGCATTGGGTACTTGAAGAATTTTGAGACAGTAAAAAGTTAGCAGGATTGATTGTTAATCATTCATAGTGGCCTTCTGAAAGCCTGTACTCATCCTAAATCCCCAAACAGACTTACTAGCCCAGATGCCAGAATTCATAGGCTGTTCTGGCAGGAAATGCCTTATTAAAGTTTCACCAGTTGTTTTGGGATGCTGCTGTTTTACTGGTGAAGAAAATATATGTTTTTTCCCCTTGAATAAATCTACAACAGGCTGGTTGCCCAATACCTCTTCCCAATTTTTTTTCTTCCTGCCAGTGGGATCATCTGTAAATTAGAATCTTATTCTCAGTGGGTCTTTCCTGTATAAAAATGTAAAATAAATAAATATTGTATTGGCTGCATAAGCTTTTGAGACCTGCAAGGCCTTCTCATCAATTATTAAATATGACCAAAGATGACATTCCTAACTACTGTACATGCCGTTAAGAAAAGAAGAGAAAAGAGATACCCTGTTACAATGAAGCTTTCAGACACCGATTATGACATTCTTCCACTGTATCCAACAACCTTTGCATGGAATCCCATTTCTTCATACAGAAAATGACTTTTGCTTTATACCCTTCTTTGACAGACTATCAATAAACCCTCACACACTCCCCAAATGTTGGCAAAGCTACTTCATATCAAACATCCTAGTCCTGGGATCCTCCAAGTCTCTGCATTTATTTGCTAAAGGAGAGTATCTGTGCAAAGGCAAGATTCGGACACACTTCATATTTTAGGGGCAGAAGTGGAACAGGAAAATCTTGCTGCGGTCAAAGTTGTTAAAGCAAAGTACACTAAACCATCCTGGTTAGGAGATAAAATATAAGAGGACAGCTTAAATATTGCAATG
>JAUMIR010000003.1:106065000-106185000 GCA_030847615.1 Gambelia wislizenii | reverse complement strand
GAGCTACAATCTGTAGTAGTTCTCCTCCCCAGCCCAGCCTTCCTGCCCTGTTCTTGCAGCATCTTAAACATCCCTTTCTCTTACAAATCTCCAGAGTGCTAGGCTATACTAGTTATTACCAATTGAATTTTCAATAGCAAACTTACCAAGCTCTAACTTTGACAAATTTTATTTCACATTTGTCAAAGGAAATAAAGCTGACAGCATTACAGGGGCTGTGTACTAAAAGTAGTATCTCAATTCCAACAGGCTGTCCAACCTTTCCTTCCTTAGGGAAGCATTAAATCTGGGCCCAATTCACAGCTTTGTTTGAACACTATATTTTCCCCTTTTCTTTGCACCTTTGATATTTATTTCAGTGTTAAATCTCTTCTTCCCTTCATCTATTACCCTGTTTTATTTCTGTTTTTGAGAACCTATATTTTTGCTAATAAATATTCACTATGCCATTTCATCCTGTATTTAATATGCCCAGTGCATGTTTGCCGTGGCAACTTCTCAACAGATTGAGTGGACATTCCACTGTTGCAGTGCAGTCATAAAATTCAGGAACTTATAAAATCCTACCTTTCCTTTCCTACCATCGGGTGGTGGGTTTTTTTTTTTTACTTTTTTTTTTTTTTTGGCTACAGTATATTTTTCTCACAATTTCCCCCACTGGCTTCAATAGCTCAGAACAGAGTCACAGCTCCTCCCTGTGGCCCTAAGACTGGATTACTTCATAGCCACGCCAGAGAGTTCCTCACAAGGCTATCACAATCCTTGTTCAGTTTGCTCAGCAGCACTGCTACTTGACCGCAGTCTGTTCCCGGTGATCCAAGAATGATTTCACATGTTAAAAAGACCTGGCTAAAATATGTTTGTGGGTGTGGAGGAGAAGCAAGGTGTTTAGAGTGGAGACTTGCTACCTACACCATTTTACACATCACACACATTTGTTGTATGCATGCTCTGTCTCTTTCTCTATTTTTTGTGTGTGTGTGTCTCAGTAAGTCACATGAACAGTGTGAGTTCATTTGCTGATATATAGACCTTGTCATTTTAACAGACTTACTGTTCATTTAAAGTAAATTAGAATTATAGCCCACTTCTCAAAAGGGTTAGCATATGACAGGGGACTGTGCAGTAACACTAAAACACATACTGTATTCATCTTTGATCTATTACATCTCATCATCTAACAAAGGCTGGAAGAGTTAGATATGTAATAGACAGGCTATGTTTGATCACAGGGAAAAAATGCTCCATTCCAGACTATGGATTATAACATTGATTTCCACCCCCTTTGTTTTTAAAAAGGGTCCTTTCCCCAGGACATCTGGTTATTTTAATGAGATCATTGCAACTATTGTGATGTTTATGCCAATATAATATTGTATGAATTGCCAGGTTCATTCTCTCTCTCTCTCTCTCTCTCTCTCTGTGTGTGTGTGTGTGTTTTAAGAAAAAAAAAACACTAAAGGTGAACTCTTTTTGAATGGTGTGACCACTAGAAAGTTCAGTGAAACAGATCAAATTGGAAAGGGGTTGCTGCTTCCTCAACTTCAGTAGTCCTCACAGAATGTCTTCAAAATAATTATTTGGTACTTTTCATGATGCTGAGAGTGAGGTAAGAAATGGCCCAGTTCATGCAGGTAGAGGATTGTGTGTGTGCATGCTAAATGTGTACATACAAATAAAATATGCCAGGTGAAGTTGGACATTAATGGGGTTGTGGGCGGGGGGGAGAAGAGGATAGAATCCTGTATCACAATGCAGAGAAATACATTTATTTATGTATATATGACCAAGCAAAATTATTCTATGAAAAGCTCACCTTGCATGACAAGTGAAATGATTCTCACATTTATGTACCTCTACTATTGGGCTTGTTTCTGTGAGAATTCCTCCCTTCTCCAAGCATACACACAGAGAATGCCCTATAGCTTTGGCATGATGAATAAGACTCAGCTCCCACCTATGTATCACTAACCTGTGCCAGCAAAAACAAAAGATTTCCTGAATGGCTTTTAATATTTTTTTTTTAAGAATTGAATGCAAGCAATACAAATAAAGCCATACATCCTTCCCCTAAGTATGCATGAAAAATAAATGGGGAGCTTATTTCAGAAAGGTTTTTATCCCCCCACCCCCAAATCCCTGCCAGACATATGTGAACAACAAACCAAAATGTGCAGAACTGTTAGGCGCTACACAAACATTTCAATGGACATAATGATTAGTACAGCTGACATTTGCAAATGCAGATGTTTATGATGTGAATAATGAATGGAGAACATAGTTTATTTGTTTTTAATGAAGTAACGTATAACTTTATCCAGAAATCTTTAGCAGACCTTGGCCCTTCTGCTTTATTTTTATATTTTGGTACAAAATGTGCTTAGCATATAAAATATAGAAGTCTTTTGGCCCTACTTCTTAAACAACAAAATTCACTAAAGTATGCTCTCTAATAATTGTGGACTGTTGCAGAACTATTGTAAAAGGTGACAACAGCACTTGAAATTATAAAGTGCTGGTGACCAATTTTCAAACAGAGTTGTCGTTCAACCTTTTTTATAAAAAAAAGTCCCTGTATTCCATTCATAGTCATTTAAGTGTTTATGTATGACCAATAAATGTAAATATGTTTTTGTTTTATAAGAAGAAAATGAGAAGAAAAGCAATGGCCAACCATATCCTGTGCATGTTTAATCACTAGCATATCTGAATAATTGTGGTGCGATGATCTCCCAGGTAAGTGGTTCAAATGTTCAGACTCTGCATAGGAGTGTTTTCAGACCAATGATTTGGTACCATGTAAAATGCATCTGATACACCTCTTCATTAGCCTACTGCTACTAAGCCTGCTTCACATTCATTAGTGATTAACTCAGACAGATATTTAACTTAATAAGGTAAGCAAATAAACAAAAAAAAATCACTTTATATGCCTTAAGGTTTTTAGAACCCCTGCTACCCTTAATTGGGTGGTTTTTTTTTTTTTGCACACTAATTATAAAGATTAACATCTTACCAGTGTTATGTCTTGCAGTCAGACTGCCCCACTAGAAAAAGACATGCAGACATGAGTGCAAAATGGAGGACAAATAAGACTGTTATGTTTTTTTGTTTAGAAGTTGCAGTCTTTTCATACAAGTGATCAGTTTCAAGAAAACGTAAGAAACATTTACATCTGTGAAAGAAACTTGCTTCCATAGGATGGTTGTGACCGTATCAATGGGTGTTCAGAGGATGAAGGAAATTACATACAGAATTAGTATTCAATACTGTACATGGAAAATGGGTAAATGGATATCTGAGCCACAAGCTGAAGATGGCAGAAAAAGCAGGGGGTGCCTTTTCATCTTACCTGATTTACTGTGTGTGTTGTATAGTGTATGTTGTACAATGCATATGCTGTGCAGTATGGCTCTTGATTGTCTGGAAGCTCCTTGCAGCAGAGGCCATGTCATATCATATCTGAACCATACATGGTTGAATATCAGCTCCTAAACACTTGGGGTTTTTTTAACTTAAAAACCATTTCCAAAGCATTTATAGAAAAATTAAAGATTTATCCTTTAAATGTTGAAAAGAATGTGTTACCTCCATCTTCTGGGGAATTAACAACATATAATATTAGTAACAAACCACTAATAATACTGCCTTTAGGGATTTTTTTTATAGTTTTGCCTTGCAAGATACTCTTCTGTGTTAACATATACTGCAACTTTCTTTAAGTAAAACACAGAACTGTGATGATGACAATCAGTTTTAAAAAAGCATCTGACTATAACCATCTGTTACACTGTGTCGTGTTCTCTTAAAATGCCCTCAAAATACTATGGATTTCATGAAGCTGTGTGGCCTGAAAAAGTGTAATTTTGAAACCTGTCATATAATAACCATGACACAGTTCAAAGTGCTTTGTATGCCTTTCTCGATTTGACATGCAAATGTCAAAGTTTGTCACCATTATATCTTTATATTCCCACTGAAATTACTGCTTGGAAGTGCTGATTCAGTTTCTTTCCAGGTAAAGTACATCTTGCAAGCCAACTGTCTTTTAATATGTGCCAAAGTAATATGCATCCCCTGCATACTCTTACAAAATAAAAACTATATGAAATGTCTATAAGCTCTCATGTTTTTTCTGGGGCAGAGGGGGATGGGGTCACTGATTTTTGAAAGGATTGACTAATTTTAGTTGAAAGCCTATGTCAGGTCTCATTTCACCCAGACCTTCCCCATAAGTTGAGCATAATGAGGGCTTTTATACTAGTGAATATAATCATTGGGATAAAGGATCTTGAAACAGATAATTGGCCCTGCTCTTCTTGTGACAATATACTAAGGCTCTGCCTATACTAAGGTTTTGAGCCTCAAACTGACTTTTCAGTAATTTTGTAGCTTTTTTTTTTTAAAGGCTCCTTTTCCTTTAATTCTTTTCTTTCTTTAATGGGTGACTGGATAAATTCAGTGGTGGATTTTTGTGACACTAAAGCAGCAGATAAGTCTATGATGCACTCTAGCTATGTGGTTTTAAAATCCCTTACCATATGTTTCCTCACTGGAATGCCTCATCTTGCAAAAATTACAGGAACCGAAGCTTAAAAACACAATTAGGTAGTTTTAAAATAAAGTATTAAAGAAATATTACATACTTTCAGATTCCCCTGCAATGGTTCCTCTCCTTTCTGTTTTTTTTCTGTTTTGTTTTGTTCCATTTTTTTTCTCTTTTGTGTTTCCTTCTTCAAGTTGTGCAAGAAGCTTCACTGTATTTGATTGCTGCAGTAATCATGCTCCAGATTTTTTTTTTCTGATTAGCTTACATAGGCTGTGGTTAAATTATAAATGAAAGAATGAACTACCAGAGTACTTGTCATAACAGCATCTTTTATGTTGTTATGGAAAAATGGGGAAGGGGTGGGGGCTTCAAAAGGTGCCAAGCAAGGACTTTTTTTTGCTCATTTTTGTCTCTTTTTGTGTGTAGCTTATATTATCTATAAAGACGTAGTAGCATTTGTTACAATGGTTTCTTCCTCCACCCCACACCCCTGAACCCCACAACATTATTTCTGAAACTACAGCAGAATATCTTTCCACTGAGGAAAAAATGAATTGGAAGAACATATATAATGTATAAGTATAAGGATATGCATGAAAAAGTATACACATTCTTTGATTTAAACTTCATGATTTTTATGTCTCTGAAATGTTATAAATTAGTGTAGTTTCTTTTGCACATTGCCAGTCACAAAAAGAATAAATATAGCTAAAAATGTGTTTCAGAACTTTCAGAAGTCCCACAATTGCTCTCAAACTGAGGTCTATGCAGATGGTTGTTTTCTCTAAGAGGCATTTTAAATTTGCTCTGTGTTACTACATAGTAATTTTATGTCACAATGCTTATAATCAATGCTTATCTGTGTGGGGTAGCAGTGCTCAGAACAGACATTGTTCTCCCTAAATTGGCTCAATATTTTGATATTAGACATCATTGGAATTTAAAACTTAATATAGGAATTTTTTAAAAAGTATTTGAAGCAGAGGTTACAGTGCAGGGGATGATTGTGCTGAACCTTTGGATCTGCTTCAATCCAAATTTGTTGATTTATTCTAATACTTTACCTAAGTAACTTTGGTAAAATGTTTTCTGATGGTGGGGGAGAGAAGGAGAAAAATAACAAAGAGGGGAGAAGAGGAAAAGGACTGTAATGTGCTATTGCCTCATATTAACATTACAAACAATGCTATTTTCCAGAAGTAAGATTTATTTATTTATTTTCTTTTAAGAAATGTTTCTAATGAATCTCATCATCTTAAAACAAAACACACTAGTACAGCACAGCTTTAAATATCTCACACACGTTGCTTAGTGGCTCCCTATAAGAGGAAGAGGAATCAAGAAAGAGGGATTGGATGTGAGACCTGAAGGCTTAATTGACATATATCTGCAGTGATTTGACAATAAAACATGTTGAATGGGTTTGAAACATTCACAAACAAGGAATGTTTTCTGCATCATTTGTGCCTGTGAACTGTGCCTCCTCCCTCTTTCTTTTTCTTTTTCCTCCTTTTGCACCCCTGTAAACTGCCTCAAGGATTCCCACTGCCTCTTTTTTTAAAAAAACAATTTGCTGGCTGAACTATCAGTGTTTTCCCCATAACAAATCTTCTTTTACAACACTTGGTGGAGTTTGGTTAGGGGCTACCTCTGAGCAACATGAACTCGGCCTTGCTGTGTGCCTTCCACTAATACCTTCACTATGGTAAAGAATCAGGGTATTTTAGAAACAGCCCGAAGCCATACAGCTGATTATTTCACCAAATTTGCATCTTTTCAGCAGTAATGGGGATGTCTTTCACAAATGCTCCCAGGCTCTAAATAGATGCTAAGTGGTTGTTTCTAGTTTCTTCTCTTTCTGAGGCCTCTTGAGAGAGACATATTTCCCAACCCACCCATTCCACTGGCCCTGTGCTTCGCCCTCTGGCAGCTGCGCACTGCTCCTGGCGTCTGGCAGACCCCTACAGAAGGGCTTACATTTTGTAAGTTGGCCAAGTAATGCAGCCCTCACTTGGGATCCCCTATAATGCCTGCCTGCACAAGATAGTGGGTTATTTGCTCTTCCTGGGGAGAAAAAATAAGTGGCCTCCAGGAAAAAGGAATGATCTCAGGTGTCCTTTGGCTTCTTAGTGTTCTATAGCCGGCGTTGTAAGGACGAGATGTGCATTTCCTACTGAGATCGTTAGCGTAGTTGGATTCCTCTGCAGGCCAAGGAAATCTATGGAGTATGCATGAAAGAAAAGAGAGTGAAGTAGGGCTTGAAAAGAGATGGGGTGGATAGAGAGCAATTGAAAAGCTGCAAATTCTCCAGCGTGTGATAGAATGTCATTGATGAGAACAGCTGGAGAGAGGGAAGGAGTATGAATGCCTTTCCAGGAGCTTCTGTTGGCCCTTTTGAGGGATAAATTAGGGCAGACAAAATCTCACCGCCTGCAACATTTTGCTGTGCCATAAGTGCACACATATGTGCATATAGATACAGAAGGATGACACTCCTGAAGACCTGCTTTTGCTTTTAAAGCAAATATATAGGGATATGGAATTGTTTTTCTCCAAAGGGCAGTATATCATATAGTATACTTCTTCGGCATTCCCTGTAACTTGGGCCTCTGTGCATTTCAAATGTGAGAACTAATGATTCTCTCTCACTACACAAGATGTCAGGGCATTTGCCAGTTTTGAGGATATGATAGATGAGAGGGACTAGAAGAACCTTGTCAGGCCCCAAAGCTTGAAAGGTTTCATTCAGTTCGTCTGGGTGGAGGTTCAGAGCAGAGCAGCAGACACAAACACAGCGCTTCTCAAGCAAAGTCACTGAGTACTAGGCCTGAAATGAGCTCACATACTACATGAACCAAATCATAATTTTAAATATTGTTTTGATCACTTGAGCATATAGAATAGCCAACAACTATGCTAGCCAGTGAAACTGGTTGGGGAAAAAATGCTGGGTCTAAGGAGATTTTCACACAGGGCCAAAATGCCCCGTTACTGCCCCACCACCTCCTCTCCCATTCCTGCCATGGAATAACGTAAATCTTTCACACACTTACCTTAATTCAGCGGCAGGAACGGGCTCCCCCTCCCCTTGCTGGCAGGCCATAAATGCAACAATCATAAGTCTGCTTTTACGACTGGCCATCTGAAATCCCGGCCATTATCATGTGATAACAGCTGGGTGGTAAATTTTTTTAAAAAAACTCCCCCAAACATAAAATCAGTTCACCAAGCACAAAAACACACTTTAAATCACACAGTCAAAACAGGGAGGGTAAAATAAAGGGTGCCACTTACCTGGATGTCCAGATCGTACCAGGAAGTGCTTGGAATGGACCTCCCCTCTGCGGCTGTCATTTTGGAACAGGAACAGGGCGCCTGTTCACACACCCGTGATTGTGTGATAACGACAGAATGGGAGGTCTATTCACAATGAAAAATCATGATTACATTGTTCCGGAACTGTCATGGAAGCAGGATGGATGCAGGACAGCACGGAGTCAACATTGTCTGAAAGGGAAAACCTTTCTCAACCCTGTTCTATTCCTGCCATGGGATATATAGCCTGTGTGAAAATCTCCTAAGACGGTGTCAATTATATTTTCATTTGGTGGGTAAGAAATGAGTATTTTACATCCCCCTTCTTGAGTACTTAGGTTGGCCTAAAACATCCTGAGGAACTAAAACTATAATGCTGATCTGTAAACACATCACATACTAAATAGGGAGTGAGGAAAACAGGAGAGAGAAACTCCCATCAACTTCAAGTGCATACTTTGAATATAACAGCTTCCTCATTCACTGCAAAGGCTGTCATAATTCTACACATTTTATTGAAATAAATGAAGGAAATCTGTTTGTAGTGGACCTCCATATATGTTTTGGATTTCTAATAGATGTTTGAATTGGCTTATAAATCTCCACATTCTGATGCTTGTTGAACCCATGGCTGCAAGATGACAATGCAACTAAAAACAACCTTCTGATATTCCTGCCCAGGATTGGCTTGGACTCCATAGAGTGGACTGCCATAAGTGTGGAAAAGTCATCAAGCACATTGCACCACACATCTTCATCATATGGACTCATAAAAGAAAACTGTTGGCTGAAGGGGCATTCTCAGTCCATTGTAGGAACTCTGGATGTAGTGCAGATGTGTTTTAAAATATATAGATGCAGTTTAGAAATCTTAAGAAGTTGATGCATGGTGAAAAAAAGAAATTGAATAGTCAGGATCAGAGATAGGAATATATGTATAATGTTGCCCTCACTGGTTGTAATAAATCAAAAGTATGAAAAGAATAATTTAAGAGCAGAGTAAATCACCAAATTTGAATGAAAAGTACCAATTCACTTTATTAGTTCCCTCCAAAGCTAGCATGGCTTGTCTGACATGTTTTGCATCATTTTAAAAAGCCATCCATATGAAACATTGCTTTGGAATGATCAGAGACGTTTTATTCATGAAGTTGGACTTTGATTGCATGACATTTTAGATAACAGAAGGCGTTCAGTAAGTAGTCATGAAGTACCTTATGCCATTTACAGAGATTTTTCAGTTTTCCAACTCATAAGTAGCTGTCCCAGAAACAACTCATTCATGTTCCCACAGAATGCATCTCACCTGCTACGAGCTGCAAGAAGCATTGATTTCAATGAGACAGGTCACAACATTTGATCTCTTTAGGACAACATCTAACCTCTAGTTTTAATAAAATCTTGATCTGGTCTGTTTCTTGCAAAGCCCCATTTCTGCACATTATGACAAATGATGGCCCAGAATGAGAAAACAAAAAGAAACAAAATCTGTTTACATTACTCTTCTAAGTATAATGCACTGTCATTACAATTAGGATAAAATCTTGGGTGGGCAACACATGGCTTCCGGCATGCGTGCGCACACACGCACACACACACACTGATTTTTTTCAGGGCCCACAAACCACCACCACCCTTCCACAGGGGGGAAGTGGTGATTCAAATCTTTAAAAATCAAAAAAGGGGAAATAGTATTCCTTAGTATTCCTGAACAAGCTCCAGGAAGGGTGTTTCTCCTCTAAAGTAAGACAGTCAGTTCAGTGGCAAGTCTAATTGGTCTTCTAAGAACATTTCTGTCATTTTGAGAGTGTAACAAAGGAAGCAATAATCATGAACAGATACATATGGAGAATCAGCACACCTCCTCCTTTCTTCACCAAGAATAGTTGCCAATGCTATAGGACTTTATCCAACCATCCAAATATGGCATCATAAGGATGCCTATTGATCATGAAAAGGCTCACGTACCAGATGAGGTTACCCTTTCATGATCATGTCCAGTTTAAAAACCACCCTATTTTATTGATGGCCCAAGCTGTCAATTGATCCCCCAAGGTGCTTTTGTGCCACATTGCCAAGGTTTGAAACCACGTGCCATTGTACTCACGTGAATGCAGCGTGACTGACCGGACCAGGCAGAACACTTCTGGGTGAGATTGCGACATCCAGGTAGGTGACACACTTTTTATGATCCTCCATGGTTTACTTGTAAGTTTTTAAGTGACTTTTTAAGTGTTGAGCTCCATTCACTCCTCATTCATTGCCATGGAAGCCTTTAGTACAGATAGAAGGTAAGTGTGGCATGGGGAGTTATTTTGCCAGCATAAGAACTGAGTTTAGGGAGGTGGTCTGATAAAGTCCAATAGAAAAACTGCTACACACATGCTACTTTTGCAATTAATGGTGCTAATTCAAAGAAAATATCGCCTGGAGTTATGGTCACCTTGCACCATGCATTTTCCCCTATATAGAGAGCAGAATATCTGAAGAGTGGTCTTACCTCCGCCAATACTAATACATCACTGATGAGCATTTTTAAGCTATATTTTTGTTAAGAAAATTCATTGTGACTTGTCTCATACAGTTTAAACATCTATCAGAGACCATCACATTTGAGGAAGCAAGAGGCTATGGTGATGGTAGCAGTGCTGCTAGTAGGTCTCCCATATCAGACAGGCTTTTTCCTGAGGAGCCAGACTAAATGTGCCAAATAGCTAATGGGCATCAGCAGTTTCCAAAGGCAGCCCCATATAGAGTGTGTTGCAGTGGTACAAAAGGTATGTGTAATCAAGTTATGTGTCCTGTAGCCAAGTCTGATGTCTCAAGGAATGGGCATAGCTGGCACACTAGTCTAAGCTGTGCAAATGCACTCCTGGTCACTGCTGAAACCTGGGCATCTAGGCTCAGAGCTGAGTCCAGAAGAACACCCAAGCTGTGAGCCTGAGATTTCAGGGGGACCGTAACCCCATCCAGCACAGTCAGAGTCCCTATTCCCTGATCTGCCATTTGACTTTTCAGGGGTACCTCTGTCTTGTCTGGATTATGTTTCAATTTGTTTGCCCTTGTCCAGTCCATTACTGACAACATACATTGGTTCAGTACTGAGACAGCTTCTTTGAAATCATGTGGGAAGGAGAGATTGAGTTGGGTGTCATCAGCATACTGGTGACATGGAGCCTCTAAACTCCAGATGATCTCTCCCAGTAGTGTCATGTAGCTTTAAAACATCGTGGAAGACAAAACTGAACTCTGAGGGAGGGGCCACACAGGCCAATGGCCAGGGCACTGAACAGGAATCCCCCAATACCACCTTCTGAGTTCGCCCCTCCAAAAAGGACTGGAGCCACTGCATAACAGTGCCCCAAGTCCCATCCCAGAGAGGCGGTCCAGAAGGATACCATGGTCAATGGTATCAAAAGCCATTGAGAGGTCCTGCAGAACCAACAGGGACACACTTCCCCTGTCCAGTACCCTGAATAGGTGATCCACCAAGGAGACCAAAGCTGTCTCCATCCCATATCCAGGTCTGAAGCCAAATTGAAATGGATCTAGATACAGTAGCACTCCTATATCCACTGATTCGGCAACAGCAGATTCAATTATCCACGGTTGGTGATGGTGGGGGGAAAGGAGGGGGAGGATGGATCTCACCTCCCCATCCCTTCCCCTGGGAGGGCTTCTGTCACCGCAGTGGTGATTCTGGGGTTGAAGGGAGGGGGAGGATCAATCTCACCTCCTCCCCTCCCCTCTTTACCCCAGTGACCACCGTCACGGTGGGGCCGTGGCGGTGGTGAAGGGGGAGAAGGAGCGATCTTGCCTTCCCCCTTTCCCCCAGGATGGGTGTTTGCTATTATCCACAGAATTTACCATCTGTGGGGGGCCCAGAACCAATCCCTCATGGATACAGGGTGCTACTGTAATCCATTTCATCCAGAAACCCCAGGAGCTGGGAGGCCACCACATGCTCCAAAACCTTGCCCAAAAATAGAATGTTAGAGACTGTTAATTGGAATGTTTGAGACATTGGTCCCAGTACTATATACATAATGAAAAAATCCATATGGCGTTCAAAAGATCAACGATCTGTACAAATAATCGTTAGAATACAAACGTATCGTTCAGAAGGGGGCCCGCAAATTGCCCCATAAAGTCTGGCAGTTTGGCATTCGGAAAAATTTCCTTATCTCAGGGATTAATTCATGTGGCTGCCAAATGATTGGTCGTTTGTGCAGTCCTGTTTGAACAGATACGAACAGGAGTGCAATCTGATTGGCTGGCTGGGTTGAAGGGGCAGGACTAGGAAAGAGGGAAAGGAGCTGCGACTGCCATGTTAGATTCCTGGCTTGGTGAGGGTCCAGTAAGTCCATGCTAAGTTTTTTCATTTTTATATTTAATTATTAAAACGTAATCACGGATGTCTGGATCACAGGCACCTTTGTAAATAATAAGAAAATTGGTGGGAGATTTAAAACTGCCGCTCGGATTGCTCACTCCAGCCAGTTGGGCAAAGGGGGGGGTCATACAGAGTTTAGGGGGTAAAAAATCATGTAGGCAGATCGTACACATTCAAACAGCTGCCTTTTCAAATCCGTTACCCCCCAAAAGGATTTTTTTCCCCATCATGTATATGAGGCCACTAAGAATGGCCTCATCTACAGGGAGGCCTTTTTTAGCAATCACCACAGCCTCTTTTAGGCAGGATTGAAACTTCCCTTGCTTCATTGAGGGATTCACCACTCTCCTTACCCACTTGGCCAGTCTTCCTGTATCTGCTTTCAAAAGCCAGGAAGGGCAAGGTTTCTGCATGGATGTTGAAACCAGCACAACTAGCTGAGGAGACTCCAACACAACCACTGAGACCAACTCAGCCAGCTCAAGCAGGGAGACTGTTGAGCAGCACGGTGGGGAGTATACCAACATAATCACTATTTTCTCCTGCCTACTCACATTCAAAAACACACACATTTGATCCCAGCAGACTGTGGAGCAGGGAACCTGGCGAGGGAGGTGGAATCCTGATAGACCACTGCAACTCTGCCTCCCCACCCCACCAAGTATTGCTGCTGCACAGAGAACCCTGGTGGACAAAGCTGGGAAAGAATTATCCCCCCAGCTTCATCCAGCCAGGTCTCTGTAATAAAAGCCAGGTCAGCAGATGGATCACAGATGTTTTTCCATTCACTGACCTGGCATTGAGCAGCAGCATTTTCAGCCCAGGGGGTCTGTTGCCAAGGCTGTCCAGACTACTTGAACTGGAGGGAGGCTTTTGGGGTAACCAACATTCTTTCGCTTTCCCTTCTACCATAATAATAGGACTGTCTTCTCATGCTATATCTCCCCTTGCCCATTACTGTTGTAAAGGTTGCTCCCTGGGCTGATTCCCCTCCCATGCCTTCCTAGTTACATCTTTTGGTTTGCCAGCAGGCAGGTTATTTTAAAAATGGGGGGAGCACCCTCGCCTCCAACCAAAGGGAGTGGCCCTTGCCCTCACTCCATCCCTGAAGCAGCTCCCATAAATGGGTGACCCCTTTTGGTCTTCCCTCCTTAAGCAGCAACCCCACCACAGCAGGTACCCAGCTTTTATCCCCTCGCAAAGGGAACAGGTAGTCCATGGCTTATTAGCCAGTAACTGGCTGAGTACCTGGGGCCTGATTCTGCAGGAAGCAGTCTGGAGCAGTCTGGAGTCCACCAAGAGAGGCAAGCAGGAAGCAGGAGGCAACAGACCTCTTTCCTGGGGTAGTGGAGTTGATGGTGTTCTTCTTCTCCCTTCCAGTAGTGGGTGGTGACGCTGGCCAAGTATCTCTCAGAGACAACAGCAGTGGCACCCTAGCTAATACTTGTTGCAATGCACTGTGTAGTACTGCACAGAAGGTGGCACAGTAAACCCCTCTTAAATGTCTTTTATCATGAAATCCCCATGGTGAGACAATCCAAAATAAAACAAGAGATAGTAGCAGAAGACAACATTCCCAAGTCAGAAGGCATAACTAGCTACTGGAGTACAGCAGAGGACAACTATGAGTAGTGCTGTGGCTAGTGATGCAACTGGAATCAAGCTTAAAGAATGTTAAGCTATTGATGTGCTCAGAGGTGAAAGGAAAGTTCAAACCTACACAACACATATTATAGGAACATGGAATATGAGAAGCATGAATCAGGGGAAGCTAGACATAGTAAAACAAGAAATGGAATATATAAACATTACAATACTTGGGAGGAGTGAGCTAAAGTAGACAGGAACGGGACATTCTGAATGAGATAAGAAAACAGTGTTTTACTCAGAAATAAAAATCAAAGAAGAAATTGGATGGTTTTAATAGTAAGGAGAGATGCAGCAAAAGCAGTCAAAGGATATAATACAAAGTCTGGCTGAATAATATCAACAAGCTTTCAAGGAAAACTCATAAAGTTTATGCTCCAAATACAGAGACAGAAGAAGAAATTGAAAGAATCTGTGTTGGAGTCCAGGAGAAAATTGTTAATCATAAGTGCTTGGAATGTAAAAGTAGGAAACAGAGCAGAATCAAAGGTTGTAGGAAAATTTGGGCTAGGATCAACAAATGAAGCAGGAGAGTGACTGATGGATTTTGAAAGCCTAACAGTTTGTTCATTGCAAATACATTCTTCAAGCAATCAAGGAGGCGGCTGTATACATGGACATCACCTGATATCCAATATAAAAATCAAATAGACTACATAATCAGAAGCAGAAGATGAGATTATATTTGCCAGCTCTTTTAATACTCTTGGATGTAGTTCATCTGGTCCTGGAGATTTAAATTCATTTAGATTAAGAAGGTATTCCTGTACTACCTCTTTGCTTATTCTGTGCTGGATTTCCCCTGTTGTGTCTTCTGTACTTTTATCCTCAGGTTGGTCCCCCTTTACCTTTTCTCCGTTCACTCTGCAAAAACAAGACCAGGAGCAGATTGTGGCACAGACCATGAACTACTAATATAAAAAATTAGAGTAAAGCTAAAGAAAACACTAAACCAGCAATCATGCCAAAATACAACCTGAAAAACATCCCTGTAGAATTTCAAGGTAATGTAAAAATAGATTTGCACTATAAAGGCTAATTGACTGGGAAGCCAGGGACATTTTCAGGGAGGAATACAAAAAGACACTCTTGATAGCCAAAAAGAAAGAGAAGCCTCAATGGATGATAGATGAAACTCTTCAAGCAGTTAAGGACAGATGAGAAGCAAAAGTAAAAGGGGACAGAAATAGGGCCAGAACTCTGAATGTTCAATGACTTGTGCACAGGGACAAGAATAATAATCTATAATAATCAATGCAGAATAATAGAAGATGGCAACAAAAAATAGTAAGACCAAGAGACCTCTTCCACAAGATCCAAGAAATCAAAGGGAAATTTAAATTGGGAGTTGGGAGACTATATGACCAGCAGGCAAATACATTACATGACCAAGTAGAAATCTTTAAAAAGATGGAAACACTGAACAACAACTGGGATGGGAGATTCATTCAAGGAAGAACCATTTGAAGATGAACCTACATTTTAGAAAATGAAGTGTAAGCTGCACTCAGGGCACTTGGGAGAAATAAATCACCAGGACCAGAGGGCAATACAATAAAGCTGATTCAGGCTACAGAGACTGAAATGTGACAACAAAAACAGAAAACAAAACAATGGCCCACATGTTGAAAATGCTTGATATATATTCCAATCCCCAAGAAAGGGGACATCAAGCATTGCAGTAATCACAAGACCATTGCATTAATTCACCATGCAAGGAAAATGATGCTCAAAGACTTTTACCATATACGGAGTGAGAAATGCCAAATGTTCAAGTTGTGTTCAGGAAAGGAAGAGGCTCTTGTGATCATATTGCAAACATACTTTGGATAATGGAGCACACCAAAGAATTTCGAAAGAAAATCAGCCTGTGCTTTATGGATAATATCAAAGCCTTTGATTGTATAGATCATGAAGAACTATAGATCCCTCTTAAAGAAATGAGTGTGCCAGAACATTTGATTGTCCTGATGTGTATCCTATACTCAGGACAAGAGGCTACTGTTAGGACAGAAGATGGGAAAACAGAATGGTTACCAGTTGGGAAGGGAATCAGGCAAGGCTGTATTTTATCACCCTATCTGTTTAACTTGTATGCTGGACATTTCCTATGTAAAGCATGATTAGGCTCAGAAGAAGGATCCATGAAAATTGGAAGAAGGAACATCAACAATTTAAGATATGCAGATGACATCATAGTATTAGGGAAAATAGCAAAGACTTGGAATGATTACTGGAGAAAGTCAAGAAAGAAAGTGCAAAGACAGGTTTACAGTTGAACATTAAAAAAGGAACACCAAAAGTAATGATCACAGATGATTTACAATGAGCCCTTGGTATCTGCTGGAGTTTGGTTCCAGGATCCCCCATGGATACCAAAATCTATGGATGCTCAAGTCCCATTATACACAATGGTGTAGTAAAATGGTGTCCCATATATAAAATGGCTAAATTAAGGTTTGCTTTTTGGAATTATTTTTTGAGGGGGAGTATTTTGAAGCTGTGGATGGTGGAATCCATGGATGCAGAATCGGTGGATATGGAGGGCTGACTATATATAACTTTAAAGTAAACAATGAAGACATTGGAATCATTTGAGATTTTCCATACCTTGGTTCAGTCATTAATCATAATGGAGACTGCAGTCAAGACATCAGAAGAAGATTAGGACTTGGAAGGGCAGCTATAAAGGAACGAGACAAGATCCTAAAATATCAAGATATATCATTGAATACTAAAGCTAGGATTGTCCATTGCCATTATGTTTCCAATTTCTAGGTCTGGTTGTGATAGCTGGACAGTGAAGAAAGCTGGTAAAAGAAAATCAACTCATTTGAAATGTGGTGTTGGAGAAGAGTTCTATGGATTCCGTAGTTTGCTAAAAAGACAGATAAGCCGGCATGGTGTAGTGGCTTGAGGGCTGGACTATGATTCTGGAGACTAGGGTTTCATTCCCCACTTGGACATAGAAACCCACTGGCTGACCTTGGGTAAGTCACAGGCTCTCCGCCTCAGAGAAAAGCAAGAGCAAACCCCCTCTGAATAAATCTTGCCAGGAAAACTCTGTGAGTTTGCCTTAGGGTCACCATAAGGCAGGAACTCTCCCTGGAATCCAACATGACTAAACTGAAAATATTGTACTTTGGACATACAGGCATCCCCCACTTGTTTGAAGGGTTAGGGATCAGGGCACTGTCCAAAAGTGGAACTGGTTAAAAAGTGGAACCCTGTCTCTCCTTTTAGCTTTCAAATGTAGAATGAACACTACATGGCGACAAGTCAACCGAGAGAGGGGATAAAAAGCACAGTGCACATTGTCTCTCTTATCAAGGACAATGAGGAAGAACAGCATGGACAGACTTCAGGGGCAGAGCAGGGGACCTTGAGAGGACCACCGCAAGGAACAGCAGCTGCGAAGCCTCGGCGGAGGCATGTGGTGATGGTGGGAGACTCCTTGCTGCGAGGTACAGAAGCAGTGGTTTGTGGGCCTGACAAGATGTCTTGGGAGGTGTGTTGTCTCCCTGGGGCAAAGATCCATGATGTGACGGAGCGGCTAACAAGACTCATCAAGCCTACGGATCATTACCCCTTCCTTTTGGTCCATATAGGGACTGAAATATGATGCGGCTTCCTCCATTCTGTCACGGAAGTGACACAGAGGGTTTCGGCAGAGGGACGGTGTCATCCGAAACCACTCCCCTGCCGCGCGGCAGCAACAGAGCTGTTTTGGGATATTTGCTGCTGAAAATCGTGTCTGAAAATGTCCTGTGTGTGAAACCACATCCCATTGTAATTATGAGATTACAGCATGAATAGGTGGTCCTCAACAAGAAAACATCCAGGTGAGAGTGAGAAAACAAAGCACAGGATGTACTTTTTATGAACTGTCCCCTTTAGTTTGCATGTTTTTAGGTTTGTTTCAGTGCTTATGTGTTCATTTACTTTGTTAATTAAGGTGGTTTTTTTTTTTAAGTTTTAAGCATGCTCACATCATAAGCATGCACCCAGAGGAGGCTGCTCGGGGACAGCTGCTCCAGTAGAAAGGAGCTTACTTGTGGCATTCTGCAAGGCGCCATCCTGTCCCCGATGCTGTTTAACATCTATATGAAGCCGCTAGGTGAGATTATTCGGAGTTATGGAGCTGGGTGTTATCAATACGCTAATGACACCCAGATCTATTTCTCTTTGTCTTGATCGTCGGCCTCAAATTCCAATGGCGTCTCTCCTCTTAATGACTATCTTAAAACAGTAATGGGCTGGATGAGGAAAAACAGATTGAGATTAAATTGGGACAAAACAGAAGTGCTCATGGTAGTGGCCCCGAAACCAGGAGTTGGATTGTAACCTCCAGTCCTGGACGGGGTCACACTCTCCATTAAGGACTGTGTTCACAGTCTGGGGGTGCTCCTTGATTCATCACTTCAGATGACTACGTAGTCAGGTGAATGCGACGGTCAGGAGTGCCTGTTACCAGATTCAGCTGATACGCCAGCTGTGCCCTTTCCTGGAAGTAAGGGACCTCAAGACTGTGGTGCACGTGCTGGTAACCACTCGTCTAGATTTCTGCAATGCACTTTACATGGGGCTACCCTCATGCTTGGTCTGGAAACTTCAGTTGGTACAAAATATAGCAGCCAGAGTGGTCTCGGGAACATCTCGGAGAGACCATATAACTCCAGTATTAAAATCTCTCCACTGGCTGCCTATCAGTTTCCGGGCCCAGTATAAGGTGTTGGTTATTTCCTTTAAAGCCCTAAATGGCTTGGGTCCAACTTATCTCTGGAACCGTCTCCTCCCATACAATCCTCCCCACGCACTCCGGTCCTCTGGGAGGAATTTGCTTCAGCCACAAAAATCTAGGCTGTCTGCAACCTTCCAGAGGGCCTTTTCAGTAATTGCCCCCCAATTATGGAATGGCCTGCCAAATGAGGTCCGTCAGATGACGAGCTTGAGTAGCTTTTAAAAAGCACTAAAGACGGATCTTTTTCGGCAGGCTTTTCCTGATTAGATCCCAGCCTCAGGAGCTGCATCTCCTGGCCTCTTTTAGTCTCGTTGGCTGTTGATTTTTGTATTTGTTTATTTATGTGATTTTAGTTTAGGTGGATTTTAATTTTATCTAGTTTAATATCTTTTTATGGGGGAGGGTGGGGTGGGTGGGGCTTAGGGATTTTAGCCAGTATTGTTGTATTTTTAACTGTTGTAAGCCGCCCCGATTGTTTTTAACAGAGGGGTGGGGTAAAAATAAATAAATAAATTATTATTATTATTATTATTATTATTATCTTCTAGTGAAAACTGCTGAAATCTCGCCCATGACAAATCATGGAAGTAAACTCCCATTCTTGAAGTGCTAGTGGTCTTTGTGCGATAACTCCATAGTGTTTCTTTCATGTGATTACAGCTACGTGTAATAATAAATGTTATAATGCCACTATGTTCCAGCTATCTTAATTCATGGAATTACAGCATTTTTAGACACTAGTCTGATAATGTTCTTAGTGGAATGCATGCTGAACATAAACAGCAGTGTGATGCAGCAGCCAGAAAACCAGCGTGAGTCTAGGCTGCATCAATAGGAGTATAAATATTCACACTTATGCACAATCCATGGTGAGCCACGGAGAATACAGTCTGGATACATATTTGTCATTTTAAACAAAAGTCCATTACAACTGGAGCTAAATTACAGTGTGTGTGTACATGCACATGCGTGTGTGTGTGTGTGTGTGTGTGTGTATGTGATGTAACTCAAGGACAGTTGTCCCTGGAGGATCTTGGAGAAAAAAAGATGATGACTGTGCAAAGAAATAATCTAAAATAGCATTCCACTCAAGAGAGACAGTATGTTGTAGTGGTTTGAGTGCTGAACTACAACTCTGGAGGCCACAGTTCAAATCCCCACTTAGGCATGAAAATCTACTGGGTGACCTTGGGCAAGTCACACTCTCTCAGCCTCAGATGAATGCAATGGTAAAGCTCCTCTGAACAAACCTTGCTAAGAAAACCCTGTGATAGGTTTGCCTTAGGGTTGCCATAAGTTGGAAACAACTTGAAGGCACACAACAACAACAACAACAACAACAACAACACATTTCACTCATTGTGTTGCACCTTTGCATATTTAGCCTGGATAGCTTAAAGCTCATTGTTTCCCTCTGCCAGTACCAAAGCCATTATTAAAATCCCAAGTAACTAAATTATCTAAAGCTAGCCTGACATGCCACCAAAATGCTGTTTTGTGCCACAATGGGGATGTGTACAACACACTCGACTGAAAACATTCAAGGAATGCTGTGCTGACTACAGCAAGGGGAAAGGTAAAATAAAAATGGCTGCTGCCGAGTTTGTGAGATTGCAACATATAAATCCCCCATCAGCTTTAAAAATTATGGGGAATGCTGAGGATATCTGGAAAAGGTTCAAACAGCAATTTGAACTGTGAATCAAAGCCGCAGGGGCTAGTAAAATGGAAGATGAGCAAGCAAATGACAGTGTTTTTGTCAGTTGGGCTAGTACACTGGCGATAAACCACACATTTCAGCTGATGATTAGGATGGAGAGAAGAAAAAATATATAAAAGATACATTGAAAGGGCATTGCCTCTTGGAAAAAGCAACAATGGTGCTTTTAATTTGGACTATTGGTAGATATTAGCTCTGGAGATCAATAGTCAAATCGCAGTGTCTGACACTTGGGAGGAGAGTGCCTACTTTTATGAGGAAGAACTTGGAAATATTTCTCTGCTATGTCTTAGAGCTCAGAATGTTAACTTTGTCCGCAAATCCATTTCTTGTTGTACTACCAGTAGTCAGTAGGGTAATAAGGAAAGATATGAGTGAGGCTTTATTTGAACTTAACTTACTTGTACAAGTGTGTTTGTTAACTAGTCCAATGTGTTAGAGTTGGAGTGGATTCTGAATGCTTTAAAGATGGGCTTGGACTGGTTGAACCAGCCTCATGAAAGACACAGCTCACAGAGCTCTGTCCTCAGTGGCTATGGCCTTCTTCCTCTTATGGCAGCCAGTCTATTCCCCACTATATGATAGAATTGTCCCACTTTTAAAACTGAATGGTGTTTCAAACATAGTTTTCAATGCACTGGAGTAGTGAGGAGAGGCTGGTACTAGTAGAGTTCCCTGTTTTGAGTGTGCTGTCTCAAGAGATTGTTATGCTTCTCTAGGTGTTCATGCAGGGAGGTAACTGAGGGTGAGTGGCGCTGGAAGAGGAGAAAATTTGATCTTTGCATTTGAGGTGGATTTAAAGCTTAGGTACTCATTTCTACCCATTCCCAGCTCAGTGTATAGGCAATCATATGTGTATTGCACTTGTTCAACATCAGTTCATCAAGAGGCCAGGAGTAAGGAGAGGGGATTTGGAGGAGAAATGGTCATTTGATCAGTCATGTCCTTTGTGTCTTGTGTGCTGTAGATGAGTACATGGGAACAAAGCATCCAACATTTCACACATGAAAACTGTGTGCATGTGTGTGTGTGTTTGCCCAGGCAACATCAGAGTGTGGTCAAGATAGCAAAAGTTAATACTGAGGAAGTACATGCAAGCTAGGAAAGCTTATGAAGGTTTCCTTTGCCTGAGCCTACCGGGAGGAATAGATTCCACTCCCTCTTCTCCTCTCCACCCCAGCTGTGTTATTGAGTGCAAATGGCTTTTCTCTTTGAACTCAGAGGCCGTCTACACGATAAAAAAAAATACGTACGGCATTCGGAAGATCGATCATGTCACAAAGCCATTCGGATGCATACGTGTCTTTTGGAAGGGGGGGGCTAGCAAATCCCCCATAAACTACATGAATTCAGTGTTCAGGAGGATTAGTGAATCTTGAGATAAAATCCGTACAGCCATTTGTATTGTCAATGGTCTGTACACCCCGTTCGCACACATACGAACAGGCAGTGTAATCTTATTGGCTGGCTGAGCACAGGGGGAGGGGCTAGCAAAGAGGGGAATTGGGAGTGGTTACCATGTTGGATCCTGGCTACGCAAGAGTCCGGTAAGTCCATGAAATGGAGATTTTTACATATATTTATTTTAATTTTACATTGTAAATAGGGAAAACCGACTGTCTGCAAAACAGGCACCTTTTAAAATAATTTTTAAAAGTGGTGGGAGATTTAAAACCGCTGCTTGGATCACTGGCTCCAGCCAGCTGGGCAAGGGGGTTCATACGGAGTTTGGGGGGGGGTAAAAAAATCATGTAGGCAGATTGTATGCATATGAACGACTGCCTTTTCAGATTTTTTAACCCCCCAAATGGATTTTTTTCCCCATCATGTAGATGGGGCCTCAGATTTCAGCAACTGAAATAAACAAGAGGACAAAAGGGGGAAGTTGGAGGAGGAGAGAGAAACTGGGGGCTTGTCTATACTATTGAATAAACTCAAACTCCTTCCAAATTTGGCCCAATAAGGCCACACTACATGCAGCCTTTCCCCCAAATCTGGTGTAATAATGCCACACACCATACAGCCCTGTCTGCACCAAACTCAGAGTGTACCACCTTAATCCAGGTTGTAAAAACTTAAAGTTTCTTCCAGAGTTTGCTTGAAACTCCAGAGAAAACTATAGTGTGAACAATACATGCACCCTGGATTTGGAGGTGGGGAGGCAAGACAAGTACTGCCTGAGGGGCCACAATCCCCCCCCCAGCATCACTTCCTCATTCCGAAGGCAGAACCCTGGTACACAATCACCCACTCTAAAATGAGAACGAGGTGGCCAGCCACAACAACGTGAGGCTGACTGCTCATTTTGATCTCAGAGAAAGTGACTACGCACCAGGGCTCTGCCTCCCTGGCATGATTGTGGGGCTGGCTACTCCGTCTGACCTCAGAGAGAACAACTCTGCACCAGGAAGGGATAGTCCTGGTGCAGAGTCACTCTCTCTGAGTCAGAACGAGTGGCCAGCCATATGATCGATTGTGTGCCAGGAAGGCAGAGCCCTGTTGCTCTTCCTGCCCACACCAGTAGCGGTGGCACCATGGAGGTGCCTGGCTAGGCAGTGGCAGCAGACCTTCAGCTTCACTGGGGATAAAAATCTGAATGAATTATTGTGTAGACAAGACCACTGACAAGCGATGCAGATTCAGGCTTTGGCCAGGTAAGGTGTGGCACTTAAAATCTGGAGCAGAGTAGTCTGAATTTCATGAAGCACATAGCTGAAACGTGGCACAACAGAAATTAATTGGGGCTGTCCCTGCCAAATTGGGACAACTGAGGGGTAGAGGATAGCAACCCTTCCCAAGAGATGTGGCAACTGCTACAGCTACTAAGCACATTTGCTGCCTGCCTAGCTCCTGAAAATTTCTTTGTATTTTTTTTCCCTGGCTCTGGATTGCTATATTACCCGCATTGCTAGGTTTTACCCAAATTTGGAGCCCATTTACTTGGATTGCTCCCAGGGGGTTGACCCAGAAGCAGTACTGGCTCACTTCCTTTCCATTCTTGATCATCACAAAGATTCAGGTTTTGGCCCTGAAATCTCAGGAAACAGGATGCAGCTGGTATGGCAACTCTAGTTACTGGTGAATATATCTAGATCTATCCTTTGAGTGCTTGCAGTTGTACCCCAGTATGGGTGACATAACTGGGGTTGTACATTTGAGGCATTGGAGAGAAAGCATTCACTCCCCATACAATCACAACTTGATGGTGCCAGGGATCGCAATTTGCAATCATGACAAATTAGTGTCTAGCAGAGGGTGTGGGACATCCAAGCTGCATCTGTTTGTAGCTGTGCAGCCAAGAGAAAGGAACAGCCATCAACCTTCCAAACCTCTAGCATATGCTAATGTACATCCAATATACTCCCTGGAGATCTAGAACAGAGATGGCTGTTCATTTCTCCTGGATGCACAACTGTACCTTGATAATATCTAAGTGTCTCCCATCCTCCTTCAGCCATTCATTCGCCATGGGAGCACATCATCAAGATGTTTTGTGCTGGGGAAGAACTGTTGGATGTCAGCCTAAGTTTCTAAGGGAAAAGCAGCTGAACAAGGACTTTGGCTGTTTGTTTATTTGGAGGGCTTCTGTTTTTGTCTTCAGCACTGTTTTTGTCTTCACACTGGTTATGTGGAGAATGGGCCTAACTGGACTATCTGATTTTAAAAAAAAAATCCTGAAAGCTTGACTTGAGAAAATTAAATACTTGTAAATTACAAGGAGCATGATACTCTTTGTGCCTGTTCAATGGCTACATTCAGTCACATATTGTTGCTGCTGAAGGGTTTACCCTCTTTTCACATGTGTGCCTACACTAAGGAGATTATCAGATGCAGCAAATATGGCATGATAATGACGACAGGATACCGCAAAAGGAATCCCCTGTCACACGACATCCTCCTGCTGTGAATAAGGGATTCCTTTTTATTAATGGCCCAAATCGTCAATAGGTTTTTTTTGTGGTATTGCCTATGTGTGAAACTGCTTCCCATTCTGTTGGCATGATTCCAGTGCCAATGGGCAGTCCCTGCCAGAACACTTCTGGGTGAGAATGTGAAAATCAGGTATGGGATGCTCTTTTTATGAACCTCCCCGTTTTGCCAGTTTTTATGTGTGTTTCAGTGCTTGTGTTTTCTTTTTCTTTGTTATTCTGGGTGTTTTTAGACATTTAAGCACATGCGTGTCATTTCGTGAGAAGTGCCGAAGTCTTGCTCATGAGAAAAAATGGAAGTAAACAGCACTAGCAGTCATGTTGCAATAATTCAGGGTGGCTCTTTCTCGTGGTTACAGAAACATGTGATAAGAAGTAATATTATGCCAGGATACTTATGTTTTAAAATATAGGTGGGACGAAAATATTTTAGACAGTTGTCTGATAATCTCCTAAGTGATAGGGAATTGTTTCACTGTAACACTACTCAGAATACATGGGCAGTTTGAACTTCTGTGTGCCCAAAGCTTTTGAATAGTAATAACTCCATATCTAGAAGCAGCTTAATGGTTTATTTATACTTTTCTGGAGGATTACAGAGGTAAATATTTAAAACAGTTCAGTAATATTTAAATGCTTAATACTTAAATATTTGTGAAGTTGAAGGCTTTCATGGTCAGCATCCATAGATTTTCCTTGTTACAACAGGGAAAAATCTGTGGATGAGATAGAGATTTTGCTCTGCCATCATGATTTGTTTTGGATGTCACTCACAGTCATGTGAAGAGATGCCATTGAGAAGTGTAGCCTTATGAGGAAATTATGAGTGAGCTGGGTATGTTTAGCATGGAGAAGAGAAGACTGAGAAGTGACACGATAGCTATCTTTAAATATTTGAAGGGATACCACGTCGAAGGTTAAGCAAGCTTGTTTTTGCTGCTCCAGAGACTAGGGACTTTATCAGACTATAATTTTAAAGTATTCTTTTGCTGGCATAAAAAAATCCATTTTTATGCCAGCAAAGGAATGTCCGTCCGTCCCCCCCCCCGCATACTTACCTCTAATCCTAGCAAAGGTAGCTCAAGCAATGAAAGAGGAAGTTAACAGAGCTCCGTTTACTTCCTCCTTTGAAATCCTGCAAAATATTGGAGACTTCATCACACAGGAAATTTTTTAAAAAAATGAAAAAAGTTTTACAAAGCACAAAAACACACTTTAAAACTTACAAGTAACCCATAAAAAGTTCATCACTTACCTGGATGTCACGATCTCACCCAGAAGTGTTCATGCCAGACAAGCTACTGATGGGATAAGTGTGAGAAAAAAAGGACAGGAGGCTTCACACATTGACTATGCTGGCAAAAAAAATGGCGGGGGGGGGGATCAATTGATAGCTTAAGCCATCAGTTAAAAAATACGGGTTTTGTCAGGGACATACCCGAGACAGGGCAACGTTGTCTGATCTGCGTGCCCTTTCATGGTTAAGTGGCATTGTTATGATGCCAATATTTGATGCTTCTGATAAAGTCCTAGAACACAAACCAATTGATTTAAATCCGAAGAAAAGAGATTCCACCTAAACATTGGGAAGATTTTTTTTACTGTAATGTGACAGTGCAATAGATTGCCTTGGAGGGTGGTGGATTCTGCATCTTTGGGGGTCTTTAAAGAAAAGTCAGATGGACATCTTTCAGGAGTGGTGTTGTCAGGTATTCCCACATGGCAGGGAACTGGATTAGATGGCCCTTGTGGTCCCTTTCAACTCTTCAGATTCTGTGATTCTATGAATTTTAAGTAATGTGGGAAATCATAATGTGGGATTGGAGGCAGTAACCTACAGGTTTGTGAGTGTATTTAATCAGAAATTGCAGAATTGGGCTCATAGGTTTTCACTGGAAGCTCCATGAAAACATGTTTTAAGAAGTGACTCCAGAGATTGCATAAATATGTGTTTAGATACCTTGAGATCTGAATATTGAGTCAGTGTTCTATTGTACCTTAAATTTTGTCCAGCAAAACAAAGATGAGAATAGAATGGGACTACAGGGTTCCCCGACTTTCTGACAACTCGCTCTCTGATGACGCGCTCTTTCAATGCTTACAAATTATAGTCAAGTTTCATTAATTTGACAGGCGTTCCACTCTTTCATCAGTTCTTCTTGCCTATGAAGCTCACTTGGGGCTGCTCGCACGTGTGTGTGTGTGTGTGTAGTGTTCATTTATCTTTTGTACGCATTGCAAAGCAATACATAGTGTGTTATTTATATATTTCAGTGGCCAAAATGCTTTTGAAATTTTAAAAAACTAGGTTCCACATTTCAACTTATTCCACTTTCTGACAGTCCTCTGGTCCCTAACCGATCAGATAGACAGGAGCTTCCTGTATACCCTTAGTGGCCCCAATACATGCTTCCTTCACAAAAGAGATATTGGTTTTTGTATTTCGGGTGTCTGCAACACTGATGCACCATGTGCTTTATCCAATGTTGGCATTTCTGAACTTTTAAAAATATCACATACTCTCCTTCCTAGATTTGAAGGCCATCTTCTTGGGCACAGAGGCCAGATGTTATGGTTCTTTATGATAAAAAAAATAGCAAGCAGCAGCCACAGACAGCAGAGAAAGAAAATTAAAATACAAATCCACTATATTACTGAAATTAGATAGTCACATATCTTGAAAAATCTCATCTGTTTTTCTTAAAGCCATGGATTTTTTCCATAGTATATTCATGTGTAACTATATTCAAAAGGCATCTCTCATACTGCAACTATCACAACTAGTAATGTAGCTGCTAGAGATAGAAAGCAACCTTGAGTGTTCACAGACAGTTGAACCAAAGTTTTTGTTTCAAGTATCCAAGCAAGAGAACTGAAAAGCCATGTGTTAGGTTTTTAAAAACAAGTACTAGAGTGTTTGCTGAGACCACCAATACCTTTTTTTTTTTGTGGGGGGGGGGATTTGAGGCATTGCTTGGGCTTGGCAGATTGTTTGTTACACATGGAGCTCTAAGACACTCAACTGCCAGTATGTCATTTGGCAGGTGTTTGTTGTGTGATTGCCTTTTGGAATGCCATGAATCTCCTGTCTCTTTGAAATAAGCCAAAACCTTGTGAAAGTCCCTGAGATTAACACACACATTAATGAGTCAATAACCTAATGAGAAGGGAAGCAAAACCTAAAATCACTTCTTCCTCATGTTGATGGGGATTCTGTGGGATAATTGTGATCTGGAACTTGGTGGAGATTTTCAGATGGGAACAAAGTGTTCCTGTCTCGCAGTCTCCCATTCGGCCCCTCTCCCATCCCTGTAATACCAAAATTTAAAAAGTTTTCACACCTGCTTAATCACAGCTCATTTCCTCAGCAGGGCAGCCCAGGAGTGAATGGAGCTCGAAATACAACAGTAAAAGTGATACTAAGCACCAAAACACACTTAAAACTTAACAAGTAACCCGGGGAGAGTACAAAAAAGTGTATCACTTACCTGAATGTTCTGATCTCACCCGGAAGTGTTCTGGCACAGACCTCCCATTGACGCTTGCATTGCACCAGCATAACAGGGCTCCTTTTCAGATGTAGGACGTTCCATTACAGAAACAGAACAGGCAATTCATTGACAGCTTAGCCCGTCAATAAAAAGCAGTGCCAGAGGAACAGCAGCATACGGGTACATGACAAGATGGGAATGATGTCGTCTGAAAAGGAAGCCTTTAGCGATCTCATGATGTCATGATAATGCCATATTTAGCACATCTGATAATCTCCGGTGTCTCTTCCATAGCCTCCTGCAAACCATTTGATACCTTATAAAAATAGGTTATTTCTGCAAAATCTTAGAACTGATGACACTTGAAGCTACTATGCTTTATGTCATGTTCAATCATTTCTCACACATCAGGATGTTGAGGACTCTAGTAACAGAAATAATACAATTGATTCAGATAGTGGATTTTAAGAACTTTTTAAAATAAAGAAGTAAATCCATTTTAGTTTTATAGTTTTTGAAAACTCGAAAGCTTGGAGACCTTTGTGACATTCCCATGGGGAGTATCCTAATGTGGATTTTAGAATGATTTTCTCTCATGGATCAGAATGCTGGTTTGTCATGGCAATCCTAAGGACTCTTACTAGGTAGGAAATCTTACTGAAGTCAGTGGAACTTGCTAATAAGGAAACAATGTTAGGTTCATATTGCATGCACATTAACTATGAAGTATATTCCATCCAGTAAAGTGAATTAATTTTTTTCCCAGCAATGTCTACTCAAGGTGATTTTCAGTAAGCACCAATGGAAAACACCAAATTTACATATGCAAGTGCTCACAGGGTGCAAAACAATTTAAAATACAGGTAAAATATCAATTGTGTGCTCAGGCTTGATGTTCTACCCCTCCCCCTTTACCCCAGATAATGACAGACACATTGTATATTTGGAAAGATATATTGGTAATGATGATGTGTATATATTAGCAATGGAGGCCACAACTTTATTGATAACAGCTGCAATGGTTGGTTCAAATTGCATGGGTCTGGATCCAGATATTGACCAACCTCAATGCTGGTTGATAGTATCACTTTCGGTTAGCCACCGACACTACCACTGATGAAAGGGGAGGAGTCCTGGCCAGGCCCTGCATGCCTGATGACCTCTCACCCTCCCCATATTCCCAACCATTGGGAAAAGGGGGCCTCCATGAACTTGGCCTTGAAATTGACCTTGACCATGAACTTGATGGAGACCCCTCCCTTGCATTACCAATGACCTCGGACCAGGACCTATGCCAACCACCCCAAATTTGTGACAGAAAGAGAATACATGCAACAATATAACCTACAACCTACCACAACAAATAAAGGGAGGGAGGCTGGGCTTTGGCTCCCAAAGAGCCACTGACCAAACCAGCACAGAAGCTGGGTTATATACCTGACCTCCGTGCTGTAAAGCAGCAGTCGTAAAACTGCTGTAAAATTGGTGTAAAACTGCTGCAAAAGGCAGAAGTGGCCCACCTCCTTCTGGGGCAACCAATCAGGGCAGGAGTGACCTGCCCTGATTGGTGCTTACTTTTGCGCCCCTTCCTAGCCTGCAGGCAGGAAGGGGAAGACAACAATGGTGGCCCCCATGCCGGCTGCCACGGGGGCTGCGGGGGCCACCAGGGTAGAAGGAAGCCAGCTGGATCGCAACAGAGCCACTGGGTGTGAAGGTATATCTGGCAGCTCTATTGTTTCAACACAGCATTATGTTGATGTTTGTTTCTGTGAAGAAAGGTTTTACACAATAAAAGGTTGCCTGTCTTCCTATTTCTTTTCATGTTATGTGATGTGTTCAAAAAAATCATTCTAAGTTGTACGTGTAGAGTGAAAAAGACTTCTATGTGAGTTGCTCTGCATGTCTAAATTGGCTTTTACTTTTGCATAATAGCAAAATAGCAAAATGGCTTTGCCTTACCCTCATAATCCCACAAGCTACTGCACATACCCCAGACTGTATAAAGTGTTCAAAATGTAGCCATAAATGAAAGTGGAAGTGATGTGATGTCACTTCCTGTCATGCTGGACAGGAAGCCAGTGCAGCCCCTCACTCCCCCCACAGTTTCCCATTCCTGGTTTAAAGGCACTATGCCTTTCAGTACCAGAGCAACAGGGTTACAGAGCAATAGTTGAAGAAGAGTATTGTTTCGTTCATGTTCTGTTTGAGTGCATTCTAGAGGTATCTTATTGGTTAGTGTAGGAAACAGGTTAATAGATGCAATAGCTGTTTGATTTGATCCACCAGGGCTCTCCTTACATGTTTAAGTATTCTTAAGTATTTTTTAACATCTCAACAGAAGTAGGATCTGTCATCCCATCAAATCAATTTTTAAACTCATTTGATATTTTCACAACCTTTCGCTCAGTTTGCTTCTGACACACAAGAAGAAACCTCAAGCTAGATAGTGTTATTTCATTTTGCCCTCCCAATTGCCCCGTGAGTTGGAGTAGGCCGAACAGGGATATAATTCTTCACTCTGTTTTTTAATTGAAGGTAGCAATGAGTAATTTCAGCAATTTTCTTCCTACTGTGAGAAAGTCCTTGAAAACCATGCAGTTGTGAAACACTATTTGCAATTCTGGACTTATTCTGTGCAAAATTTGCATGTGGTTGTTTTGCAGAGAAATCAGTATTTTCTGTGCAGGAAACAGGCTTTGATATGGAATGAGCTTTCCATGTAGTAATATCAATTCCTGTGCAGAAAACACTGTTTTCTGCCAAAAAATTTGCTGTAATTGAAGATTTATCCTGTGTAAAGTTCTCACATGTTGATTTGCACAGAAAACAGGATTTTCTCCAATGGAGTTAGTATTTCTGACATTGAAATATTATTTTTCATACACAAAAGTCTTTTTTCTGTGCAGAAAAATGATATAATGGAGGATTTATTTTGTGTAAAATTCACACATGGTTGATTTGCAGAGAAAGCAGCATTTTTTTCTGCAGAAGACAGCATTTTCTGCACAGGAATTAATATTTCTGCAGTGAAATATAATTTTCCACACAGAAAAGGCTGTTTCCTATGTTCCAAAGTGTATGCAAACTTTGCACATAATAAGTCCCAGACTGTGCAGAATATATCATGAACTGCAAAGATTCTCATCAGTCCAGGATTGTTTTCATCAGTTTCTCAACACTCAAAAATATGTTTTTCAATCATTTTTGGAATATTTTCGAATATTCTTTCCATCCCTAAGGCTAAATAATAGTGGCTTGTCCAAAGCCACACAGAATTTTAATGGCCTATGAACTGAACCCAGATCCCCCAAAATTCAAACTTTTGTAGAGCCTTTGTAGAGTAAACTGAGAAAGTGGCAACAGGGCTGCATCTCAGTTATGGTAGGCTCACCTGGCACCTAATTTGTTGTTATTTTAGGCCTATTCAAAGACATTTGTTTCCAAGCCTATTAACCTGCATTTTAAAAATCCACTGCAGGTTTTTAACACTATTTCTAAGTATTACTGTTTGTGTGTCTGCATTTTTAAAATTTGCTTTCATGCATTTTACTGTTGTTTTTTAACTTTGTAACTGACAGTGGATGGGAACTCATCTGAAGGGCAAAAACACTAGAATGAATAAAATAAAATGACAAGGAAAGAAATATCAGAGACCGAGGTTCATGACCATCCTGTTTAGTAAAGGGATACGACAATATTAACTTTAAACAGATGCCTGTTACAAGATTAGGAAAAAATGTGGAGTCTGACATATGATTATTTTTTTGGGGGGGTGGATTTTTTAAGCAGCTTCTAAAGCAGGAAAAACTTGGGGTAAATGACAGTTGTTCCAAAGTTGAGAATGTTTAAACAGGTTACTGCATGACAGTTCTAAACAAGCTTATTGGCCAAAAGAGGCCATTCGAAAAGATAGTGAAATAGGTTGTGATCTTGTGAAAGAACATTTGACAAGCTAAAGCAGGTGAAAAATCAATTAAGGAGGTTCAAAGTCCAAAGTAAAGGGTGAGGAACCATTTGTCAGTAGAATAACTGGCTGTTGTAAGAAAATGATGATGTTAAAAAAATGCCACCTCTGTTGATTTTCAGTGAACACCACCAAGTGGAAACATTCTATCAAGGAATTCAAGTTACTGCTAACAGGCATGGAGGATGCAAAACAAAACAAAGCAAAAAGAAAAGAAAAGAAAATAAAGAAAATAAAATGAGCACTTTGTTATCTGACTTATCAGATTTCAGTTGGCTTCTTGGTAGTGATTTACAACAATGTGAGTCCAGCGTATTCCATTGCACACTACTTTTTCTGTTGTTGTAGAAGACAGAATCTGCTACCAACCTTGTGTAATAACCAAAACTACCTGCAGGAGTTCCCTCTTCACAGCCACTTAGTGACAAAAGAAGAGTAGGGAGCATCAGAGCAGTGTCTGGCTACACCTCTATAGCCAGACACAGAACAGTGACGTCATCTTTCAAGACTTCTGGAGGACCTTCACATGTGGAAGTTTTACACTACATCTCCACGATGCAGGATGTCAGCCTATGTAAACAAGGGATATTTAAGGGAAGGGGAGTAACTTTATGGATGTATCCAGTTTGATGTTTTTATATGAGGTGGTGTTCTCCAGTGTTAAAGATATGGAAATGCCTGAAGATTCTTTTGCCATGCTGCTAAGCACACATCTGTGTCAGGAATGGCCCGCCCTTGTGAGTCACTCAGCTCTGAGTTACCGTATATTCCTGGCGTATAAGATGACTGGGTGTATAAGACAACCCCCCAATTTTCAAGTAAAAATCTAGAGTTTGGCATTTATTCGCCATATAAGACCCCCCCCCCCCGCAATTTGGCTGACTGGCTGGCTGGCTGGGGGAGCCTTGCCAGCTGATCCTGTTTGTTTCCCAGCTCACGAGGATCTCCTCCTGAGTTGGGAAAGCCAACAGGATCAGTTGGCAGGGCTCTCCCAGCCAGCCAGCCAGCCAGCTGCTACATTTGCCCCTCTCTTCCACCTTCAGTTGCTCCCCAAAGGGGGTGAAGGCAGAGGAGGGGGCTGAATGAACCCAGTTTGCCTTGGCCATTTGCCCCTCTCTTCGACCTTCCAGTCACCCTTGCCTGAAAGGTGGAAGAAAAGGGCGAATATACCCGGGTTGCCTCGGTGGCTGCCCATTCCCTCCATCTTCCTTCCCAAGATGGAGGGAATGGGCAGCCACCAAGGGAAATCGTGGTATTCGCCCCTCTCTTCCCCCTTCCAGTAAACCTTTTGTCCACCTTGACTCGAAGGTGGACAAAAGGGGTGAAAATGCCCGGTTTGCCTCGTCCAGCCCCCTCCCTCCATTTTCATTCTCTTTGGAAGGGAATGAAGATGTGGGGAATGGGCAGTGGCCGGGGCAAACTGCAAGATTTGCCCCTTTCTTCCACCTTCCAGGATGGTGGAAGAAAGGAGCAAACGTACCTGGTTTGCCTCGGCTGCTGTAAGGGTGGCTGGAGGGGGGTGGGCTTTCCAGCCACCCACCCCCCTCCCTTAGGCTGTGACCAGGAGCCTCATTGCACCTTCGGGGAGGGTGGAAGGGGGGCTTTGTCATGGTGGCGGTGGTGGTGACGGTGGGGCCTTCATGGAAGCAGGATTGGGGTCCTGATCGGGACTTCATGAAGGGCAGCGGGGGAGGCTTTCCACCCCACACCCACCCTTCACGGAGCCAAGATCAGGGTCCAAATCAGGGCATCATGAAGGGCAGGGGGAGAGGCTTTCCACCCCACACCCACCCTCCACGGAGCCAGGATTGGGTTCCCGATTGCGGGTTGGGGGGGTACAGAGAGGTGGCTGACTAGGCAGGGTTTGGTCTTATAGGGCTCCCCATCGCGGCTTCGGGAAGGGCGGGTGCTGGCAAGCCTCTCCCCATCCATCCAGCCACCACCCATCCTTCCGAAGCAATGATGGAGAGCCCTATTCTAGAGTTTGAGATGACCCCCTAATTTTGAAAAGATTTTGAGAGCTTTAAAAGTCATCTTATACACCGGAATATATGGTACAATAGGAAGACATCAATGTGTGCAAACTTCTATTTGTCTACGTCTAAGCTATGACAGTTAGGTTCATGCCATTGATGCAGACGTAGCTGGTAACTTACATGACAGTGGGCAGAAAACCTGCTCCATGTTTCACTCTGGACTTAAAAGAAGCTATCCAAAATGCTGAACCTATTTGGGGGATAGGGCCCAGCACCTTGAATTTAATGTTTTGACTAAAATCTAGGGCAGATACATTTTTCTATTGCCATGAAAGCTACCAGATGCCATTAAACTGACATAGAATCCTTGGATCGTAGAACTGGAAGGGACCTTAAGGTTTATGTAGTCCAATCCCTGATATGCAGGAATACACAACTAACACACTCCTGAAAGATGGCCATACAACCTCTGGTTAAGGGCCTCAAAAAAAAAAAAAAGAAAAAGAAGATTTCCACTACTCTTGGAGGCAATACATTCCACTCTTGAAAAGCCAGTATAAAGAGCACTATTATGGGCTGAATTTCTTCCATGGTTGCTGCAGACTAAGCTAATCATGAAAATGGTCCCAACAGACTATGGCTCAGCAGCTTTTAAAAAAAGTTAATAGCAGATCTAAGAAGTCCAGATTCAGACTGGGACCAGAGTACTGGGAAAGTGACATCCACCAATTACAGAAGTGGAATGTTATTCTTTGATACATTTTGGCATACAAATGTTTAAACATTTATAGACATGGGGTTGTTACCAGTAAAGGCAGGAATGGCAACATCTGCTTTGTTATGTTACAGAAAATTTCCTGGCTGCTTGAAGTGGTGAGCTGCTGCTGCAGTTAGTGGCCAGCTGCACCAACAATTTTTCCCACAATGCCACATTTTCAAAGGCATAGTGTAATGATCTAGTATGGTTGCATTAAGCAATACAACATAATATAGTGTTATTCCAGATGTATGGAGGGAAGAGGTTAAACCCAGTGGATCTTGTGTTGTGATATGATCTAGAACATATTACATTATAAAACCGTGTTGTTTCAAATATGACAATGCAGGAAAGCATAGTAGTGCTGTCCTCCCACCTACTATACTAATGTTGTTGTGTGACTTCAAGTCATTTCTAACTTATGATGATCCTAAGGTGAATTTATCATAGGTTTTTCTTTCTGAGGAAATTTGCCTTTGCCTTTTTCTGAAGCTGAGAGAGTGTGGCTTGCCGAAGGTCACACAGGGGGTTCTATGGCTGAGTGGGGATTCAAACCCTGGTCTCCCAGTGTCCAACACTCAAACCACTACACCATGCTGACTCATACACCACCTGCCCCATATCTCCCCCAAAATCAGGAACGCCCTCCACACTGTATCTGCCCAACAACCTGTGAAGTTAGGTGGACAGAAAGTGACTCTGTTAAGGTCATCCAATGCCCTTCATGACTGACTGTAGATTTCAAAAGGGCCTCTATTCCAATACTCTAGTGACTACAGCACACTGATTCTCACAACACATTACCTGCTTGGTGCACTACACTCACCATGTCATTGTTTTAAAATGGAAATGCATTTATTAATGGTATGAAATTGTTAATTAAAGCTTCTCCTCTCTCTTCCCGTGCACAGAAAAATGTCAAAGGGATAAATAAAGGAAATGCAGTGGTAAACAATCAGCAGAAAGGCACAAAAGGAAGAAGCTTCTTATTAAGGTTGCCGGAGAACTCTTGGACTGGGCATTCTCAAATACTGGAGCCCTATAAGAACGACTATGCAGAAGGTAGCTTTGATTCCACATCCAGTGACTGTGGGCAAACAGGGTCTCAGCAGTATTAAAGGCCTTTGCATATTCATGAAGATTGGTTTCCACCTGATGTGTTTATATCAATACACAGTGGAGATTTAGGGAAAAGACCTGAAGGAATTGTAGCCCTAACTCCATATGGTAGTCCCATCTATTTAATTTAATTTAATTTAATTTATCCATGGTATTGGTAACTGTGGTTTCATTTAATTGCAGTTTGGGGGGGAGGTCTCTCTAGGCATCTAGAAGGTCTCTCTAGGCACCTGGAGGTCCTCCAGCATGACACAATGGTCAACTTCAAGCAGAAGCTGACCACAGAGTTGCACTGGAGGACCTCCAGATGCCTAGAGAGGCATCCTCTCTGTATATTTTCTAGGTCCTCCAGTGCAATTCTAGGGTATTGTATGGCGGTTTGCTATTCTCCATGGTTTCACTAATAAATGGTAAGTCTGGGAACATGTCCCCCATAGATACTGGAATAACCTGTATTCTCTGAAACTGAGATATTCTAGTATTCACATTTAATTTAGCCCAAGGTTGCCTATAATGATGATTTTAGCACCAAGACTTCAAACAGGAGATCTGGTGGTAACACCTCTATATCCATATACCCACAGCTAAGAGCCATGCTGCACAGAAAGTTTTAACATGAAGTCACTGCTGGTTTGAATTACTGGAGAAATGTTAATTCTTCCAGCTGTTCCTGCTCAGCAACAGTTCAGGCATTCACCATTGACAACACAATGTCATCAAGAGAAATCAGAGAGCAAAAGCAACAAGTGCTGAAAGGAACACTTAAAACTATTCTCATTTGTACAGTTTGACATCAGCAAAATGCTAAAAGTAAACAGGATCAGAACAGTTAAACTAAACTAAATAGTCAAGCTAGTTTTTGAGGGAAAAAAACTTTTAAATTTTTTTAGCCACAATTTTGAATGAAAATCCCCACTGGAACTATCATTTAACATACAAGAACAACTCATAGCAGGCTTAAAGAGACTTTCCATTTTACCATATTAGTGTTTCACTAAATTAGTGTTTCACTAATTTAAAATAAAATATCAAAGCAAAAAAAATATAGTATATTTTCAAACTTAATCACATTTACTGGAAAGTAAATAATGTTGAACCGTGGCATTACTTTTGAATAGATATGCACAGGATTCAGCTGTTACTTTCTGAAAGACCCAGTCTCTATAGGGTCCAACGTGTTGTTTATGGTCATTCATTTTCAACAGAATCAGCTGGAAATTAAGACACAACATCCTTCCTGATGGTGTCCCAGTTGGGTCTACCAGTGAGGCCTGACATGGTCCTGCTTTAGCAAGTGCTTTGATCCACATATCTATAACTGTGTGCACAACAATAGTCATCTTCTGGGACCTTCAGAGGACCTCCAGGAGGTACCAGAGCATGTTTTCATTGTTGTGCATATTTGTACAACATATCTGGATGTGGAGGCTCCTGCAGGAACAAAGTGGATTTGGAGGGGGTTGTGGGTGCTAGCCCTCATATTGGGACCTGAAACCACAGTGGAACCATCCCACAATGCCATGGGATATTTAGGGGCAATTTGGGAAGTTAAAATGGTGTCTCCATTGAAGTTTTCCTGATGCCTGATGCTGTCAGCTAAGCCTGCGACACTAAGGATGCTAGTTAAAGGCACTCTGCTGAGGATCTTGTTGAGTCTAAGGCTAATCCTACCCATGCTGTTAAATTTAAGGATGTGATGAAATCTGACAATAGCTGAGATTCTAGTCAAGACTGGCCATTTAGGCATAGCAGCACCTTTAACCAGTCTGAGAGAGCTGACACAGCACAAGACTGAGGATTTTATCACATGAGCCCTGTAAAGCAGAATTAAAGCTGGATAATAAAGACTTTGGTGATACTTATCACATGACATCACCTCCAAATTGTTGCTGCTGTGCCTCCAAAGCATGGTTAGGGCATCCCTTGCCATTGACAAGGAACACCTGTCAATAAGCTCCCAATTGTGCTGCTGTGCCATGAATCTTCAGGTGCAATAAATTTCTCCAGTTGCAGTCCTGAGATTGGGTAAATTTCCTGCTCTCCCCCTCCCCCTCCCTCCTTCTATTCCCAAATAAGCTGGTTCCCTCCCACACATACTTTCTTTCATTTTCCTTTTTCTTTGCTTCACTAAATTGCATTGCCATAGTTGGTAAATTGCATTACAACTAAAAATAAAAATTAAAAAACACAAATGGCATGGGTAGGGCAATATGGCAGGGAGGAAGGGTTAAGAGAGAGTCCAGAAGAGAGCCAAGGGACCATCAGTGGCTGAAACAGCCCCAGACGTGTGATACTGAGGGCTCCAAAACTGATTTCTATCCATTCACTTTTGCAAACACAATCGCAACAACAGTGCTCGTGTGATAATGTCCTGAGACACTAAATGCGTTTCTTCCATTGCAATTTCTGAAATTTGAACCAAATATGCTTTGTGCCACACACTCCTTGGCTTTGTGTTTTGGTAGCTGTATGTTATGTTAGTCCACCCTGGTCCACCTTTCTACTTCTGCCTGGAGTAGCCCCCTTCCAATTTATGGAGCGTCTTATTCTCCTCCCTCACCTTCATAGGAGATTATCAGACACAGCAAAAGTGGCGTTACAGGAACACCAGAAGATCGCAAAAGGACTCCCTTACCACACAACATCGTTCCCCCATTGTTATGCACCCATTCTGCTGCCGTTATGTCGGCACTTCTTTTTATTGACAGGAGAAGCCATCAATAGATCCTTCATTCCGTTTGTGTTCCAGATTTGGCAGTGTGCGACAAGGTGCCCTGTTTCACTGGCAAGATCCAAGCGTCAATGGGCGGTCCCTGCCAGAACACTTCTGGGTGAGATTGGGACATCTGGGTAAGTGACGCACTTTTAAAAATCTTCCCTGCTTTACTTGGAAGTTTTAAAGTGTGCGTATGTGCTTTTTTGTAACTTTTTTGGTGTGTATTTTGGTTTTTATTTTTGAATTTCCCACACTCACCTCTTCTCATGAGAATCCATGGGATTTCACTACTGGGCTGCCCTGTCGACATGAGACAAGGTAAGTGTGGGTAGGGAGGGTGATTGTGGCGGGACAGGGACGGGAAGGGGCAGGAGTGAAGATTGTGGGACAGGAACACTTTTTGCATTCCTGTCTGATAATCTCCATAGTCATAAATTGTGACAAAGCAGCAATAATTAGTACATCCCAAGCTAACATAACATATATTTAGCTGAACACAAAGTCAAGACTGCAAGGAAGAGGAAACTCCAGGGAAACTGAAAATATAAACCACAATGATTCAAGGGGGAAAAAAAATCCCTTCTGGCCCCCAATTGGGTGATGGTTAGTGGTTAGAGGAGTTTGTTTGTTTATTTGTTTGTTTTTTAAAAAACTTATTACTGGCTACTTTAGGGACCTCAAAACTTTATCTGTACCTTATTACTTTGCAAAAACAATGTTCTAAGCTCTTCTTGGTTCAATTGCCTATCATTAAAGCAGGCACCTATGCTTTGTGAACAAATGAAGAAAGATGATCTATTCTGATAACAAATGTTATGTTACAAAGAAAATGTCCAGCAGCTGTTTTGTGAGAAATTTTGCCCAACCACAACTGGGCCAGGATTATATAGAAATGGCACAGAATGATCCATCTGGACTGTGTGCCACACAAACACACATGCTCCTCCTCGCACACATTTAAACTCAGTGGAGAGTCAAAGTGTAGATGTTCTGCCTGCTGCTGACAGCTATTCTGATACAGACCATTTCCCAATGAAGCCAGTTGGAGTTATGCAATTGGCTTCGATGGGAACAGCATCAGGGATATTAATTGCTCACAAATGACACTTCCTAAACATATAGCCTGAGAAATGATTCAGCTGGCAGAACAGCATCATTACCAACGACAATAGAAATCTGTGTGTGTAGAGAACTGACAAATGCAAAGGATTTAGGGTGTCCCTACAGAATTTTTATGCAATTTACTATTTTCTCCAGATTCTAATAATTCATTTTGTTTTTAAATGAAATGTCTAGGTTTTTTCTTGTTGCCAAAGCAGACTCCCACACTTCAAAATAAACATCAGTAGTCTGCTTTTTGTTTTTTTTTAATTATACTTGGAGGCACCTACGGTACATTCTGGAATTGTTTGCTCTGTAATAGGACTGGCTGAATGGTTGCCTAAGTAATGAACAGGTCTGACACACTGGAGATTTTCAGACAGGAACAAAAAAAGCATTCCTGTCCCTGTCACACCACAATCACTGTCCCCACTGCACTTACCTCCTTTTCTGTCATTCCGGCAGCCTAGGAGTGAATGGAGCTCTAACAGAGCTCCATTCACTTGCTGGATCAGAATCCAACGGATTCTTGCAAGAAGATGCAAGCACAGGAAATTCAAAAATAAAAATAAAAAGAACACGAAAAAATGACAGCAAGCACAAAAACACACTTTAAGAGGTAGAAGCAACCCGGGGAGGCTCATAAAAAGTGTGTCACTTACCTAGGTGTCCTGATCTCACCCGTAAGTGTTCTGGCAGGGACCTCCCATTGACACTGGGATCTCACCAACATAACAAGGCACCTTTTCACTTGCAGGAACATCTGTGACAGAGACGGAACGGGGTTTCTATTGATGGCTTATCCCATCGATAAAAAGCAATGCTGGTGGAACAGCAGCAGAATGGATGCATAACAAGTGAGGAACAATGTCGTAAAGGATGTGGTAAAGGAGCCATTTTGCAATCTTCTGGTGCTTGTGTAACACTGTTTTTAAAACATCTGATAATCTCCACTGACAAGGCTAGTAGAAATTTAACAAACCAAATAGACTTAGGCTGATCTGACCTACTGAGAGCTCGTAGAAATGAAGCGGTTCCCTACACTTACATCAGCTCCTCACCAGTGTATCCTGGCTGCGGAGGTGGCCCATTCTGCTCCTGTTACCTGAAAAAAATGAGCCAGAGGTCACACAGGAATGCTGGCCCATTGCTGTAGTCAACTCTTCCATTTTCCCTGCTCTGATGGTTTCAGGCAGCTGGCTGTACTGTGTGACAAAACCCCTGCATGCCTTGGTCACATGTTGCAGACCTGCTGCCTGGACCTAGCAGAACAAGGGCAACTGGAAGCAGCAGCAAGGGCCTGCCTGCCAGGATGGGCTCTGTGATGAAAAGGCCGCTCTTGTAGCCAATCTCAGAGCAGCAGGTGCCCAGCCAATAGGAAGGCAGCTGGGCATGGCTATAAAAAGGCCTGACAGAGAGTGAGTGGGGGTTAGTTGTTTTGAGGTTTGACTGGAAAGAAAGCGTTACACCGAAGGGAGGGTGTGCTCTTAGAGTTCCTGAGGGAACTTTTCAGTCTGACGACCACAGAAGGGTCTTAAGGGTCCAGAGAGGGACTGAATAGACTTGGAGAGTCTAATAGGGAGAGGCTCAGAACAAGTCAAGTATATAAAGGGGATTTAGGACTTTGTGCCTGAGTTAGTAGTGCTCGTGTGACTAGATTGAAGTTATTATTTTAAAAGGAATCTGATGTAACTAAGCCTTAAGAAGATTAACAACTTTAATACTCAACTACAGTTTATTTATTTTATATTTTTCAATAAACTTTTGTTAGAGTTTAAAGCTGCTTGGCCTCTGTTGAATTTAAACCACGCTACCTGATATCAGGGACACAAAGGGCTGTCCCAATAGAAAGTAGTTGTTTCCTCACACATATTTTTGGTGGCAGCGGTGGGATGCAAGAGAACCCACAGGACTGTCACCCTAAAGCCAGAGTGTTAAGGTGGTGGGTTGACCATGTATGGGTCACCACAGGCTCCCACAGACATTTAGGGACAATCCATCCTGTACTGGCAGGAATTCATTAAACTGGGTATTTTTAAAAAATGCGGTAAAAGATCCTATCCTGACTTGACTCTGTTCCAGCCCTGTATTTGCCCTGGGGGTGGTGAGGACTGCCTGGGGAAAGACTGGGCAAAAGCTCTGTGTCACCTGGACTGCAGGGCTCTTGAATGGGGGTAAGCCAGGATATTTGGCCAGTGGAGATAAGCCTTAGAGTGTTTAACTATTTCAAGTTCAAGTCCCCAGTAAATTCAGTGACTGACCTTCAGACAGTCCCTCTTGGTCAGCTTGACCTACCTCACAATGTTGTGAGGATAAAGTGTGTGTGTGGAGGCATATATGCCACCTTAGATTGACTGGAGGAAAAGATAGATATAAATGTAACCAACAAATAAGTAATAAGATATGTCAACAAGACAAAGCAGAGGTGGGAATCATGAGGGTCCTATTGCTGGACTGGAATTCCCAGCATTCCTTACTATTAACTATGCTGGCTCAGCTGCTGGGTGTTTTAAAATGTAAATATCTGGATGGCCTCCTGATTTGTACCCTGAGTTAGAGGCCAGAGCCCTAGTTACACAATCTCAGCCTCAGAGGAAGGCAATGACATCCCCCTCTGAATAAATCTTTCAAAGAAGACCCAGTGATAGGTTCCACTTAGGGTTGCCATAAATCAGAAATGACTTGAAAGCACATGAGGACAACAAGGCTGACAACAACAGCAGCAACAACAACAACTGATTGCCTGGAGAGAGGCAATAAAGCTTCTGACATAGTAAGATCAGGCAGAGATTCAGAGCCCAGACTTTGCTAAGTAATTAATTGCTCAAATAAAGGAGCTAGGCCAAAATCAACATTAAAACTGAGACCCTCTCAGGTCATCTAATCCCTGCTGGGCTAATGATTGCAGTACGCCTTCTGGCTAATAATATTCAAGGTGCTTTAATGCTGCAGAATTCAAGACATAAATTTCATAATGCACTACACTTCTATCTCACTTTTCTTAGAAGGAGCTCACAGTAGCATGTGTGTTCTGTTCCATTTCATTCTTACAATAAACCTGTCAGGTAGCATGGACTGAGAGACAGAGGTGGGTCGTCCAATGAATTGCGTACCCTCCAAATGTCACAATTTGGCAAGACAGTCCCAATTAATCCTCTCTTGTCCCACTTTTTCAGCTGCTTTTTAAATGTTCCAGTTTCTGCCTCCTCTTCACATTTCCCCCCTTTGTCCTCAGCTTACTTCAAATGCTGAAAACTAAGTTCACAGTACAAAAGTAGTTTGCAGAAAGGAGGGGGTGAAATCTTACCTTTCACTGTACGCACATGCAAAAGTGAACTAGTGTAGTTTCTCCTAGCTTGTGTGTTCTTCCTCTTTAATCACTTTTGCCATCTTGACCACACTCTGATATTGCCTGGCCACTGGTGTGCTGTAGGGTGACCAACTTTTGGTCATGAATTTAAGTGAGATTTAGTTGCGACAAATTTTGTGCACTTTTAGCGGTGAAGATATGTAATGCAGAGTAAACACACAGAACTGAGGAAGATTGAATGCTATTAGTAGTATTATTATGGGTGGGAGAGAGACAGAGAAAGGGGTCTTCAGACTATAGAAAAACCCTATAGACCTGAGCACTGGAACCTGTTGGAATTGGCCCGTAGAACAATTAGAGGGAAATATGTGTGTGTGTACACACACACACACACACACACACACACGGCAAAATGAAGTAGTGTCATTCAGGGCTTTTAAAAAAAACCCAATACAGGAAGGTCTGCACTGACCTCCTTCTCCCTATCAGACAAAGAGAAGACCTTTGGGGATGGGGGGTGGGGAAGAAAGTCTTGGGAACTGTTTTCTCGAAAGGATTTTCAAGAGATAGAGATCTCGGGGTAGTTTAGCTTTTCTCACCCTCTCTATAAACAAGAATAGTTCAACCTGGTGGTGGTGGTGGTGGTATTCTCATTATGGTATTTCGCCCAAATCAATAAGCAAGGAAAATGAGGAGGAAAGGGAGTGTATCTCCTTTCCCCCCATCTCCTCACAGGTTGGCATGTTTCTGTCAGCTCTTTCAACACACCTGCCATTTTCTTCTTCACTGCAGCAATTGACTCAAAACATGTTCCATTAAGCACCAATTTCACTTTAGGGATAAGAAAAAAGTTGCAAGCTGCCAAATCTGGCAAATATGAGGGATGTTCAAGTGTGATATGCATTTATTGGCCAAAAACTGCTTCACAGAAAGTGCTGTATGAGCAGGCGCATTGTCCTGATGAAGAATTAAACCATTTCCCCACAGTTCAGCTCTTTTTTTTCTTATTCTTTCTCTCAGATTTGTCAAAACTTCCTTATAATAATGCTAATTCATTGTTTTGCCTTCCAGAACCCATTCTGCCAAAATTACACCCTTGATGTAAAAAAAATTGAGCATGGCTTTGAGTGCGGACTCACTTTTTCTATGCTTTTTTTTCATTCTTGGGTGATGGTGGTGTTTTCCAGTGCATTGACTATTGTTTTGTCTTAGGATCATACTGGAAGATCCAGGTTTCATCACAAGCGACAATTTTTTGAAAAAGGTTTGGGTCCACCTCAAGATGCTGCAGAATGTCACATTGCTCAACTTTTAAGGTTAGCATTTTTCTGGCACACAACAGACAACACAGCTGCTTTAAATAATGACTGATAATTAACTGAATGGCTGAGAGTGTTGATGTTTGTCATGCAGGTTCAGACATGTTCAAGGTCACCACTCAAGCATTCATGATCAGTTTTCCCTGGTTTGTCTGAAAGGTAGAAACACAGTCTCGTTATTTAATAGACACGCCTCGTACACTTGGTACCCACAAACCAGCAACCTACCTTTTTGAGAAACCAAAAACTCACTTAAGAACATGTTGCATTTTTCCAAAAGTGGAAAGAGCATCCACTTGCTGCCTTTTACTTTTTAATTGCGACTGTAATATTGTTTTTAACATGTCTAGTGAGTCTGGTTACAGCCATTTTCTGTTAAGCATTTTTCATTAGATTTTATATTCTGCATCAACAAGGGCAGCAGCAGCAGCAGCAAAGAGCAGCTCATGCACTAGATAGTATAGAGTCTTAGTGCGAGCCCTCAGGCGGCTTAAGTTAAACAAGCTAAAGAATCACAACCCGGAAACATCACCCACAACCTGGAAACATCACCCAAGGAGACCTTCTGCTGTGCTTTCTGCAACCAGACTTGTTTATCTCAGATTGGCCTTTTTAGTCATCAGTGTGCTTGCAGAAAGCACAGGATGAGTGAATCTTCATTTGCGAAGAAAAGCCAGAGAGAGAGAGAGAGATTCTGCATCAGCAAGCCACATGAGTGTTAAAATAAGAGAAGAAAATTGCAACCGAATATTAGGAGGATGTGACAAGCAGGGAAAACAGTGATTGAGCATGCAAATCATTTTGCTCTCCTCCCCCTTATTTTCCAACCATACATGGTACATATTCTCCCATTTGCATTTCCCCAAAGGTGCCAGTACAGCGCCACTTGGTTGCAGTCTGTGCTACCTTTCCAAGAGGCACTGCAACAAATGATTTCGGTAACAATAACCTCTAATCAACATCACCACATACTACATAGCAATCACATTATTGTCAATCTTATCCTATCTCCTTGACACACAGACGCACACAAAAAAACTCTGAAGTGTTTCTTCCTGCTGAAGTTTTGTAACTGAATAATAAATAAAAGAGAGAGCTGTAGAGGCACAGCATAATGCGATTGTACTGTCTTTGTTCTTGTCAATCAGTTTCACCAAAAGTTAGAAAAGTCCTGGATGTCATAATGAGACTTTTCAAAGTAGATGATTTGGAATGTTCAGCATAATCCCTGTGAATGCAAAAATTCTCTTTTAATGGGAAGGTATTACTAAAGGTTTCAGGAACTTCATAAAACTTTGACTTGCTTGCTACTTAAGGAGCCCAATAATGCATGCATGAATTGCCAATAAATCAAAGCTTAGCTTTTCTTTTTTCTTAAAAAAAAGCCCCAATTTTGACATAAACACACAGAGCACTTTTGAAAGATAGCTCCAAGGTAAATTTTCTGTCCTTGCTCAGATTGTGAATTTAATTAAGTCAGTGTAGAGATGGCATAGATTTAAGCTCTTTTGAATCACATTTTTTAAAAGTAAACATCTAACCATTTGTGTCTTTTTTCCTGCTTAATTTTTTTGTGAAGTGCTCCTGTAAAGTTCTTTTATACACTGATAATATTCCCCCTTCCTCTTATGACAGCACCTGTAATTACAAAACTGCAAACGAGAGTTCAATCCATAAGGAAGCAGAAAGTAATGTCCTTTTGAAAAGCAAGATTCTGATTTCAAGAAGCCACAAATGGTGTGTGCTTAATTTCTCTTTAGGCATACAGCTGTACAGCCCTTGTCCAATGGAGGGCTTGAGACAAAATGGTCACCCACCACCTTACCTCAGTGTAATGCAATTTAGCTTCATTAAATTACTGGAAGGCCAGTTACTTAAGCTGAATATTGATTTTCAGTCTGAGCCGTGTTTAACATAATTCTGTGCAGGCAATGGCTAATTCTGCATGTAGGTTTCACACCCTAATGAAATTATGTAAGGGCAACTGACCATAGGCTAGCTGCCTAGGGCAAGGCATCCAGGTCCAGGGCAAGTGATACAGGCACAGTATGCCTTTTAACCCATTCCTTGCAGAGAAGATCCCTGCATGCTTCAAAGGCCAACATTGACAAATCTCTTGTTTCTCCATTGAAGCTGCCGTCTTTTATCTGGGGATGTGTAGCCTGGAGCTAGGTTTGGTACTGTAAAGCATCTGCATCGCTATTATATTTTCCTGCAGCAGCCGACATCTCCTTGTCTAAACAGCAACAGATGCCATCAATAGAAACTGTTGGAAATGGGGATTTATGACATACCCCTGTGTCTGAAAATTACAGATTATTCTCTGACACCTAAGAGAAATTAATAAAATATAATGGTGTTTTGAGCCAAATAAGCTACCATATATTCTGGTGTATAAGATGACTGGGCGCATAAGACAACACCCCCAATTTTTAAGTTAAAATATAGACTTTGTCCCCACCCCCGTCCAGCCAGCCACCTGGCTGGAAAGCCTGCCCCCCACCAGCCAGCCAGCTCAGTGGCTGTAGATGATGGAATCGTCTGTGAAATTAAAGACTGAGAACAGCTTAAAAAGCATGGGATACTTTGAAAAATCTCTGTGGTGTTCAATCTTTGGAAAGTAAGGTTTCATTAATAATGAAGTTGGTTAATATGAAGCTATCAAATCCCAAATTTTTGAATGAGCACATTAATGATTTTAGAGCCACACTGGCAGACTTGCAAACTCCTGGAGAGCAAATCCCCAAAACTATGCAAATGGAAATCTTCCTGGCCAGTTTACCAAAATACAATCCCTAAATGGAGGTCAATTAACACTTCAAAGATAAAGCAATCATTCTCACAGCAGGGGAAAAGATCTGCTGGGCATATAAGACGACCCCCCACTTTTGAGGAGATTTTCAAGTGTTAAAAAGCAGTCTTATACGCAGGAATATATGGTATGTATGCAGTCGAGAAGAAGTATTGTTTAGAGATGAACCACAGATATAGAACATGGCCATTATATGAGGCAATGTTTAAATGAAATGGCCAGCACATAAAACTTAGAAATACAAAGATCCAACAAGGCATTTACTGATGTTTTATTGCAGGCAGAAGAACTGGACAAGCTTTAGAACTGGGTCATGATAGTGTCAGAGAGATTATTCTTTTTCTTCCTTAATGGAAGTTCAAGATTGAACAAAAATGTACAAAACCAATATGAAGGCAATTTTGATTTCCATTTTCAGCAGCTATGGTAAAGAAGTCTATTGTGCTCTTTTAAGACCCTTTAGGTGATATTTACACTATTTCTGAAACTGTGGACTTTTTCGGACATTTCAAATACACCGCAAGCAGCCTCGTCGCGTTGCGGGGCTGCTGTGCTGCAGGGCGTCGCTTTTGGATGACGCTCTCCCCTACCGGTACTGTTACGGTACCGCGGGGACATTTGAGTGTTATATTTCGCTGTTTTTTAAGCACAAAAGTTGATCGTGATTAAAAACCGGTAAAATATAACGCTCAAATGTCACCGCGGTACCGCAACAGTACCGGCAGGGGAGAGCGTCATCCGAAATTGATGCCCTGCAGCGCAGCAGCTTCGCAACACGACGAGGCTCCTTGCGGTGTATTTGAGATGTCTGAAAAAGTGTGTGTACAGTTTCCTATTAACTAAGAGAATTTATTACAGGATTAAAAAAAAATCTGATACCGCCCACCTGCTCATCCCAGCGTACCACATTGTTACAATTACTCCCACTCTTAACAATCATTCCTGGATGAGTTACAGTTTGAAAGAAAATAAGGGATGTTACTCAGACTTAAACCTTCAGCTAGGCTGGACCCTTCGGTACAAGGGTACTATAAGAAACACTGTAGCCAGGATCCAAAGAAACTTTGGAATGGAAAACCTCCAGTTCTTGATCATACACAGCTTCCCTCAGTTTCTTTTTTCCCATTTGTATATGTTTGTGTGATAAAATACAATTAGATGATTCAAATTTAAAACATACATTAAACAAATACTAAAAATAAACAAAATACTAAAAACAAACAAAAGACAGTGGCTGTAGCGAGGCTAGGACAAATTAGATTTTCTTTCTAATGGCTGGTATCTATTCAGGAAAGGCCCGTTGGAAGAGATTCGTCTTAAGAGCTTTTTAAAAGCTATTTAAGGTGGTAATATGATGGATCTCATCCGGCAGGCCATTCCATAATCTGGGAGCAATAGCCGAAAAGGTCATAGAATCATAGAATTACAGAGTTGGAAGAGACCACGAGGGCCATCCAGTCCAACCCCCTGCCACGCAGGAAATCACGATCAAAGCATTCCTGACAGATGGCCATCCAGACTCTGTTTAAAGACCTCCAAGGAAGGAGACCCCACCACGCTCCGAGGGAGTGTGTTCCACTGCCAAACAGCTCTTACTGTCAAAAAGTTCCTCCTAATATTGAGGTGGAATCTCTGTTTCTGGAGCTTGCATCCATTGCTCTGTGTTCCAGTCTCTGGAGCAGCAGAAAACAAGCCTGCTCCATCCTCAACCTGACACCCCTTCAAATACTTAAACAGGGCTATCATATCGCCTCTTAACCATCTTTTTTCCAGGCTAAACATAACCAGCTCCCTAAGTCTCTCCTCATAAGGCATCGTTTCCAGACCTTTCACCATTTTAGTTGCCCTCCACTGGACACGCTCCAATTTGTCAATATCCTTTTTTAATTGTGGTGCCCAGAACTGGACACAGTATTCTAGGTGAGGTCTGATCAAGGCAGAATAGAGCAGCACTATTACTTCCCTTGATCTGGACACTATACTTCTGTTGATGCAGCCCAAAATCGCATTGGCCTTTTTAGCTGCCGCACACACTGTTGACTCATGTTCAACTTGTGGTCTACTAGGACTCCAAGATCCCTTTCACATATAGTCTCATTCAGCCATGTCTCCCCCATCCTATATCTATGCATTTCATTTTTTCGCCCTAAGTGCAGTACCTTACATTTCTCCGTATTGAATTTCATTTTGTTAGCTTTGGCCCAGCTCTCCAGTCTATCCAGGTCATTTTGAATTTTGATCCTGTCCTCTAGGGTATTAGCTACTCCTCCTAATTTGGTGTCATCTGCAAATTTGATAAGTATGCCCCTAATTCCCTCATCCAAATCATTGATAAAGATGTTGAATGGCACTGTGCCCAGGACTGAACCCTGTGGCACCCCACTGGTCACCTCTTTCCAAGATGAAGAGGAGCCATTGCTGAGCACCCTTTGGGTTCAGCCGGTCAACCAATTACAAATCCATTGAACAGTTAACTTGTCTAGCCCACATCTTACAAGCTTGTTTGCAAGAATGTCATGGGGAACCTTGTCAAAGGCCTTACTGAAATCAAGGTATACGATATCCACAGTGTTCCCTTCATCTACCAAGCTGGTAATTTTATCAAAAAAAAGAGATCAGATTAGTCTGGCATGACTTGTTTTTCTGAAACCCATGTTGACTTTTTGTGATTATGGCATTGCCTTCTAACTGTTCACAGATTCTCTGTTTAATGATCTGCTCTAGAATCTTCCCTGGTATTGATGTCAGACTAACTGGACGATAATTGTTGGGATCCTCTTTTTTCCCCTTTTTGAAGATGGGGACAACATTTGCCCTCCTCCAGTCTGCTGGGACTTCTCCTGTTCTCCAGGAGTTCTCAAAGATTATTGCCAATGGCTCTGAGATTATATTTGCCAGCTCTTTTATTACTCTTGGATGTAGTTCATCTGGTCCTGGAAATTTAAATTCATTTAGTTTAAGAAGGTATTCCTGTACTACCTCTTTGCTTATTCTGTGCTGGATTTCCCCTATTGTGTCCTCTGTTCCTTTATGCTCAGGTTGGTCACCCTTTTCCTTTTCTGAAAACACTGAGGCAAAGAAGGTATTGAGTAATTCTGCCTTTTCTCTGTCCCCTGTTAGCATTTTGCAATCTTCTCCCTGTAGTGGCCCTACCATTTCCTTCTTCCTCCTTTTGCTGTGGACATACCGCCCCAAAAAACTCTTTTTATTGTTCTTAACCTCTCTAGCAAGCCTGAGCTCATTCTGTACTTTAGCTTTTCTGACTTTACTCCTACACATGTTCGCTGTCTGTTTGAATTCTTCTTTGGTGATTTTCCCCTTTTTCCATTTCCTATACGTGTTCCCTTTAAAACTTAACTCCATTGAAATTTCTTTAATCATCCATCCTGGTTTCTTGACACATCTCCCATTTTTCTTCCTCATTGGTACTGTTTGAAATTGTGCCTTCAATATCTCCCTTTTGAGAAAGTCCCATCCATCTTGAGGTCCCTTCTTTTTTAGTATTCCTGACCATGGGATCACCCCCAGTATTTCCCTGAGTTTATTGAAATCAGCTCTCCTAAAGTCGAGAACGCGTGTCTGACTATGCCTGGCTTCTCCTTTCCATTGCATAACAAACTCCAGGAGAACATGATCACTCTCACCTAAGGATCCCACCACTTGCACCCCATTAACCAGGTCACCCCTGTTGGTTAGGATCAGATCTAAAACAGTTGACCCCCTTGTTGCCTCTTCCACCTTTTGGACCATGAAATTGTCTTCCAGGGAAGTAAGGAATTTTCTAGACCTTGAAGTTTTGGTTGAGTTAGATTGCCAGCAAATATCAGGATAGTTGAAGTCACCCATCACTACTACATCTCTCCTTTCTGCGTGTGTGTTCATCTGTTCTAGAAAAGCATTATCCAATTCCTCCGTCTGACTTGGGGATCTGTAGTAGAGTCCCACAGTAACATCCCTGTTGTTTCCCTCCCCTTTAATTTTTACCAAGATGCTCTCCACCTGGCTTCCAGTATTGATGTTATGGATCTCTTCACTGGTGTAAATATCCCTGACATATAATGCTATTCCTCCTCCTTTCCTGCTTGGCCTGTTTCTCTTATAAAGGTTATACCCCTCTTTTCCTACATTCCAATCATGAGACTCATCCCACCAGGTTTCAGTAATGCTTATTTTATCATACTTGCTTTGTAGTGCTAGGAGTACAAGTTCATCTTGCTTATTTCCCATGCTCTGTGCATTAGTGTAGAGACATCTAAGACCATGTGTTCCCTTTACTTGCTGCCTGTGCAAATTTTTTTGCCTCCCACTGTTGGGTCCTTGCACTGTTTGCCTTGTTCCCTCTATGACAGGTTGACTATTTTCTCCAGCCCTTTTGCCTTCCAGAATACTGTCTCCCTTCCCCATATGACTCAGTTTAAAGCCCTCCTGATCAAATTCTTGAGACTGTAGGCAAAAATGTTTTTGCCAACTGTTGTGAGATGCACCCCATCTGTTGCCAGAAGTCCCCCCTCATGGAAGCGCAGCCCATGATCCAAGGATCCAAATTGTTCTTGGCGACACCATCTACGGAGCCAGTTGTTTACATCGGCTATTTTCCTCTCCCTTCCTGGACCCCGGGTCCTCTGGGAAGTTTTAGAAAGCCTAGTTTTTAAAGGTTGTAGGAAATTCTTCCCAGAGAACCTAAGTGCATGGGAAGGATTATAAGGAAGGAGGCGGTCCCGAAGATAGGTCAGACCCAAGCCATGTAGGGCTTTAAAGGTGATAATCAACACCTTGTACTGGGCTCAGAAACTTATGCGCTGCCAGTGAAGTGATCTTAAAATTGGTGTTATGTGGATGTACCTGAGAACATGGTCTGGCTGCCATGTTCTGTACCAGTTGAACTTCTAGACCAAACATGAGGATAGCCCCATGTAGAGTGCATTATAGAAATCAAGATGGGAGGCTACCAGAGCATATACCATGGTTCCAAGGTCCCCGACTTCCAGGAAAGGTCACAGCTGGCATATCAGCCCGAAGCTGATAACAGGCACTCCTGACTGTTGCATTTACCTGACTCATCATCTGGAGCAACGATTCCAGGAGTACCCCCAGACTGCGAACACAGTTCTTGGAGGGAAGTGTGACCTCATCCAGGACTGGAGGTTGTACCCTAATACCTGCGTTCGGGGTTGCTACCGTTAGTACCCTTGTTTTGTTTGGATTCAGCTTCAGTTTGTTTTCCCTCATCCAGTCCATTACTCCCCTAAAACATTCATTAAAAGAAGAGACACCATCTGAAGTCAGAGCTGAAGACTGAGACATGGAGAAGTATATATGCTGAGTCAGCAATATCAGAATATGTATGTATATCTATCTCTATTTCTATCTGTAGAGGTTCAACTAGGTTAAATTATTCTCTTTATTTGTACTGCTAGTTCCAATCTCTGTTAAATCTGTGTGTATAGAGCCTTCCTTCATGATATTTATTCATACCTTAACCAATGTATGGCAGGTTCTTCATTTCTCTTTCCAATGTATTATTATTGGTTTCCAATGTTCCTCAAATCTTGGCTCTTTGTTGATCCAAAGAGGTTTGCTATGAGGAATAGGTGATCTGCTGTTTGAGAAGTAATGGTCCAAATCTGTTTGGGGGCATGTAGAACTAGTTCTGTGTATTTTTAGTTCGAGGCTTCAGTATGTACTAATTTTCTTCCTGGCAATGTATGTTGGATTTGATGCTAAAATGTAACTCTTCTATATACTAGTTGGTGCCCTTCCTATAGGTTCTTTGAACCCTCTTCACTGCTATATTTGTTTAATATGCTATAATCACTCAATAAAAGGTAGGATGCTGAAGTAAATATACTGTATTCTTTAAATTTAAGGAACATTTTCAGCAGTGTGTAAGACCATCAGTTTCCCCACATTTCCCCCCTGTCATTTTAAGAAAAGCCTATAAAATGTTAAGCTGAGCATTCATAATCTCGGAACTATACTCTCTGTGTATCCCTTTCTCTCTTTCTTTCTTTCTCCCTCCCTCCCTTCCTCCCTCAAAACACAATTGCCTTTGTGAAGTCGAAGGCTTTCATAGCCGGCATCCATAGGTTTTGGGGTTTTTTTTCCCCCTCCGGGTTGTGAGGCCATGTTCTGGAAGAGTTTATTCCTGATGTTTCACCTGCATCTCTGGCTGGCATCTTCTCTGGGGGAAAAACTCTTCCAGAACACGGCCTCACAGCCCAGAGAAAAAACCATGAAAAACAATTGCCTTTGTCCTCAGTGCTGTCATCACATAACATTGGGATGACATTGACTTAGGACTTTATCACATGAAGCCAAAATTGTGGAATTATGCTGGGATAATAGCAGTAATGGCTTCCCATTATCACACAACATCATCTTTATACCGTAGTTGGTGAGAGCTACAACAGTTACTGTTGTACAAGCTTGGGGATCCTTTCACACTACACAGTTATAGCTCTATAATTCCACTTTAACTGCCATGGCTGTATCTTATGGAATCATGGGGTGTGCAGGTAGGGAGGGGTATTATAGTGCTCAGACCAAGAGCTTTAGTGCATCCCAAAACTCCAAACCCTAGGATTCCATAGGATGCTGCTATGAAAGGTAAAGTGGAATTATACTGCTATAAATAAGTAGTATAAAAGGGCCCCAAGCAAAGGCTAAGAACATCTGGAACTTTTGCAAAGCTTTCACAGAGGAATTTCCTATGTCTAGAATGGAGAGAGAGGGACAGTTGAACATATATACAAAAATAAAATCAGACTAAAAAGGAAGTTACTTTTTGGCAATGTGGATCATTGTTCACATGGTGAATGGAATGCTGAAGTCCAATGTTTCAGAGGTACTCTTACATTATAGAGAACTGGGTTCAAATACCATCCCTTTCTGTTCCACATAGTGCCAAGTCTCCACTGCATGTTTCCCCTTTCTGAAAAATAACAAAAGCAATGCAATTGCAGGTTTGTTTTGAGGTTAACAAGGTAAAGGATACAAAAACATTTTGCAAACTAAAGCCAAGAAAATGCATTGCTAACTGAAATAATAGCCTATTACACATTCAGGCACAATAGAAATTCAGAAATCTTTGGAATCTGGCTTTAGTTATAGCCTCTTTCTACTTCATAGATGTTTATTAATCAATTAAAAAAGAGAATTCAATAGGTGACAGAGAAAGAGTTTTTGACTACAGATTTATAGGTTTGCTGGATCTTTTCCTGGAGTCCTAATTCACCTTTAAAATGAGGAACAAATCCGGGCACTAAAAATGCAGTGACATAAATCTTTGATCGTCCCCAGCTGCTAAGAACATGCAGGGCATGAATATGTTCTGTGGCAGTAGAGGAAGGTTAAATTCATAGGAGCAGGTATAGGGGAATTATAACCAAAAGAAGAATGTCACAGTGGCAGCATTTGCTTAGGTGAGGAAGTTACACACTGACAAAAGGTAAAAAGATAATATCATGTTGGGCAGAAATTCCATTGGTAACCTCAAGGGCAATATTTATGTAATAATGGAGTTCAGTTCACTGAACTGTTCAGCAAAGCAGATCTGGGTGATGGGGAACCCCACATTTCTATAGTGGGAGTTTTAACTAAACCAAATATGAATGTGCCAGCAAGATTGGTTTACTGCTGGGGTGGCATTTTCCTTCCCTGCACTGACACAGCAGGCTGTTTTGCTGTTTTGGTGTGCCCAAAGTGACACAACATCACTTCTGGCCACCATGTTGGATGATTTTTGATCCTCCCCCTTATTTTTAGTGTTTGGAAGAGGTTTGGGGCTTTGGGGTGTTAGGGGAGGCAAATCTTCTGATTTTTAGGTGGTTTGGGGTGATTTGGGCCAGTATGGGGCCAAAGATGTCTTAAAATTGGCCCAAAATATATTTTTTTAGGATCTAGGGGATTTTCTGTGTGTGGAGGGGGGTCTCATGGGTTGCATTATATGTCCCAAGGGCTACACATGGCTCATGGGTCACACTTTGCCTGCCCTTAATTTACTGAATTATTTGTACTTCAGGAGGCTGGAACCAGTGGTGCTGGTGGTTTCAGTGTCATTGGGAAAATGAATCCACTTTGGGTTGTACTGTTAACTTGAACACTAGCCTAGTTCAACACCTTGGTTAGCTCTTTTAAAATTCATACGAAAATCGAGAATGGATTTCCCCACCACACGCACATGGAAGTCACCAGCAGTCACTATGTGGAACTGTATGGATCTCTCATTTGCTCCTTTTCTCTTGGTCTTCATGGAAGGAATTGCATCACCATGGAAATATCCTTTTCCTGATCAACAAAATAGTAATAGCAAACCTGTTGCACACTTCAGCTTATGCCTGTTGCACACTTCAGCTTTGGATTCCATTTCCAAAAATTCAGTTCCAGGACACTGGGACCCATGCTCCACATCTGAGCTACATTGCATCCCCTGTATGTGCAGGACCAGTACCCACAGTTTCAATTATCCATCGTCTGAAAATACATGGTCTTTCTAGGCATTTCCTAGGTCCCCCAATGTGACTCTATGATAACTTCCACTGGAAGTTACCATAGAGTTGTACTGAAAAGGTCTAGAGAGATGGCCTATCTTGTCATTTCCTATGTCCTCCATGGAGTTTGCTATTACCCGTGGTTTCAATATCCGTAGTAAGTCTGGGAATATATCCCCTGTGCATATGGGGTGTGTGTGACCTGTATACAAATATACTGAAGCTGAGCCAACCAACTAGCCATCGGTCCATACATTCAGTACTGCCTACTCAGACTGACTGTGGCTATCCATAGTCTTAGCAGAGATCTTTCTCATTACATTTGAGCTGATCTTTTTCAACTGGAGACACCAGAGATTGAACCTGAGTCTTTGTTCATGCTTTATTACTGATCGGTGTCTTACACAAGCAAGACCACCAACAGTCCTATCTTGGCCACAGCTAACTAACATGTGTGTGTAATCTTGATCTCATTGAAATATAAAATTTCAGATAGTTTAATAAGATGAGGTCATCTTAGTGTGAGTAATAAGCATTCTGAGCAACACTATTCATGCAAACTGAGAAGTTTTTCTTCTTTCCTTTTGGTACCTAAAAATACGTTCTTTGCTGTGATTTGAAAAACGAGTAAGCTCACACTGTGAAGGGGGGAAAATATGCAATATGCAAAACTGATTTGTCATTGAGAGTCAATAACTGGCATCAGGTGCATTACTTAGCTTACCATCAAGGATTTGGCATGCCACATGATTGATAAGTATGTGCATTCCCATAACATAATTTGCTCCCTATCACATTTGCACACACGGGCCAGAGTCTTTTGTTACAGACTACATGCCTGATATCTTCATTTTCCATATATACTGAAGAAGAATGCACAAGAGCCTCATTTCAGTTCTCCAAAGTCATAATTCTGTCCTTAAAATATTTGGGTTGATCATAGGAATCCTGTAGGCCTCATGAAGGTTGAGGATATATGAGAAGCCGGGAGAGCTCAGAAGCATGTTAAAGTTGAAATCATCAAGTTACATTCTCCCTGTCTACAAATTAATGGCTATTTCTCAGACCCTTAGCTTTTACAAAGTACATTCTTTTCGGTCATGTTTTTTTCAAGGATTTTAGTGGGACTACCACAAAGAAAGACCCCATGGGGGAGGGGTAAAATCAGTGAAATCCTTTCTCTTAAAAAGAAAAGAAATAATTTTTGCAAAATGCATGCTTTAAAGCTGTCTAAGGAATACTGCATTTAATTCCACTGGTAATCATTCAACACAATAGCTTAGGAAGGAAACCATGTAGAATCTTTATTAGTGAAATTAATTATATAGGGATCACACTTAACTGCCTGAATCCTATTGTTAATAATGACAAGAGTAGACCCATTGAATTGATTGGATTTACCTATGGGTTGACTTACCATTCAATAATTTAATCAGTGGGTCTACTCTGGTTGGGACTAACCAAGTGGATTCCAGCCAATATATCAACTATGAATGTGTTACAAACTGGGTTTTTATATTAATTCTTGTATTCAGTGCACAGACATCAATCTCCCACTTTAGTCATTACTACCTCCTCTTTCTCCTTGAGGTGGGAAATAAGATGAGGTGCCATAGATGGAAGCAGGGCAACTTCCAGTGTAATCATAGAATAATAGAACCATAGAGTTGGAAGAGACCACAAGGGCCATTCAGTCCAATTCTCTGCCATCCAGGGATACACAATCAAATGATTCCTGACTGATGGCCATCAAGCCTCTGTTTAAAAACCTCCAAAGAAGGAGACTCCACCACACTCTGAGGCAGTATATTCCACTTCCAAACAGTTTGCTGTCAGGAAGTTCTTCCTAATGTTTAGATGGAATCTTTTCCTGTAGTTTGAATCCATTATTTCATGTCCTAGGAGATTGTCAGATGCATCCAAAAAACAAGAGGAGCATGTGAAGATGACATTACTGTCCCGCGCATCGGTCTTTGTTTCAGACGTAATCATCATCCTCGCATGCTGACTCCATGCTGCAGCCGTGAGTAGGGCATGACTTTTCATTGGTGGGGAAGTGCCAGCTCCCTAAGCCACTCCTCATAGGGTGTGGTTTTCAGACCTTTTACCATTTTGGTCGCCCTCCTCTAGACATGTTCCAGCTTGTCAATATCCTTGAATTGTGCCCAGAACTGGACACAGTATTCCAGGTGAGGTCTAACCAAACCAGAGGCACTTTCAGAGAATTCTCAATGTTCCTGCCCCATCTCTTCTTGATTATTATTTTATTAGTAGTATTTATTGCATTTGTATGGTTAGAGGCTCCCACTGCTGTAGAATCTCACTCAAGGGCCTCCCAAATATGAGAATCAATATTGAACAAAAGTATTCCAGGTGAGGTCTGACCAAAGCAGAATCAAGTGGTACTATTATTTCCCTCAACCTCTTATGCTTTTATTGATGCAGCCTAGAATCACATTTTTTTTTAGCTATCACATCACACTGTTGACTCATATTCAGCATGTGGTCTACTAAGAGTCCTAGATCCCTTTCTTATGTACTATTGTCAAGCCAGGTGCCCCCCATCATATATCTGTGCATTTCATTTTTTTCTGACTCAGTGTAGAACTTTATATTTCTCCCTGTTAAAATTCATTTCGTTAGTTCTGGCCCAGTTCTCTAATCTCTTAAGGTCATTTCACATTCATTTTGAATTTTTGTAGTTTCTTCTGCAAAAGCAATGGTCCTGTAAACCCAATACTATTCCCTCACCTTTAACATCTGTGTTGACTCCATTCCATATTTGGACTCCCTGTTCTAATCTTTTAAAATTGTAGCATACCCATTTGTTGTTGCTGTGAAAGGCAGCCTTTCTTTTCATGGGTCTTGTGCTCTCGCCCTTTGGCTTGTGCCTCTGACAAGACACCTCTTAGCATTCCCATGGGATAAGGAGTAACAAACTCATTCTTTCAAAAGGTCTAGATTTGACAAGTCTGATCACGAGCCTGATGTCTGAGCAGGCAACCATACGAACAAGACAAGACTGGCACATCAATGCCTGATTTGCTGATAAGTCATAATGAAGCTCATGCCATCATCAATTTCTTAGTCTTGAAGGTACTACAATACTGTTTGTTTTTGTGCCAACAAAGATGACCACTCTGCTCGAAGCTGATATTCTCAAGAGATGGATTAATACAGAACCACAAAGATCCTACATCAGGAGATGTATCTCTGGCATGTAGCTATGATATTTTTCTTGGTACAACCCCACCCCCCAACTGCCTTTTGAGTATGGCAGCTCCCAGATTATGGCCATTTCCTTGTCAGTGGAGACATGGAGGAGTGGCAGAGATGAATCCAAGTATTTTCCTTTAGCTAGATGCACCATGACGGCCATTGTAAGGGACCTCCAAGGGATCCTCTGGAGATCCCTGAGGATGTTGACATTGTTGTGTGTCCAGACAAAGGAATATGGCTGTACATATCTCTGCTGTTTCCCCTGATTTCCACCTACATGGAAATGGCCATCTTAGGAGGCTGCTATACTGAAAAAGTGGGCTTGAGGTGAGGAATTTGGTAGTTACATGAATGGAACAGAATTCCAATCTCTGAAATGACCAAAAAAGTGGGCTACAATGGCATAAATTGGTCTTATGCCATCATAACTTATTAGTGGGATGCCAGCCGACATTTACAAAGCAGAGTTCACCTAGCAGTGTGCTCTCTATATGTGTGGGCGTTCATCTTCTTCAATGTGAAATTGTTCTCAGTTGTCACATGGGAAAGATTAATCATTCAAATAAAAGGTTTAACAGTAAGAGTCCCTGTCAACTTAGTAAGAACTTCTGATACACCTAGTTTACGAATGAGAGCAACGTATCTCAGTAGCTCAGAACTGTGATCTGGGATGTCTCTAGGTCAAATGTCAACTCAGTGATGAGCTCAGTAGGTGGTTTTAGGCAAATCTCTCTCTGTCTCTGTACCCTGCAGTATATGGATAATAATATTGTTCCATTTTACCCAGCTGTGGCAAGGATCACTAAGGTAATGTTCTGTGCAGTACTTGGATCACTTTACATTACTAGAATCATTGTGTTGTAAAAATTAAAATGTTTGACTGGAACCAGTGGGATCGAGGTTCAAATCCACACTGATCAATGACAAAACCTATTGTGTGATCTCTGGCTAGCTTACAGGGTTGTTGTGAGAATAAAGTGGGAAGGGAGCCATGTATCTGTCTTGAGATCACTGAAGGAAAAGGAAGATATAAAAACAGTTGTTGTTATTATTAATTATTTTTATTAATATTTACTTCTTATATCACTGGGAATGACACATATAATTTTGCCATAAAATACTAAGCCACTGAAAGTTTAAACCTTTAAAAGAAAAAAAACAAACCCAAAGCAGCCTGCTATAAATACAGATATCAATGCCAGCAAAAGGAAAACAATTACAGTATATGGAAACAAAATGAAAATCCTTGTACATTTTAACTGCTTGCTAACAATTCTGTCATAACAAACACCTTCTGGCTTTCAAATAGAGCCCGTTTTAATTGGAGAAAAGAAACACCTATATGAAATTGTACAGTTTGGAAATAAATCTATTAGTGACGGAGTCATCATTTCATTCCTGGAGAACTGAGGCTTTTAATATTATTATTAGTATTATTTTAACAAAAGCCATGTAAATTAATATTCTCACATCCTGGAGGCTAAGGGTGGAATTTAATAGTAAATAAAGAAGTGTGACACTAAAATCTACTCTGTTTTATTTATAAACGATATTTTGCAAATGGCATTTCTGCTCATAATCAAGCTACTGTATAATAATTAATGAGTAAATATTCTTGATTTTTAAATATGTCTTGTTCAAAATTTGAAAATACACAGCAATGGTGAATATATTCCCAGAGTAATGCTGCATACTGAAAATAATATGTTCTCTCTCTCTCTCTCTCTCTCTCTCTTTCTCTTTCTTTCTCTCTCTTTTTAATATCAAAATCTGAGAAGTAACCTGCCAAACCAATCATTTCTTCCCAGGAGTCTTGCAAAAGGCCTGGATGTTAATTGCATTTAATCTAGAATGGTGGAGCATTTTTTTCTTCCTTTATACAATAACTAATATGTAAACTACTGTTGCGCTTTGAAATTACTTTCACTTAAATTCTATTATTGGTGCTCCACAGTGGAATATATTGAGGGTCCATTTCATTAAAAAAAACTAATTATGCTGGCACTGTGTAGTGCACCCACCAATTTTTGTGTGTATCTGTGTGTGCATGTGGGTATGTTATGATTCAAAAAGAAATATTCACAATATTGAGGATAACAATTTACACTGCCATGCACTAGAAAAGAACACTTGAGCATCAGATGTCCCCAGAAATTTTATTATGATTGCAAGTGAAAGCCAGACAGGGCAAATATATTCCTATTTACTCATTTGCAGTCAGGAAAGAACATAAATGTATATTTCATCCTATACAGTGTTTATAAGAGAATGCACGATTCTGTCCAAAATGTACTGTAGCTACTTCAGTGTGTATACAGAGGCCCCATTCAGACCATTGCTGATCCATACCCTCAGGGCCAGTTTAAGGAATTTGAGCCCCCCCCCGCAATGCCCCATATGTTTATCTCTGGTCAATCTAACCTAACCTAACCTATTGACAGTACGGGATATTCAGATTATTGCTAATAATGTTTTCTCAGGGAGGGTTACAAAGCCCCCCCCCAATGATGGGCCCTCCTGTGGTTTGCAGGGGCTGCGGGGTTCTTAAACCAGCCTTGACCGGGTGGGCACAGGCGGTGGAGGGAGGGAGGAGGCACCGGCAGCGGCCCCATGGCCATCAGGGCCACCACCAGCAGCAGCAGCAGGGGGGCAGGCAAGGCACTGGCAGGAGGGGTTGCCCAGTATCCTCCGGCAGAGGGGAGCCTCTCTTGGCGGCGTTGAAGGGACAGCAGGGGAGGGGACTGCCCAGGTCCCAAACCAGAGGGCTCTGCAGAGGAGGGAAGGGCCTCTGCAGATAAACCATGTCCTCGCCTCACCAGGGCCGGACGGGAGACCCAGGAAGTGGTGGCATCCCTCCTCCCGCAGGCCTGGAGCCAGTGCCGCTTCCCGGGTGCTGTGACTCACCATGGCCGGGTCCCCTTTGGCGGGCCTCCCTGGCGCCTCCGCCTGGCTGGCTGTCCGCTTCGGAGCACTGCTGTGGCTGCTGCAAAGGACGAGAAGGGGGAGGCAGTGGCCGCTGCGCCATGCAGGGAGCCGCGTCCGGAGGCAGCAGCAGGGAAGCAGCGCCGGCTGGGTGGGCGGGAAGGCCTGTGGGGCTGGAGGGCCGGCTCTGCGGGTGGGCGAGGCCAGCCAGGCTGCCCTCCCCTGCTGTGGCTGCCCCCCCTGCAGATTTGGCAGTAATGGTTAAGCCGGCCCTGTATACCCTCCAATTGACCCAGTTTGTCAGGGACAGTACCCATTAATCCTCTGTCCTTCCATATTTTTTAGCTGCTTTTAAAATGTCCCAGTTTCTCTCTTCTCCACCACCTTTCTCCTTTCTCCTAAACTTACTTTAATTGCTGCAAACCAAGTTGAAAGTGCACACGTAGTTTGTACCCAATTAACTCAGCAGGGAGAGAAGAAAGGAGGGGTGGAATCTTGAGTTTTCTAGGAGGCTCAGGCAAAAGTGAACCGCTGCAGCCTCTCCTAGCTTGTGTGTTCATCTTCATTAATTATTTCTGCCTTCTTGACCACACTCTAATGTTTCTTGGGCACAACATGTTCTGGCTTTTATCTCTGAAATGTTGGAGAGCGTGCCAATCACATCACAGGCTCTAGGAGTCAGAACTAACCTGCACATTCCAAAGATTACTTCAGAAGAGAGGAAGCACTTTCTTCTCTCCATGTTTAAACACTTATCTTCTCACATCACTGTAATCACATGAAAGAACTGCCACAGAATCATTGCACGACCCCCACTAGCATTTTAAGAAGTTGACTTCTGCAATTTGGCACAGGTGAGATTTTGGAGGTTCTCACGAGAAGATGCGAGCACACTTAAAAGTCAAAAAACACCTCCGTTTAAAAAGTGAATGAATACACACACACTAAAACAAACCTAAAAACTTGCCAACAAAACAGGGCGGTGCGTAAAAAACAGCATCCTCTGCTTTGTCTCACCCAGAGGTTTTCTCACTGATGACTTCCCATTCATGCTGTAATCTCACAATTCCAACAGGACATGGTTTATCATACTTTCAGTACCACAAAAACAGCACGATTGATGATGTATTGATGGGTTAACCCAGCAATTAAAAGCAACAGGTTTTTCACAGCTGAGGAAATGGATAACCACAATGTTGTCCAGTAGCAGAGCCCATTCGTGCTACTGTGATGTCATTATCCCCTATTTTTGCCGCGTCTGATAAAGTCCGTAGTAATGGACACCAACTTGGATCACTTTAAAAGGAGCTTATATAAATTCTTATATAGTTAGGCCCATCAATGGCTACATTGAATGGCTACTATTCAGGATGCCCATATATTATATCAAGCATCAGAGGCAGTATGTATAATGTTTCTTGTGCAGTACAAGATTTAACCCTCATGTCCTTCTGGTAAGATTCCCCACAGACTACTAATTGGCTACTATATCATCTGGTCTGATCCAGCATAGCTCTTCTTATTATTAAGAGTTCCTTCACATAAGGGAGGGGTGAGATATTCATTAGGTTCACAATCCTAAATAGAGAACTGAACAAATCTTTCTGAAAAAGACCATATACTTGCGAGATTTCTTATGCTTTCTTTTTTCTTTTATTTTCTTTTTTTGAGCGGGAGGGGATCACAACTCAAAAAAGACAGGAATGCTGACAAATAATACCTAAATTTGCACCAAGGAAATACATAGATTGGCATCAAGGAAATGCAAACAAATAATATGTAAATTTTGAACAATTGACTCATGAATATCCACGTAAATAAACTACAGGCTTGCAGTCTAGCATGGACACTGGTCAGAAACAAGTTTGATGGTGGAAAAATGTCATTTTGGCATTGCATTTTTCAATTCAGCCCTAAGGCCAAATTCACACTACACAAATACAGTTGTCCCTCCATATCCACAGATTTGGTATCCATGGATTTAAGTACTCATTGCTTGAAAATATTCTTTAAAAATAATAATCCAAAAAGCAAACCTTGATTTTGCCATCTTATATAAGGGACACCATTTTGGTATGCCATTGCATATAATGGGACTTGAGTATTCACGGATTTTGGTATCCACGGGGGGTCCTGGAACCAAACCCCAGTGAATATGAATGGACAACTGTAACCCAGTTTGAAACTTGATTATTTCCCATGGCTCCTTCCTATGGAATCCTGGGATTTGTAGTTTAACAAGGTCTTAAGCCTTCTCTGCCAAAGAGTGCTGGTGCCTCGCTAAACTACAAATCCCAGGATTCCATAGGACAGAGCCATGGCAAATAATCCTGTTTCAAACTGGGTTATTTGTGTAGTGTAGTGTGCATTTGGCCTAAGTTTTGTGTCAGGTACAGCAAAATGACTCTGCACCTGAGGGGTACTGTTTATATTGAGACTGAATAAATGTAGTGATATGACTAAGCATAACTAACCTTTCATGGAGAAGCACAATTCAATTTTGCTGTCTTTACAATTAATTTATCAGTTCATGCCTTGCTCAGGTTTTACCAACTGGCATTCTCAGTCATTGTTTGGAATATATTTGAACGGGACAATCCATTAGTGTCACACTGTAAGACAAACATGCTAGTGAAAACACATGAGTAAGCAGTATTATAGAAGGCCAAGCTATTATCTATCAACATATTATCCCTGATGGTGGTGATGGTGGTGGGGAGTATTGCATACTCCAGGTATTAGCACCTCTCACCAAAGAGAATTATTGATTTGTGCAATTCAACGAATAAAAGGTTTAGATTTTAACTTGATCTGGAATAAAATGCCTTGTTCAGTCAATACTCTTCAAGAGAATACTTCAAAGATTTTATCAAAGGGTTGGTGACCTGTACATTGGGCTTGTCCCTTTGTTGCCTAGGGAAGGACCTTCCTGCACTTGGTCTTTGACCTTGTCCTGTCCTTTCCCCCCTCAAGTGCCATACAGCACGATAACTTATTACATGTCTTCTGCCGTGCATATGGGACAGTGCTTGAGGGAAGAGAATAACAATGCATTTTTTTTAAAAAAAATTGCTCTATTTCCTAACGATATGTACAGATTTTTGATGTTTGCCCTCTGTTCATAAAATGCTAGCAAAGCAGCTCATATTGAAAATGCAGTCTTATGACAGTATTCTATTTGCTTCTGTTCCTGCTTCTGTAGCTAAAAGATGGAAAATACCTTTAATTGTGAGAAGTGGTTTGAGTAATACATATGAAATTATTTGTGTTATGAGTTCTTTAATGCAGGAGTGTGGCATGTTGACTTTACAAGTTCAGGGCATGCTGTCTTGGTCACTCTTTACCTCTATGAAGTTGTTATTTAATTGTGTTTTACCAATGCACAAAAAGAAGAGCATGCTAGCTCCTGCCTCTCCTTTCCCAGTTCCATTGTTCTCCTCAGGTGGACAGCATCAAGCCTGAACTGGAGGGTTTCTGTTACATGCTGATGCTCTCCATGTGTTTGGGGTATTGATTTGGGGACAGCAATGGAAATGGGAGTGGAGAAGGATGGGGAGAGGCTTCTTCATGTGTTTATTGAACATGCTAAGATAATGACTTCACAGGGCTTTTATGCTGATTTCTACCTTTGCATTCTATTATTCTGGTGGCCTCCAGTTCATAATAAGCAGGAGGTGAATGCAGGCTTTAAAAGAGTGATATATGGTTTCCCAACTGTGTATATACAGTACTGTATCTTTCCTCCTCCTCCTCCTCCTTCAATTTGGGCTTGTCTATATAAGGCAATAAAATGTGGATTGGTGCACAGTAATGGCAATTTGCAGCAGCTTTTGTTTGTCTCAACATTTTTTTTCAGGTTGCAGGCACGCAAAGCTTTTGCTGTTCAAATGGCATGCCTGCAAATCAAGATGGCGGACATGAGTGAATTACTCCTGTTTTTATTTACCTTGAGTTGCCACCACCAAACAGTTTTTTAAACCATATCTAAGGTGCAAAAGTGCGACCTTCCACTTTAACAAAGAAACAAACTAGAGCTTCTTTGACCACAACAAAGGCTATTTTGTTGTCGTCAATGAGTACCTGGCTTGTGGGGGCAATTAGTTAACACACATTGGAAACTGCTTAATGCAGTGTAGATATGTAAATTGTTATTGCTTAAAACAGTTTGTAAGCCGCTCTGATAGCCTTGTGGCTGAAGAGCGGGGTATAAATAACTAATAAAAATAAAAATAAATAAATATTTTCTCACCGTAGTACATGATTGCTATGGTGAAAATCCAAAATGGTGGTTCTTGGCCCTTTCTTTGCTGGCAAACTCTGCCACCCTGCACACATGCAACCAATAATCTTCCTACTTCTGCTCGCATCAGGAAAGTGCATCAATTCACATTAACTTTCCCAATGAGCAGGAATGCACATTTCCGTGCTGTTTCTGAAAAACTTCAGGGAACACTATGAATGCTTTCCCCATGGAGTATATGACTTTTTGCCCCCCTCTTCCAAATACGGCAAAATGATGCGGAATTCCATTGGGACTAAAGGTATTCTCCTTTAATTCTATGAGGAGTATTTTTACCTTTTAGACAACCCCTTTGGCTGGCATTCTGCATTGCAGTTATGGATTCAACCTGTAATTATGGATCGATAATTGCTGCATATTCAGCAATAGTGCCATAACCATGAATGCCTTCTCAAACTACCTTAACAATTATCAACTGCATCGAGCAAAAGTGGTCTGTTCAGCTGGTGACTGAGGTTCAGACAGATTATGCTTCTAGTTTCCACCCACCAGCAAGTGAGCCTGCAACCATCAGAAGCTGGACTCCTATCACAATTCTTTGTTGCAGCACTGCTTGCTACTGGGAGGGGTCTAGAAATGTCATCCTCCTGTGCTCTGATCACCAGCTGAACAGACCTCCATTGCTCAGTGTGGCTGCTGGCTGTTAAGATAGGTTTCGGGAGGGCTATTCCAGGAGATGCTAGTTATACATTCGTAACTAAGGACTTTGTTAAACCACCCTCCCAAAATGTTCTTTTGCTGGCATAATTTGTGCCGTTTTTACACTGGCAAAAGAACACCTCATACCTCACTTGCATCCTGGCAAAAGGCTTCCTTGGCTTCCTTGGCAAAGAACAAGGAGTGAACGAAGCTCCATTCACTTCCTCGTCTGAAATCCCACGGATTCTCACAAGAATACATAGTGTGGGAAATTCAAATATAAAAACGGAAGTAACAAAGTTGAAGTTTTAAAAAGCACATAAACATATTATAACATCCCAAGTAAACTAGGGAGGGACATAAAATGTGTATCACCTACCTGGATTTCGCCTGGAAGTGTTCTGGCTGACCGGCCATTGACGCTGCATTCACATGAGTACACTGGTGTGCAGATTGAAATGCCGGCAATTCCAGCAGAAAAGTGCCATGGGGGATCAATTGACAGCTCTGGCCATCAATAAAATAGGATGGGCTTTTAGCAGTACATGATCATAAAAGCACAATGTCATCTCGTATGTGTGCCCTTTCACGATAATTAAGCATACTTATGACTTGCACGGTCTGATAAAGTCCTAAGTAGCCAATGTAGGATATTGCTGTTTATTTATACCCCAGCGTTTCCTCAAGCTTGAAACTCAAGATGGCTTCCAAAGTAAAGCACTTACAATATACTTAAAAACATACAAGTGGTCAACATTAAACTAGAATTAAACTATTGACAATATTTAAATAATTTAAAACATATACTTAAATTAAAAAGTAGTTTAAAACCATGCAGTTTAAAACAATTCAGCAACCTCTTAAAGGCCCTTTCTTAAAAACATTTTGTTCTAAAAATGAGTTGGATTTTTTTTTTAAAAAAAGTCTTTACTTGCTGATGGAAGGGTGGCTAGAGAGGGAGGCATTCTAGCCTCTGTAGAGAAAGGGACCTATAGCCACTGAGAAGGCTCCATCTCATGTACCTACTAACTGTAGCTCTGACTACAGTTAGTCAGTGGAATTGAAAGAATGGCCTCTCCTGAGGATCTCTGGGCAACACAAGTTCATATGTGGAAATATAGTCTGTCATGTAGCCTAGACCTCAAAATTATAACATTGGGAGGGCATTCACAGGGTAGAATTGGAGAATGGAATGGGTGATTAAGTGCTACTTCTGCTGGCTTATTTTCCTTTCAAAGTGTTTTCCAGGATAATTTAAACTGATTTTCTCAGGTCAAGCTGCAAACGTAAGTAGAATAGCAGTAGAAACAAGACTGTTTGGGGACTGGGATATTTTTTAAAGAATAGTTTATAGTTAAAGCTCAAGATGTTAGATGGTTTCTGGCTTTCATGTCTCTCTTGGAGGTTGTCTAAATGGTCAAAATAACCCTCATGGAATTTGCTGGGAATCCTACCTGTCTAAATGGGATCCTGCACTAATCCACACTATTCAGAAGGAGGGGGGGCAAAATGGTAAAAACAATGCAGCAAAAGGCTTTGTGGCTTTTCCTGTATTTTAAAAAAAAAACAGCTAGGGGAATATGCATTCTTGCTTGTTAGGACAAGCAATTTGAAGGGAAGCGCAAAGCTGATTGGCCGGGTGAGTGCAGGGGCAGGGCTTGCTAACAGGACAAGCACCCACTACCACCATGTTGGATTTTTGCCTTAGCGAGCAATTGCTAAGGCAATAAACGGGGGGTGGGTTTTTTTGTTTTGCTTTTTTGTTAAATCAAAAAATCGCTATATTACTCCAACACACCTTAGATGACATGTTTTAAAGAAAAGTTATTTGCTATTATTTAAGAGGATAGAATTTCCAGAATTATTTAAAAACACTCATAACAGTAGAGGCAATTTTGAACTTCACACATGTTCTTTGTCATATCAGTGAAAAATGATGAGATCTGATGTGAGTGACTGTAGAGAGGAGAATCTGCAAGATTTTAAACAAAGTGGTCTCATCTTCCTTGAGAAATCAAATTACAAAATGTAAAATGTGGATATAAGCAGATGATCTTTCTGACACAGTTTATTTTCTTGGTCATACCATGGAGGAAAGGAATAAAAGAAAAGAAAGAAGGTTTTTAAAAAAAAAAAAACAAAAAAACAAAAAAATAAAACAACAACCCTAAAACTCACAATGGAGCAACTTCCATTTCAGATCAGTTTCTGCTCTTCTAACATGGTCTATTTATTTTTATTGGTTTGTTTCTCATTAAATCCTTCAATTACTCTGCAGTGTAAAATGGTGAAATTATTGGCATGTGCCACTTTCATCATGTATCTGAGTTTGCTTATTACACTTGCAGAAAATGCTTGAATGGTATCCGACTCTGCTGTGGATTGAGACAGAGTTAATAAATATTATTTGGTGTTTTTTCCCCTCAAGAAGCACTGCTTTTCTTGATTGTTTTTTACAGTTGGATTGGGAATATTGATTTATTCACCACTGTTACAATAATTGTATACAAGGAGCAAAAAAAAAAAAAAAATTAAAAATGCAGAGGTAACATTTCATCAGCTCAAACAGATTAATTAGTTGTAGTAGATTAGGCACAGTGTTACACAAAAAGATTTGCATTTAGAGGAGGGGAAAGAAGTTTATTTTATCTTTAAAAAAAAAAGAAAACAAGAGACTTTAATAGATGTAATACACCAAGCTGGTGGTCTTAGCATTCAGTTGGTGCTTTTAAATGAGCATTTTAAAGGGCAACTTTAAATATTAAGTCTTATTTTATAAAATTAAAAGGGAGTTATGGAATATGACATGCAGGAAAAAGCCTTATTAAGAATACTTGTATCAAAGATTAGTTACGTTTTACATCTAACCTTCCCAGTTTTAGGGGGGTTATACAACTTAAAATCTATAACAGTAGTGTGGATTGCCTGTTTCAATGGCATAAAAAGTACAACAATTGCCAAGATTAGTTGTTTCACCTTGCACAAAGTAGTGTGAAATTCTTTCTCTTTCTCTCTCTCTCTCTGTCTCCCCTCTCCTCCCCCTCTCATTATATATAGGTATACACATACAAATGCATGTATGCATGTACACACACACACACACACACACATAGTGAAGGGCACCCTGGCTGACAGTACATTGAGAGCATGTGATTTTAACAAATGCTTTAAATGTCCTTATTGTTTCCTCTTTGACCTAGTACTGAGGGGAATTGATATTTCCTAATACTTTGCATAAATGACACCAAGAGGGTAATTAAGTAATTTCCCCTAAGAGCACAAGTTTTAACAAGTTTCACTTTTCAATATATAAATAAATTAATAAATAAAATCACTTTAACTTCCAAAATGGAATCCTGCTGTGGTACACCATGGACACTGTTTGACAGAAGTTTTTGCTCTAAGCATTTATACCATGATCTTAAGTTTGCAAAACAATGCAGATGGATGTAACTGATTTGCTAAAGGTTAATAGTAGCCTAAACAAACCAATGACATGAATTAGCAAGAATCAAGAGCCAAGCCAGATCTTCCTTCTTCTGGGAGAAAGGCTAGTGCAGATATTTTTGATACCACAGGAACAGAGAAATGCAGGGAAGGAAACCATTGTTATGTAGCTTGTGGATTAACTCCAGCATCTCAAACCAGATTTTCCCAGAAAAGACAGTTTCAGAAAATGCGAGAGTATTTGGCTGTATCTGCTCACACAAGCCTTTTAAGCTGCCAGGACTCTCCACACCCTTCAGGGCCTGCCTTTCTGCACACACTTCTTCCACTACAGCAGTGGTTCTTAACCAGTCATCCACAGACCCCAAGGGGACTGTGATGTCCTCATAGGGGTCCATGAAGGCTTGAAGGCTGCTCAGTCCACTTCCTCCCCACAGTGGAGCAGCCACATGAGAGGAGCCAAGGCTAGGGCTGGCTTGCTGGGCCTGCATGTTGCTGTTCAGTTCACCCCAGCCACAAACTGGTAGGATGAAGCAGGAGAAAAGTCCTCTTTCTCCCTCTGGTGACTCTGAGGGAAGGGTTAATGGGTGGTGTAATTGTTAATGACTTGTTGTTGTTTTAAATCTTGAGTTAAGACTCGGGGGTCTGCAGCAACAAAAGACATTTAAAGGGACTCCCTTTAAAGAACAGGTTGAGAACCACTGTATTAGGAGATTCTGATTGAAATGAGGTGAATGAGGACTGAAGAGAGGGTCTTCTCAGAGGCTTACTGCACACCAAAGAAAAGCAGCAGTGCAGCATGAAGGTTCTGTCTTCCATGCTGCCTTACTGCACGACATCATCATTCTTCCATTCCAGTCCAATGGGTGACCAAGGAAAAACCACATCTTTTTTGCTGACTGGAAAAACCTGTTAACAAAAAGATGTGGTTTTACCTTGGTCTCCCACGGGACTGGAATGGAAGAATGCCAGAAGAACAATGGCATGATGCAGTAAGGTAGCATGGAAGACGGAACCTTCTGCTGTACTGTCACTTTTCTTTGGCATGCGGTAGGCCTCCCAGTCATGGTAGCCAACCAGTTATGGCACCTTACTTGTTATCATGAGGCACTAGAAAAAGATAGTTTCAGTCTCCTGGATTTTTAAAATGTTGTACTGTTATAATTTGTCATTTAATTTGATTTATTCTGAACTGATTTATATTTTTTTCATAACGATTTTTAAAGAAGTAGCAAAGAAATACCATATGGGTGGGTGGATGGCTGGATAGATAGATAGACAAACAGACAGATGATAGATAGCATACCCTCCAGAATTTCACAGATGTAAACCAGGACACATGTGGCAAGCAACACTGGAGTGTGTGGTCAAAATGACAAAAGATATCAATGAGGAAGAATGTGCAAGCTAAGATAGGCTGCAGGAGTTTGCCTATGCCTAAGCCTCATTGGGAGGACAAGATTCCACCCTCTCCTCTCTCCCCCACCCAATTCCCAAGATTCCCTCTTCTCCTCTGCCCCCATGCGTTAATTGAATCCAAACTACTTTTGCACTTTGAACTCTGTTTGAGCAATTGAAATAAGCTGAGGACAAAGGGGGAAGTGAGAGGAGGAGGAGAGAAATTGGGACATTTTAAAAACAGCCGAAAAAGTAGGACAACAGTGGCTTAATAAAGATTGTCCCTGCCATATTGGGACAGTTATAGGGTACAAAGTAAGTAGGTAAATTGACAGATATATAGACAAACAGATAGAACTTTTGCAAAGGTACCATAATAAGCCTTCCAACTTTCATCTTGATTTTATGTCCATATTATTTGTATTAATTTACACTTTTATAGTATTGTTTTAATCCTGTTATAGTAATATTTTATTAATTTTATAATCTTGTTTATGGTTTTAGATTGTGCGTCGTAGGCAGGTTTTTGTGTTTATTTTGGATTGTTGTTTTTCTCCTTTGTAAAGCGCTATGTAAAGGCTATGGCACTATATAAATAAATGTAATAATAATAATAATAATACCAGCTTGACATTCCTCTGGAACTTCACATCCCTGTTGTAATTATTCTTAGGGATATTAGAGTAGCCTTAGGAAAACAGTTATCAACATTACAACTCTGCTTCATAATAAATATCTGTTAAAACTACTTTGTATTATTTTCTCTCTTGGACATATGTTAGCATAACAAAGAAACAGAACCAAGGAATTTATCAGATGCACCCCTTTAAAATGTTCTTTTGCCGGCATAAAAAAACCCCATTTCTATGCCAGCAAAAGAAGGCTTCCCCCTGCACTTACCTTCCTCTTCCAGCAAAGGCAGCTCCAGCAATAAAGTGAACAGGGCTCCATTCACTTCCTCATTCAAAATCCCATGAGACTTCATCACACAGGAAATTCAGAAATAAAACCAAAAACAAAGCCTAAAACATTGCACTAAGCACCTAAGCATACTTTAAAAGCCCCAAGTAACCTGGAGAAGGTCATAAAAAGAGCAAAACTTACCTGGATGTCCCAATCTCACCCGGAAGTGTTTGTGTTGGACCAGCCATTCTCACTGAAGTGACAGGATTTAAATGGCCCAAGGTTTTGCACACCGGCAATGCCTGCACCAAAACAGCAGGGGGATCTAGTGACGGCTTAAGGCATCAATTAAAAACTATGGGATTTTGACAGGACCATAACCGTGAAAGGGTGATGTCTGACTTTCACGCCCTTTCGTAGTTATGTGGCATTGGTATAACACCATATTTGATGCATCTCATAAAGTCCCTAGAGTCAGTCTCTGTGGGTGAAAAAAATGAAGGTCAGTCTTTACATAATTTCTCTTTACCTATGTGATCTTCCAAATGCTGTGAAGGGATTAAAAAAAAACTTTTATGTTGTTATTAAAAAAACTTTTAAGTTGTTATATCCGTTGCTCTGTACCTAGCAGATTAATTTAGGTTAGGTCTGCATCTAGTATTCATTCTAATAATGATTTCTCATTGCACCATCACCACAGCAAATTAATTTGTTATACTGCCAGGAACAATGACAAATGAAAATGTTGGGAGCACAAGGTCAGAGTTTGCAATGGCATTTCGAGCTGAGACATGATTGGTTGGATTGACCAGGGAGGGGGTTGGACTGGCCAGGGAGGGTATGGAGGAGCCTGAAATGAAAAGATGCAGCCAATGTTGTTTCCAGCCATGGAAAAGATCCCAATCGCCCAGCTGTCTGCCTCTCGGCTTGCTTGGCTGCTGCCAAGCAAGATTGCGTAGCTCTGTTCGGTCCCTCGTACTCCTGTGATCTCATGTGTGTCTGTGTGTGTGAGAGAGAGGGAGAGTGGGTGAGGGGAAGAAGGGCTTGACGGGGAGAGGATGGCTTTGGGAAGAAGAGGGAGTCTGCTAAGGGATCAAAACTAGCTGGCATTCCTCTGGTAATCAGAGGAGGGGAACGTGCCAGCACTTTCCCTCCCTCCCTCTGATCTTCCCAAATACTCTCCCGCATCTTCCCCCAGATGTGCTTGGGAGGCCACGCCCCCCACTTTTGCCTGTGGGAACAAGAAAGCAGAAAACTAAACAAAGCAACTGATTTTGCAGTAAATCATGTAAAATATCCGGCACTGGTGTGAAAAAGCGCTAAAGTACAAACTATTGCAATAAAAACTGCCATGTAACTGAGCCCTGGGACATTTTAAAAACATGGGATGACAGGATTAATAAAGATGGTTCCTGCCAAACTGAGACAGTTGGGGCTATGATAAACTAGAAGAAAAATGCTGCTGCTTCACCCTGCCTTCCAGAGCGTTGGATTTGTCAGTAATTCTGCCTTTGGATCTCCCTCCCCACCTGGCTACCAGCCTTGCATAAAAGCAGTGCATTTATATGATATTGCTCTTGTTAAAGTTCCAAATCAACTCTTCAATATTTGTTTGTTAGGCTCCACCCTTCCCCTGCTCTCACCTCTTCTGGAAGAATGCATGCTGAACATCACTGCAAAACTCGACATGCTGATTTCTCTGCAGTATTCCCTCCAGCATTTTAAACAGGGATTGATAAAATGATCTCAGTGAAGTCCAGCTTGAAAAGATCAAATCAGATGTTGGTGAGGATTCTTAGTCAGTGTTCAACAGCATGCAACAGTAGTTTTCCTGCATTTTGCCCAGATAGTGGGTAGATACAAGGAGGCTTTTGCAACTACTGAAATGATAAAGGAATATATCCCTACAGTCAATGACATATCATTGGAGCACAGTAATACAATGCTAGTGGAAAAGATGAAAAGTGGAGCACTCAGTGAATTCAAAGAGGTTTCCTTTTCAGCCCTTCCATGTCAGAAAATTGAAATGCTGGGCAACAGCACCATGTGATCACCTCTTTGTGAATATAAGTGAGAAAAATACAGAGTATTTTTAATGGTGTTGATTATTTTGTTAATAATTATTCTCTTACCTGCTGTATTCTTTTAAAAAGAAACTTAGGGTTTGATCCTTTAAGCATTTATCTGTGAGTAGTACGGTATCATATATTTTAGTTTATGGTTCTTAGAAATATCATTTATAGTTTCCAGGAAAAGTATAGTTTATGGTTTCCATATCTCCTTTTTGCCATAATATATAATGAAAATGGAACTATATTACCTTCCTTAGGAAGAAGAACACACCACACTAATGATGAGGAACAAAATGACTCCTTTAAGGTCATTTATTAAAACTGATACATTTTTTAAGGGTGACATGAATATTCTGAAGGGAAAAGCAGGAGTTCCAAAGGAATCAAAGTTTGTGTAAGAATTTGAGCACAGAAATAACAGCAATAAACATATCTCTACAAGAAAAGGTGGGACAGTGATACTGTGGAGATACACATTAGTCTGCAAGCAAGCAAGGAAGGTACAGTTATCCCTCCATATCCACGCATTTGGTATTCATGGATTTAAGTATTCACGGCTTGAAAATATTCTTTAAAAAATAATAATCCAAAAAGCAAACCTTGATTTTGCCATCTTATATAAGGGACAGCATTTTGCTATGCCATTGCATATAATGGGACTTGAGTATTCATGGAGTTTGGTATCCATGGGGGGTCCTAGAACCAAAGCCCAGCAAATATGAAGGGACAACTGTATATATTTAAGCTTAGTTCATAAGTTAGTAAGCAAATTGATTAATTAATTGATTTTATATCCCTCCTTTCTCCCGAAATGGTCTTCAGGGCAGCTTACAATAATTAAAAGACTCCTGATAAAACATTTATTTGCAAAACTTAAAAAGGAATTAAATATTACTATTACTAAAAGCATACTGGAGATAGTTAAAACACTAAAAACATATTTAAAGCATAAAATAAATAATAAAAAGATTAAAACAGCACACTACTTTCACAAACACTACAGTTCCTTAATTAAAATTCAAAATCACTTGCGCATGCTAGTGTGTCCAGTCTGACACAACTTTCTTTGGCAGTATTCCATAAACTTTCCAAAGGCATTTATTACAACTCCCATCATAGCTTTCATTCAGTATTAGTTCTCATATTTGGGATACCCTTGAGTGATATGTCTATGGCAGTGGAACCTCTAGCCATACAAATGCAATGAATAATAATAATAATAATAATAATAATAGCGAGGAAAAGATGGCACAGGAACATTAAGAATTCTCTGAAAGAGCATCTAGTTTGCTTAGACCTCATCTGGAATACTGTGTCCAGTTCTGGGCACCACAATTCAAGAAGGATTTTGACAAGCTGGATGCATCCAGAGGAGGGCAACCAAATGGTGGGAGGTCTGGAAGCCATACCCTATGAGGAGTGGCTTCGGGAGCTGGGTATGTTTAGCCTGGAGAAGATAAAGTTAAGAGGTGACATGATCACCATGTTTAAATATTTGAAAGGATGCCATATTGAAGAGGGAGCTTGTTTTCTGCTGCTCGAGAGACTAGGACATGGAACAGAGATTCCACCTAAACATTAGGAAAAACTTCCTGACAGTAAGAGCTGTTCAGCAATGGAATACACTGCCTCAGAGTGTGGTGGAATCTCCTTCTTTGGAGGTTTTTATACAGAGGCTGTATGACCATCTGTCAGGAATGCTTTGATTGCGTATTCTTACATGGCAGGGGGCTGGACTGGATGGCCCTGGTGTTCTCTTCCAGCTCTATCATTCTATGGTCACCTTGGATGCTCTATTCAAAGTGGAAATGATAGCTCTGTTAGGGCAGATGGGCCCCATGTTGGTCTTGAAACCCTGGCAGATTCCAGCTTTGAAACCTTTGAGTGCCAGCCCTGCTATGGAAGTATTCCTATGGTACAGTGGAATGTAGTCTGATATATTAGAGGAACTGTCTTGCAGGAATATGGGATGAAATGGGGGTGATGAAGAGTAAGGAGAAACTATTTTTCACCCTCTGTCTTTTTCAGTGAGCAAAATAATTCTGCTCAAGTGCACTAGGCAGAAAAGGAGTTCAGTTCATAGCACCGTCAAAAGAACAAACAACAGTATGCCTGATGCCACTACCATCATCATCATTTCCAAATACTCTCACGCATTAAATGAAATCTTGTACATATGGATGTGTGGGTGTTTGGTTTTCAGACTAATCAACTGTTGTTTATGAAACAGGGAAATTATAGATTTTCTTTCATGCTCTTTTTTTGTTTCAGGTCTCAGGAAAGGTTTCGTATGTCTTCACACAGTGTTTGGATCCCTTGCACCTGTGAAGCTGTTTACTCAGCTATGAACACAATTATGACACACAATAGCAGTTGCTTTTGAAATAAACATCTGGAAAACCTTCTGGGTGCTGCATTGATTCAGAGAATGGCAGCCTTGGATTGTTAATGACAAAAAGGCTAATTTCTCTCGCTGTCTCTTGGCCTGTATAATACATAACCAAATTAAAAAGTGTAATACTGGAAACTCCTGAACATGGCTTTATTTATTAGTGACTGGAGTAATGTCCCTAGAAACACTATGAAAATATTGCATGTTGCAATCTCTTTGTTTCACTCCAATAAATCAATGCAATGACTAATATTTGTGTAGTGGGTTCATTTATAACAATTATTGTATATATGCCAGAAGTGTATACTCACCCCGTCTGTTACCACAAAGACAAAAGTCTTCTATGAGGCCTGTAGCTACCATCTCACCAACCCTAGATATAACCCTAGTAAAACTGTTTATGTTGATTTTAACATTATTGGTCCATAGGCTTGAAATCATATTTCACATAATATCGTGTGTATATTCCAAAATACTAAGAAACGTGGTCTGAGCTTGTTAATTTAAATTTTGTAGATTTATGTGCAATTGTCTTTTAGCCATGCATATAGTGCATTTGGAAGACTCCACAAAAGAGTCTGGAGCAATAAACACCTGAGGCAAAGCACAAAAATCAGTGTGTATAGAGCCATCGTACTGTCTATCCTCCTTTATGGATCTGAAACATGGGTTACCTATCGCCACCACCTACGACTCCTCGAGCGCTTTCATCAGCGCTGTCTATGCACAATCCTAAATATACACTGGACTGACTATGTGACGAATGTTGCTGTCCTTGAACAAGCAGGGATCACCAGCATTGAGGCCATGATATTGAGAACACAGCTGCGCTGGGCAGGGCACGTTTCTAGGATGGAGGACCATCGCCTCCCAAAAATACTACTCTACGGTGAACTCGCCACGGGTCAGCGTGGGAGGGGCGCTCCAAAAAAGCGATACAAGGACTCCCTGAAACAACATCTCAGGCTTGGCCAGATTGATCACCAACGGTGGTCCGCCCTGGCCTCACATCGGGAGGCATGGAGACGCACTATCCACAATGCTGCAGCCTTATTTGAGAACTCACGACGAACAAGTCTTGAAGAGAAACGACAACGCAGAAAGAATCACAACCCAAAAACATCACCCAAGGAGACCTTCTGCTGCACCTTTTGCAACCGGACTTGTTTATCTCGGATTGGCCTTTTTAGTCATCAGCGCGCTTGCAGAAGGCGCGGGATGAGTCCTTCCTGAATCTTCGTTTGCGAAGAAAAGCCAGAGAGAGAGAGAGATTCTAGCCTCATCTTACACAATACTCTACTACTTTCTGATTTATCCATTTCCACCTGCACTATACATTGGCTCTGTCTATGGCTGTATACCTGTATTTGAACAGGGATAGTGTTTCTTCTGCTTATTTATCATGTTGAGCATACCTCAATTGCAAAATGTAAATTTAGACACCTCTGGTAAGAGGAGCTAGCTAAAGTGAATGTACAAATGAGCTTCATAAGAAGTTATATTCTGTATCAGTCAGACAATATGGGTACCACATTTTAAGAAACACTTGAGAAATCACATGAGGATACAAGAATAGTGAGCAGTCTGGAAACTATGAGGAAGGTACAGGCTGGACAGGAGAAAGTTAACAGGACATGTGATAGTGATCTTCAAATATTAGGAAAGCTGTCATACAGGGGATGGGTAGATTTGTTCTCTGTTGCTTGTTCTCTAGTTCTGTTGAGGCAGGACTAGAATCAATCATTGGAAATCACAGGGAAACAGATTTAGGCTAAATATTAGGAAAGACTTCCTAACAGTAAGTTTGTTTCATCATTCGCTTGTGAAGTGCTGGTTTCTCCATTGGTAGATGTGTTTGAGCCGAAGCTAGATGGCCATCTGGAAGCTGTGCTTTAGTTGCATTCAGAATTGCAGGTCCTGGACTAGGTAGGATTTGTGCTATATGATTTCCAAGATTTCCTTGAATTCTGAGTCTATAGCTGCTTCTATACATGTGGCTTGATAATTCTACCTTCCTATATTTGCCAGGAACCAAGAGATCCAACCTAAAATATTCTGCTGTCTGAGGCAGAGCCCAAATGACTCTTAATTCCATGTTGTTTGGGCCACCTTTAAAAACAAAACAAAACACAATCTTTTGTCACTATTAAGACCCCAGTTCTTGCTTTCGTCTGTCCTACTCTTGTGGTGGTGCTGAAAGCATCCTAGGCACCAGACATCTATGCTGCCTTTGCCCTCCTCTCAATTGCTTTCAAATGTTGTGGGAAAGACTTGAGAATAAGTTTTTTGGTTTTTCCAGAGGCAAAAATTATGAGGCATGGCAAATCTAATTTTTTTTCCCAATTGGGCTGATGATTTCCCAGTTTCCTTCATTTGAAGATGAAATATTTGAAGATTTGCATCCCTACTATACACTATATTTCCATATTGATTCTATGAACTCAGACAGTCAATGTACATATGACAGTCGTACGCTCATCTTTAAAGTGGGTATGTGGATAGTTCTGATGTGTCTACGGAGATTATCAGACAGGAACACAAAAACGTGTTCCTGTCTACATTCTCCACTCCTGCCCCTGTCCCACCACAATCACCCTCCCCACCGCACTTACCTCCTCTCCCATCAACAGGTCAGCCCAAGAGTGAACAGAGCTCTAACGGAGCTCCATTCACTTCCTGGAGTGAAATCCCATGGATTCTCGTGAGAAGACACGAGCATGGGAAATTCAAAAATAAAAATAACACCAAAAAGTGACAGCAAGCACCAAAACAAAAACAAACAAAAAAAACCCAAACCCCACCCCACTTTAAAATTAAAAGTAACCCAGTGAGGGTCGTAAAAAAAGATGTCTCGACCTCACCAGGAAGTGTTCTGGCAGGGACGGCCCACTGATGCTGGGATCTCACCAATGACACGGGGCACTTTGTCACACACATGGAAATCCACGACAGAAACAGAACGGGGGATCTATTGATGGTTTCTCCCATCAATACAAAACAATGCCCATGGAATAGGAGCAGAATGAATGCATGCTGATGCTGTGTGGTAAGGGAGCCCTTTTGCAATATTCTGGCGTTGTTGTAATGCCACTTTTGACACATCTGATAATCTCCTACAGCTTGGAACTTCAGGAAACATATTCAGGAGGAGCCACCAGGCAGCAAAATACAACAAACTGTAAAATCCACAAAACAGTAATACCCTTTTTCGGGCAACTTAAAAGCACAAAATGTAAGCTTTTGAAGCTCCACTGGCTTTCTCATCAGGCAAAAGATGTTTAAAAAATCATACAAGATAAGAAAAGTGATGACGTTATTGCTGAAAGCCGACATTCTGGAGTCTTTCCAGGTCAATTTATCTACAACATAAATAACATCTGATAAAAATGTAGGCCTGTGATTCTAATATCATCACTTTTCTTCTCCTGTATGATTTTTAAATGTCTTTTTCCTTGTGAAGAAGCCAGTGGAGCTTCAAAAGCTTGCATGATATATTTGGAACTTCAATTATCTCTCATAAATGGAACAGCTTCTTCCATCTATTGAAAGGACAGAGTAGTCCCTCCCACAGGAAGAGTTAGGTGCTCACTTCAGACAATGGTGTGGGGTGGTGGCGGTGAAAGCTGCTCATCCACCCTCAGGTGGTGGGAGAGATAACAGTTGCTGCTAAGTGACTATGATCTAGTGGAGGATTGTGCTAGATGAAAAGTGGAGAGTAAAGATTTCCACTAATTTTGCACTTTATCAGACACATCAAAAACTTGTCTTAAGGATGGGACAATAACCCAAAGGGCTAAAATTATCAGATGTCACTACTCACCCATTCCCGCTACATGGCACAGGTGTGAATAAGGCATTGCTTTTTATTGACAGCTTTCCCTGTCAATAAAAAAGTGATGCCTTATTCATGCCCGTGCCATGCAGCAGGAATGTGTGAGGATGCAGGCATCTGATAATTTTACCCTTTGGGCTATCGTCCTGTCTTTATGACATGGTTTTGGACACAGTTTTTGCCACATTTTCCTGTATCTGATAAAGTCCTTTCTCTCTGCTCCTCATTACCCTGCATTTGTTGGAGGAGACTGGGTGGCAAATGAATTAAGGGAGACTTGGGAAGAATGTAAAATGCTGTATTCAACGTTAACTGCCATGGCAACAGCCTATGGAATCTTAGGATTTACAGTTTATAGAGAAGCATTTGGTAGCTTCAGCGAAAGTGTTGTAGTGGTTCACCAAACTACAGACCCCAGGGTTCCACAGAAATGAGCCATAGCAGTTAAAGTAGAATTACAATGATATAATTGTGTAGTATGAGTGTGCCCTTCTTACACAATTATCCCTTGCCGTGGGAGAGAGGCTTGCGTACCCTAATGATGTTTTGAGCTATGCTGGCGGTGGCATAATAGGGTCTCCCATGCCAGATAGGTCAAAACCGAAGGGTCTGACAAAGAGCATCAAAGGGCAGGATGGGCTCTCTAGCCTATGGCAACCATCCTAGGAGAAGGAAAACTCTAATCCCAAACCTGGGCAGATGGTGCTCGTCCAACCCTGTAAGGTCAACCACCTAAGAGAAGGAAACTCTAATCAAACCTATGACCCGAGGACCTAGCTGCTACAGTCCATGCTTGCAAGATGAACCTTTGGTTTAAAGGGTGAGGCCAGTTCTGTGCACGCTGTGCTCCACCACAAAAATCCATTGCACAGGCTTGAAGGACAAATCCAGTTCCAAAAAAAGCCCTGTACCAATAGGCAAGGGATGAAACTGCAGGTGTAAAGTTGCACTGGAAACCGCAGACCCAACCCTGCATGCAGGCGGTTTAGGACTTTGGTCGCTCAAGGCTGACCTGGGAGATGACAGTCTTGTTTGGCAGCATCCTGAACGACAAAGCAGCCTTTTTTTAAGGAGAGCACTGCTTGCTCCATATAGAGAGGGGCCTAGAAAAGGTGGCCTAACGAAAGCTCATCCCCATCTACCTGGTTGGCTAGCCATGGCCAACGGACATCTTCTGATGCGGTCAAACCAAGGCAAAGAAACAAAGGCACACAGCTGCCTCCAAAGGTGTAAATAAACTGACGCTTGCATGCTGGAACATCAGAACTATGTGAGATTCTGCAGACGGCCTGACCGTCATTCTGGTCTAATAGCCCATGAACCATCATGACTTAATATTGACATCACTGCTCTTAGTGAAGTTCGTCTCCATGAGGAAGGCAGCCTTAAAGAACATGGCGCTGTCTACACACTTTATTGGTTTGGCAAACCCAAAACCAAAAAACATCTTTCAGGAGTAGGCTTTATGATTAAAAACTCCATTGCCTCCAAACTCAAAACCTTGTCAACAGGACACTCTGATCTCATTATTTCCTTATGCCTCCCACATGTCATTCTCTTTAGTATATATGCCCCAACTATGCAAGCCAGCCCTGTAGAGAAACACAAATTCTACACAGACCTGCGCCACCTCATACAAAAAGTCCCTGTAGAAGATAAAATTATTATCCTTGTTGACTTCAATGCCAGAGTAGGAAAGAACTCCGAAGCCTGGAAAGGTGTCTTAGGCAAGCATGGTGTTGGAAATTGCAATGATAACGGACGCCTCCTGCTGGAGTTCTGTGCAGAACAACAGCTGACTATTACAAACACTATCTTTCAGTAGAAAGATAGCTTGAAGACAACCTGGATGCATCCCCAATCCAAACATTGGCATCTCATTGACTATGTTCTAGTCTACCAGAGAAACATTCGCAATGTCCATCATACCCACGTGATGCCCAGTGCAGAATGCCAAACAGATCATCGCCTTGTCAGATGTAACTAAATCTTCATCTTAAGTTCAAACCTAAGAGGGGTGGCATCTTAAGGAAGAGACTCCAAGTCAACAATCTTCAACAAGCTACCATGAGAGACAACTTCCAGGCAACTCTGCAAACAAAACTTGAAGACCATCCTACAGATCCTTGTCCTACAGTGCTTTGGCAACATATCAAAAACAGTATCCTCCAGTCTGCGGAAGAATCCCTCGGGTTCTCCCACAAGAAAAATCAAGACTGGTTTGATGAAAACAACCAAGAGATCCAGGAGCTGTTGGCAAAGAAGAGAACTGCTTACCAGGCATACCTCGCCCAGCCAACTTGCCATGTAAGAAAAACAGCTTTCCGCCTCACATGTAGTAAACTTAAACAAACAAACAAACAAACAAACAAAACAAAACTCTGAGACATGCAGAACAAGTGATGGATCAATATAGCAGAAAAGACACAATGTTGTGCAGATCTGGGTGATGATAGAGGATTCTATGAAGCTCTTAAAGCAATGTTTGGACCTACTTATCAGGTCCAAAGCTCCTTATACAGTACAAATGGTCAAACATTAATTACTGATAAAGTCTCCATCCTGAATCGATGGGCTGAACACTTTCAAAGTCTCTTTAGTGCCAACCGAGTAGTCCAAGGCTCAGCTATCCAACATATGATACAAAAACCCATGAAAAATGAATTGGACATATCTCCCACTTTGGAAGAGACCCTTAAGGCCATACAGCAGATGAAAAACGGCAAAGCAGCTGGGATTGATGGAATCCCACATGAAGTTTGGAAACACGGAGGTCATTCACACCAAAATAAACTCCCCAAACTCCTTGTGAATTGCTGGGGAAAGGGGGAACTGCCATCAGATCTCCGAGATGTAGTAATCATCATCCTGTACAAGGAAAAAAAGGAGCAAAATCCAATTGCTCAAACTATTGAGGCATAACACTGCTCTCTATTGCTGGAAAAATCCTTGCAAGGATACTCCTGAACAGATTAGTTCCTGCTATTGCAGAAGAACTTCTTCCTGAAAGCCAGTGTGGCTTCAGAGCCAATAGGAGTACTACAGATATGGTATTTCCCCTTAGACAACTGCAAGAGAAATGTAGAGACCAGAACAAGGGTCTCTATGTAACATTTGTCGACCTCACCAAAGCCTTCGACACTGTGAGTAGAAAAGGTCTGTGGCAGATCCTGGAAAGACTAGGATGTCCCCACAAATTCCTTAAAATGATTATCTTGCTACACGAGGACCAGCATGGTCAAGTCACATATGGCAATGCTCTTTCAGAGCCCTTTCTAATAACTACTGGAGTGAAGCAAGGTTGTGTTCTTGTTCCAACTTTATTTACAATCTTCTTCAGCATGATGCTCCAAAGGGCTATGTCAGGGCTTGAATAAGAAGACGGCATCTATATACATTACCGTACTGATGGTAGCTTGTTTAACTTAAGCAGTCTGAGGGCTTGCACGAAGACTTTAAACTATCTAGTCCATGAGCTGCTTTTTGCTGATAATGCTGACGTTGTTGCCCACACAGAAGCAGCTCTGCAGCGCCTAACTTCCTGCTTTGCAGCAGCTGCAAATCTTAAGGTTGGAAGTCAACCTTAAGAAAATGGAAGTTCTTTACCAGCCTGCATCACAGGATGAACACCATCATCCCCATATTGGCGTGAGGAAATCTGTGCTTAAGTCCATTCAGCAGTTCACCTACCTGGGAAGCATCATCTCCTCAGAAGCCAAGACTGACAAAGAGATTGATCACAGATTAGCAAAGGTATATAGTGCATTTGGAAGACGCTACAAAAAAGTCTGGAGTAATAAACACCTGAGGTGAAGCACAAAAATCAGTGTGTATAGAGCCATTGTACGGCCTATTCTCCTTTATGGATATGAAACATAAGTCACCTATCGCCAACACTTACGACTCCTCGAACGCTTTCATCAGCACTGTCTATGCACAATCCTAAATATACACTGGACTGACTATGTGACAAATGTTGCTGTCCTTGAGCAAGCAGGGATCACCAGCATTGAGGCCATGATATTGGGAACACAGCTGCGCTGGGCAGGGCACGTTTCTAGGATGGAGGACCATCACCACCCCAAAATAGTACTCTACGGTGAATAGTACTCTATGGGTCAGCGTAAGAGTGGTGCTCCAAAAAAGCAATACAAGTATTCCCTGAAACAACATCTCAGGCTTGGCCAAATTGATCACCAACAATAGTCCACCCTTGCCTCACATCGGGAGGCATGGAGACGCACTATCCACAATGCTGCAGCCTTATTTGAGAACTCACGCCGAACAAGTCTTGAAGAGAAATGACAATGCAGAAAGAATCACAACCCAGAAACATCATCCAAGGAGACCTTCTGCTGTGCTTTCTGCAACTGGACTTGTTTATCTCAGATTGGCCTTTTTAGTCATCAGCGCGCTTGCAGAAAGCGCGGGATGAGTCCTTCCTGAATCTTTGTTTGCGAAGAAAAGCTAGAGGATGAGTGGGCCCTTAGAAACATTCCGCCCCCGTTACTTTTACTAGTGGAGTATCATCCAGCACTGAAGGGACACTTGAGCTGACAGAAAGGCCAACAAGTCCTACTCTTTCAAGATGTGTGCTCTGCTGATATCTCAAAAAGCTAATCCAGGGGCTCCATTCTGTGGGTTCACTTGAATCTGAAAATTGCTTAGAGGGAAGAGCACAGAATATCAAGCATTATATGAAAGAACCTAAAGTAAATGAAGGAAGAGCAGGTGCCTAGAAATGCTTCAGTTAGTTTAGCAACCATGAACTGTCTTCCAAAATACAGGTAGGCATTTTGGATAGCTATGGAGGTGAAAACTGTATGCTCAGCAGAACAGAGCAAAGCTGATATAGAATAGTTTTAAATATCTTTCCCCTCATAACTAGATTATTCAGTACAATGTCATTTGCTGCCACTGACATTTTCTTTAAAGTCATAAAGGCCCACACAGTAATAAAAGGGCTCAGAATAAAATTAGGAATATCATGTATAAATTATCTTTAACCTTAGCTTCATTTGGACTGTGACTTTTTAGACCTGATCAATTTTCATGAAACTATCCACATAAAACTGTGAAAAAATATTTGATCCTTGGCTCCCATAAAGCTAGCTTGATACAATCTTGATACTTAGTGCTGCTGGTGGAGGCAGTCTCAGCGGGCAGTTCAAGAAAGCAGTAGATAATTCTGCTGTCTAATATAGTTTCTCTGAGCATTGTTACAGACATCTACTGCACAGAAATGCATAGTTAACATAATGGCCATATAGATAAGCACAAACAACATTCATTGGCTGTTATTTTGTTTCATGTCTGAATGCAAACCTTTGTCTTTCAAAGGTTTGGGGCTAGAGCCAGGGTGGCCAAACTGTGACCCTCTAGATATTGTTTGAATGTAATTAGTCGTAGTTCTAGCCACAGCATAGTAAAAAGTGAAGCTTGCTGGAAATTGCAGCTCAACAACATCTTGGGCTCTTTCACACTACACAGTTATAGTGCTGTGATTTCACTTTAACTGGCATAGCCCCATCCTATGGAATCCTGGGATCTGCTGTTTAGGGAACAGGTAATTAGAATTCTCAGCCAGAAAGTTCTGGTGCCTCACCAAAGTACAAATCACAGGATTCCATAGGAGAGTCATGGCAGTTATAGTAGACACATGGTGCTATGTGAAAGGAACCCTGAATGAGAGAGAGATGATGTACAGAAGGGTAGGTCACTCTTTCTGATCTATGTCAGTTTGTTGTGCGTTTAGCCATGTTCCATCAAATATTCTACAAAGTAGGTTTCTTTTAATGCATGAAAATGGTACATCACATGCATTTCTCCCTAAAATACACATTTTTCATACATGCTCTGGGCTGAGGACTGCCTAACAAAATTAAGAGATGTGAAATCCAAAGGATAACTCTGTTATGATCTACATATTATTTCAAACAGTGTAAATGGCATCATTTTGGTTAAAGATTGAGACACAACAAAATTCTCCAGGATTTCTAGTGTGAAGACTCATGATGATGCAATTCTGCTGTTTACATCAATTAAGCCGGGTTCTGCTGAGCTGACCAAATGGAAGACTGACTGGGAGCCATATGTAAGGTCACCCATAAACCAGATGTTTGGGTGCCATAACCTCCGATTATGGCCACAAGAGACAAAAAACCTTCTTAGAAGTGATGAAACAGTTCTGGAATAAATAGCTTTGGAATACATTTGAAATTTGGCTCTCTTGGTCACTATGGCCATAATCTTGTTGATGACATAGGGTTCATCTACATGGGCCAGAATATGCTGGCTTCCCGTTGGAGTATTCTGGACTATTCTGTCCATGGATCAGGCCTGTGCCTCCCCCATGAAACAGGATGGAGTCCAGACCACCATGCTGGCCTATCCCTGCAGCTGCTGCCACCCGTGTCCCACTATCTGAAGTCAGGATGCCAGCCCGCAGTATGTGACCAAGGCCCCCTGCTTGTGACCAGTCTGGTTGCATGCTGTGGGCCTGCATCCTAGCTTTGGAATATTGACAGCAGATACCAGCTGCAGTGATGGGCCGGTGTGGCAGTGTGGGCTCCTGTAGTCACTTGAGGCTGGATTCTTTTTCTGTCAGCTGAAACAGTTTTCCCCAAGTATTTTTAAAAAGTGGTGTAAAGGGCTTTACCCTGTTATGGTCCAGACCTTTGGCCTGGGGATAGGGCAGATTGCCTGGGGGGCAAAATGAGGCAAATGCCCTACATTGTTTGGACTGCAGGGCTCCAAGACAGAACCAAGATGGACTAAATAGGCCAACTAGACAAAGCCTTACACTTGTGTAACCAGCCAGCTGCACAAGTGGACCTCCTTGCACAAGTATTGCCCTGTGTCTATGGCACTCACAAAAGGATGTGTGGGCACAGTTCCACCCTTACCCCATCTGGATGTCTTCATTCACTTGCAGTCTCGTGGAATTACTCTGGCATAGTGTTGATCTGGTGCTTAGGAAGGTGTTGGCTTACAAATTCTAGATGAAAACTTTTACCAGGGCTAAGAACCTATAATAGGTGATATACTTCTATCACATGGCTACACCTCACATACTTGGGGTGTAGTCCAGTCATGCCAAGATGGCCAGATTCAACAAGAGTTTCGCATCCCTGAGCCATGCCAACCTCATTATCCTTTTTTGCTGTTGCTGAAGAATTGTTCTTTGTTTTTGGTGATTCACTGACTTAGTAAGAATGTCAGGCAAGTGAAGTAGAAAGTAAAGATCAGCCTTGGACAAAATAGTTTGGCAATGATGGATCTTTCCTCTCTCGAGCATAAACAAATTCACCCTGCAATCAAATTGAACCCACTTGAAAGATTTGCTTTCCCTTTGCAATACTAAGATCCTTAAATCATCAATATGTTTGCCAAGGAGTCCTCAAATATGGATACACTGAGGCACTGTGTCTGAACATATGTTTGCACTGCTGATGGCTGTAAACTATGATAAGTTTCTGCTGCATATTAATGGAATATTTATACATGGTAATTTACCAAGCACGAGTCATTTATCTAATAAAAATGTTAATTACAACTTCCAAGGTATATTTATTTACAAATTGCCATGGAATGTACAATAAAATATCATTCTTGCTTTTTTCCCCCACAGAAAATACTCCACCCCTCTTTTTAATGAGATTTCATCTGCAACAAGGATTTTAAAATATTGTATGACTAAAAAGCTGATCTATTGGTTTTATAAATTTCAGGAGAGTAAAGTGAAGTTCTGGGATATCTTAAACTACTTCAGACTGATACAGCACAATAGAGTTGTGCCTGAGAAAGAGAAAATGAAAGGATTCCAGGTAGATATTGAAGATTTGGTAAGGAGTAAGGAAAGCATGGTTTAAATTTCCTACTATAAAGAATTGGTTTGCTCTGGAGGAAGGCAGTCATCATTTAGGGTGCAGTCCTATACATACTTAGTATGGAACATATCTACATGAGCCAGGATATGCTGGTTCCCCACCACCATATCCTGGCTGTGGATCAGGCCCATTCCTTCTCTATGCCCTCCACAAAAAGAGAAGTCCTTGACCACATGCTGCAGGACTCCTGCTTTGGAGGCAGCGATGGCAGCCGGCAGTTGAAGCAACAGGCCAGCCTGCTGGAACAGACTCCTGGAGACATGCAGGGGCCAATCTGTTCCTCCCCAGCAGGAATGGATTAAACCAGGTATTATTTTAGAATATGGTAAAGGACCCAACACCATCTCCCCCCTCCTGTATGAGCCCCATATCTGCTCCAGGGCTGATGAAGACTGCCTGGAAGCATAACGGGGAAAAAAGCCCTGCATCATAAAGATTGCGGTCCTCTAAGATGGGGGCAAAATGAGGTAAATTGCCCATTTAGGAGATTTTCACACGGGAAAAATTATTCCCCAGGGAGATTGGGACAGAAACTGGGCTGTTCCAGTAGCAGTGTCCTGTTTTGCACACCCCCTTCCTTCTCGCGATCTCCCGAAGAACTTTCGTTAGTAAAAAATTATGGAACTTACCGGGAGAGAAATTGAAGCAGCATGGCAGGAAGACGACAGGAGATCGCGAGAAGGAAGGGGACGTGTGAAATGGGGTGCTGCTACTGGAACAGCCCCGTTTCTGTCCCAATCTCCCTGGGGAATAATTTCCCCATGTGAAAATCTCCATAGACAAGCCCTGAATTAAGTGGGGCCTACTTTAGAATAAACATATACAGAATTACATTGAAAAGAATGTGGCAAGTAAGTCATAAATAACTTAACTCCCATTGGTTTCAATAAAGTGTGGCTGCTTTTACCTAATTAATTTCAATGTGAAGCACAATCAACTTTCTCTGGATTCAACCCCAAGGTTAGTCCATGGTGATTAAACCCCTGAGTTCATGTAGAAATTAAAACTACCAAAAATGAACTCCATACTCCAGCTTCAGTGTGTTTAAGCATTTCACTTGTGAGACCAAAGTTCATAATTCAGGTGAAAAAGCAGAAGCTTATGATGTATGATGCATTTCTTCATAGTACAGAATTTAGTGAGTTGTGATTGTTTTGGTGTCAAAGTCACTATTAATAAATATCTGGAATGTTTTGGTTTTCACAAAGGAATTTTTCCTATGGGCATTCTAGGAGAAACTGCTTATCTCTGGCTGTTTAGGCAGAATGTTCCATGGTAATGACAGAAATGTACTATCCATTCTTGAGCTCTTGTTTTTTTGACATAAGAGATGGGTGTACCTTTAAATACAGGATCACTCAGTAAGCCAAATCTACAAAATGGTGCAATTTGCAAGCACACATGTGGTATAGCAGAAAACAATTTTAAAGGTTGGAGGAAAGGCACAGCAAATGTGCATAAATAAAAGGCTGCTTCCACACAATATGAACAGTGTTGGTACTTTTACCAGATTTGTACCTGCATTTTCGATAGATTCATACCATATCTCTATCTATCTATCTATCTATCTATCTATCTATCTATCTATCTATTTTTTTCTATCTATCTATCTATCTTTAAAAAATGTAAATAGGTGCAGAGTCATAGTTGCCATTGTTTTAAAGGGGTCTCATGCCATACTGAGAGCACTTGAATGCCGAAACCATGAAAATATGGTAGAGCCTCTCTTCTGGACAGCACTGGTCTTTGAACCATTGATCTCCTGAACACGTAGAACTTGCCTCAATTCAGGACATGAAGCCTGAGAACATATGGGTGGTAAAGGTCAATAGAGCAATAGTAGAGTCTCTAATGGCATTTCATTGCTTTCAGCAAAGAAAGATTTCATCCCTACCTTTCTGAGATGAAATGCAAGAACACAAATATGTTTATTATGCCTGTATTCATCCTGTACTTGGCCACATTTAATTCCAATTGGGCTTCCTTTCCCTCCATCTTTGGTCAGTTTGGTTGAATTTCACACATGGGGACAGATTCAATTGTTCATAAGCTTGTGGAGTCTGCAACATGCATGGCTATTAAGTGCAAGATAGCCCTCTTTGGTGAGATTATATCAGCTATTAGGTCTAAATTGGTGTCATGCAGGCAGACCTCATGGAAGAAACAACACAACAGTGATTTCTTCCATATGAAACTGGTGCTTGTGGTGTGACAGGGGAAGACGCATTACTGAAAATGTTCATTGGCCAAGAACATCCTCTTGGTGGTCATCTGAGGGATGCAGAGTCACTGCTATTTTAACAGAAAAATATTTGGAAAATTAGAAGGAAGCAGATTGATTGTTGTGTGACCCGTGAATGACTTCTAGCAGCACCATGGATGGCAGTGTGTGTGTGTGTGTGGATGGACAGGTAAGGGAGGAGATAGCTGAAGTCAAGGGTTGGATTCTGAATGATACAACAAGGATTTCCAACAAGTTAGTCCTAGAGGCTGTTTCTTGAGCTCCACTTTGAACAAAAATATTTTTGGACTGGCACAGTCAAGGCCCTTATAAGGGCAGCAGCCCATTTCATCATTTATATGAAATTGTCAAATATAATGATAATCTGAGAGATCTACCAGAGGTCAAATAATTTACCATACGAGCCACATAACACCTTTTCATACCAGCTCATTTTAATACAGCATCCATTTTCATAGGTTACAGTTTACTTCCTCAGATGCAGAAGTGGAACCATAGGCTATATGGGAATGACAAAGAATGTGTAATTTAAAAAGCAGCCTCAATTCTGGAGCATATAACCTATGTGAATAAACACTGTGAAACAAATCACAATTTCTGTAACATGAATGTAGAGTTTTTAGACATACTGGCAGAGCTTTTGCAAAGCTAAACAGATATAGAGTGCAATACCACCTTGAAGTTTTATTAGCTGGCCTTATAAAATCTCCCTCTCCCCCACCCACTCTCTCTCTTTCTCTGTGTTTGTAGTCCAGTGCACTGTGTTTTATTTCTTAGGGTTGTTGAGCCCTTGTGACTCTGCTGGGATTTATTGTTTGGCTCTCTTTTTTAAACCATGCCTATAGAGTATTATGGGTTAGCTGCCCTGATGCCATAAAACTGCTATTACTGCTACTAAAACTTGGTCTCAATGTTTTGACAGCTCCTCCAAAACTTGAACTGCTGATGAGATTCATTCATCCAGGGCTGTTGAGCAAACAAAACTAGGGTTCCCTTCTTCATTCTAACAATTTATACTGACTTGCATTATTCATAGGGCCTTTTCTGACCACAGGCCTCCTCCGTACTACCCACAGCCATAAATTCAATATTTCCACCCAAGCTGTGTTCCACTGTTATCTCACTTATTTCAACATGGGTATTGTCCCCTTCCAACATTGACTTCTTAATATAAGAAGTAATATGTTTGATGAGGAGAGGTTGTTGTACATGTGGATGCTCTCCACTCAAGTCAGAACCCTGGTGGGTCAGGGATATTGCTATCATGGCAAGCCTTCATGCAAACAGGAGCATCTCCATTTTAGGCACACCAGTTTCTACATGAGAAAAGCTACAATGGAGAGGGTGAAGTTTGGCACTCCCCTGTTCCAATGTGAAAGGAAATGTGGTGAGTACCACATGAAAGGATTCCAGTGACATTTGAATCCATCAAGCATGTTTGCCAAAGATTCCTGTTTCTCTTCTTTACTTGTTGTCTCAACTGCTAGGCCAGAGGCTGCTTTCATTACTCAGGAGCCACAGATACTCAAGGAACTGGGACCCTAGATAAGAAAATAAGGACTGGAAGAGTTGATTGAAGGAGTGCCAAAGGATGGTCCTATGGTGATACCTCCAAGTAGGACTGTATATTTTTGCCTTTAAATTGGGGTGGTTAATGTATAGCCCTGGATTACAGCTTCTGTCTGCTTAGCCTGAAGAGATAATGGGAGTTGCAGGCCAACATCTGATGGGCCACAAGTTGCCACCATTCTTTTAAGGAAAAACAAGTTAGGACCCTCATCTTTCTACTCACAGATGGCAACAAATCACTTTTGAGAACCCTGCTTTGTGGATCATTTGTTTCCCATTCTTATACTGAGAAAGAAGTCAAACTTTGGGTCGTTAAGAACCTACTGCGTGTGACTGATATGTGCTGTGCATATTCATTAGTCAGATACATATTTCCATGTATTGGAATGTATTATATGTTGATGATAGACAGATATGCTCTCTGTCTATTACCTGCTGTAAGTAATGAAAACCTGATTTCCTTAAAAAAAAAAACCAAAAAAAACCCAAAGCTACTGCTGCATTTTTAAGCCTTCATAATTTCTTTTCTGCATAAGACAGGACTTCCGAAATTATGATGTCCTTGCTGTGCTGCAAAGATAGTTGAGGGTAAAATATTTCAAAGGCAATTTTAATGAAAGAGAAATACTGACAGAGAGAACACAGTGCATTGTGACACAGTAGTTCTGTTCAATTTTATGTTTAAACTAAGGGGCTGATCATAATTTATTCTGTCAAAGAAGTGACCTATAAGTAAAGAAGAGGGAAAAAATATTACTTGATGATTAAAGGCTCTAAGAAGTATTCTCTATAGTTATGTCAGTGCTACATAATGCAGTGTGTATAACAGAAGCCAAAGTGTTTGAAATTTCTCCTAATTATGTGTGGACTCCAGACTGTGAAGTCTTGAGGGAAGGATACAGTGCATTCCAATGATAGGACATTGTAGCAGACATCCAGTTGACAACCTTCTGACTGGGCAGTCGATATATATTAGAAATACAGAATGCATAGCGCTGAGGTGGCAGTAAGGGGTATACCACACTCTCCAATATTTTACAGATAAGTATGGTTCTGTGACACTAGTTCTTACAATGATTACTGTCAGGAGTTAGAAACTTAACTCCATTATAAAATGGCCAAACAAACTGCAGAAAGTCATGCCTAGTCAAAATGGCTGACTCCATGAACTGCCTAGTCTCCTTTAGCTACAGAAGGAGGGTTCTTATCAGTGTGTAAGATTAGGTGATTGAGTACGCCAATGCCCTGTAACTGTGTATATGGGAGGGCTCAGAGCAGAGCTCACTTCTCTTCTTCCTGTGAATGCTGAGGTCTGGTGAAGCAGTTTCTCCTTGGATTGTAAATATTTGTATATATTGCAACTGTTTGAGTTTGAAGATAAAAGTGCCTCCTGCTTATTTGGATGTCAAACACTCTGTGTATAAGTATTCTTGGGAGCGGGTTGCTACTGAGTCTACTGAGACAGTTTTTGGCTTCTGCATGTCCTATCATTCCTTGACAATTACCACTAAGATTCAGTGTCTTTCCTGAATGCTGGGGATTTTATCAATACACTTTACAGCAGCCAGGTCTACACTGGCTTCAGGAGTGTGCTAATTCTACATTGGTTTACTAGAGTATGCTAGCTGATAACAGTTCTTCTTTTAAAAAAGAACTTAACAAAATTTAATAGAGATCTTTCATTTCACCATGGAGTTAACTATAGTTTTGGAATACCTGCAGTTCAAAACACATTGAGCAACATTTACTGTTTGGATAAATAGAAGGGAAGTAATACACTGGCACTTTCTGTCCATGCGTGTGCCTTTTTATACACATGAACTGTGGAGGATGATGCATTCTTTCTCTTAGATTATTTATTTGTTTATATCCCACCTTTTCCCCCAGATCTAGACTCAAAGCAGCTTACAAAAATTAAAAAATACATTGTTAAAAATCCACCAGATGCAAAAGTTAAAACAAGATTAAACAATCAAAAAAATTAAAACAAAGTTAAAACATACGTCATTAAAACACACATACACGTATACCAATTAGCACTATTAAGTGCATTATGTAAGATGACCTTATATAGCCACTCATCCAATGCCTGTCAGAATAGAAAAGTCTTTACTTGTCTGCAAAAAGAAAGTAGGGAGGGTGCCAGTCGGCAGGGTTGGCTTAACCATACCACCAAATTGGTATCTGTGGGGGGCCTCACATAGCCAGAGGGCCCCACCCTGACCATCCTAACCCTCCTCCTGAAAAATCCTCCTGCTGGCTTTAAAACACAACAACAGCATCTCCCAAACTAGAAAGAGAAAGAGAAAGATGGAGCTTTCTTTGTGTGGCTGATTCTGGAGGGAGTTTGCTGCTCCCTTGCCCCCTCCTCCCAGGATCGTCAAAAGGCAAGTCAGCCAGGCATGTGTTGGAGAGGGGTGAGTGTGCGCGTGGGGGGAGGCATCTCTTTCCTCCTCTTTCTTCCCTGCTCTCTCTTCAGAAAGGGCTTCTTTCTTTCTTTCTTTCTTTCTTTCTTTCTTTCTCTTTCCCTCCCTTCTTTCACAGTTTTTATCCCCCCTGTTTCTCCCTTCCTTCCTTCTTTCTTTGCCTTCCTTCTTTCTGATTTTTGTCTCTCTCTCTCTCCTTCCATCTTTCTTTTGTTCCTTCCTTCCTTCCTTCCTTCCTTCCTTCCTTCCTTCCTTATAGATCCCCTCCAGCCCATCTTTCCAGCTGCTCTTAACACGTCCTGGTTTCTCTCCCCTCCCTCCCTTTCCCCCCTTGGTCTTCAGCTTCCTCTCCTTGCTGCCAACTGAGTTCAACCTGAAAAAGGAATTTGTGTGTTTGCCTATGTGCCCTCAATTCATTTCTGACTAACCTATCATGGCGTTTTCTAGGCAAGGTTTCTTCAAAGGGGGGTGTGACTTTGACTTCCTTTGAGGCTGAGAGAGTGTGACTTACCCAAGGTCAGCCAGTGGGTATTCATGGCTGAGTAAGGATTCAAACCCTGGTCTCCACAGTCATAGTGCAATGCTGAAACTTCTACAACACTCTGGCTCTTTTAACAGAAGAATATAAAGAATATAAATAAAAAATTAAAGTAATATTACTGGGAACAATGGCTTTATTGTTGTCACTAAAACACCAGTATCCCATTAGTGTTATGCGAGAGCCATTGGGCTAAGCAGGCTAAACTTTTTCTTTACCAGGGAACCCCTTTAAATATCTTTTGTTGCCCCAAGACTTAACTCAAGATTTAAAACCCTAATAATAATAGCTAACAACAAAAACAATACAATTACACCATCCATTAAACTTTCCCTCAGAAGCACTCTTGCTTCTTCCTGCATGTTTGTGGCTGGAGTGGATTGAATGGCAATGTGCAGGCCAAGCCAGCCAGCCAGCCTTTGCCTTTGTTCCTGTCACATGGCTGCTCCACTACAGGGAGGAGGTGGGCCAAGCAGCCTTCAAGCCTTTGTGGGCCCCCTGTAAGGACATCACAGACCCTAGGTTAAGAACCACTGGGCTAGATAGAGAATGCTGGAAAAGGAACAATGCAACCAGACTTTGAGAAGGGTGCTGGCAGGGGATTCTGGAAGGTGTAATCCAAGAGTAACTTTCCCAGGCTCTGAATGCAGCCTAGAATCATAGAACCATAGGGCTGGAAGGGACCCCAACAGTCACTCGATCCAATCAGCTTCTGCCCTGCAGGAACACACAATCAAAGCCCTCACGACAGATGGCTATCCAGCCTCTGCTTAAAAACTTCCAAAGAAGGAGACTCCACCACACTCTCAGGCAGTGCATTCCACTGCCAAACACCTCTTACTGTCAGGAAGTTCTTCTTAATGTTTAGATGGAATCTCTTTTCCTGGAGTTTGAACCCGTTGCTACATGTCCTAGTCTCTGGAGCAGCAGAAAACAAGCTTGCTCCATCCTCACGATGACATCCCTTCAAATATTTAATATGGCTATCATGTCACCTCTCAACCTTCTCTTCCCCAGGTTAAACATACCCAGCTCCCTAAGCCGCTCCTCATAGGGCTTTATGGCTTCCAGACCTCCCACCATCCTTCTCAGTATCTTTTTTGAATTGTTGTGCCCAGAACTGGAATCGGTATTCCAGGTGAGGTCTGACCAAAGCAAAATGGAGTGGTACTATTATTTCCCTTGATCTAGACACTATACTCCTATTAATGCAGCCTAGAATTGCATTGGCATTTTTTGCTACTGCATCACACTGCTAACTCATGTTTAGCTTGTAGTCCATTCTTTCTTTTTTTTTGAGTAAATGTACACCATTACGTTAATTGCTAATTAACAAAAATATTATGTTAGTGCTTATAGTATAGTTTTTAAATTAAATTATTTGTGGCAAATTATGTAATACAATAGCCCCCCCCCCTTATCCACTGGGGATTGGTTCTGTTTGATTGGTTCTGTGTGATTCTGAAAACTGTGGATAATAGTGAACGGCATTGAAAATAATGGGACTTTGGGTTTAAAATACCATAGAGTTACCTTGGAGGGCCTAGAAAATGGCTAGGGAGGACACATTTTCTAGGAAGACTCTATGGCAGGTGTGCTGTTTTGTGTCCCCTGGATAATGGATCCATGGATACGGTGGTCCTACTGTAATCTGAACATCCTGTACTGTGAATAGGATAGGTTACATTGACCTGAGATAAAGATAAAGCATTGTAGGGGCCCCAAAAATTCCTTAAACTGGCCCTGCCAGTCGGACTTCTCTGGGAAGAGAATTCCAGAGTCTGGGGGCAGCAACTGAGAAAGCCCTCTCCCATGTTCTCGCCAGATGTACCTGTGAGGGTGAGGGGACAGAGAGAAAGGCCTCCCCAGCAGATTGCAAAGCTTAGATTGGTTTGTAAGGGAGAAAATGGTCCTTCAAATAATCTGGAACTGAGCCATCTAGGGCTTTAAAGGTTATATAAGTAACACTTTGAATTGTGCCCAGAAATGGATTGGTAGCCAGTGGAGCTGTTGCAACAAGAGAGTTTTGTGATCCCTGTGCTCAGCTCCATTACCAATCTGGCTGCAGCTCTTCAGACTAGCTGAAGTTTCAGAACATTCTTCAAAGGCAGCCCATTATGGTAATCCAACCACAATGTAATCTGTGGCCAGATCTGATGCCTCAAGGAATGGGTGAAGCTGGAGCACAAGCTTTAACTGTGGAAACATACTCCTAGCCATTGCTGGAACCTATGCTTCCAGGCTCAGAGTTGAATCAAGGAGCACACCCAAGCTGCGAACCTTCAGGGAGAGTGTGACCCTATCCAGCACTGGCTAAATCCCTATTGCCTGATCTACCTTTTGACTGACTAGGAGCACCTCCATCTTATCTGGATTAAGTTTCAATTTGTTTGCCCTCATCCAGTCTTTTACTGATGACAGGCACCAATTTAGGACCAAAACAGCTTCCTTGGCTTGTGGTGGGAAGAAGTAATAAAGTGGGTTATCTTCCGCATACTGATGGCACTGAACCACAAAACTCTGGACAACCTCTCCCAGAGGTTTCATGTACATGTTAAATAGCATGGGGGACAGAACCAAACCCTGAGGACCCCAAAGGACAATGGCCAAGGGATCAATGAGGAGTCCCCCAGCACCACCTTCTGGGTTGATACCTCCAGAAGGAATGAAGCCAGTGTAAAATAGTGCCTTCAAGGCCCATCGCAGCAAGGAGACATGGAAGGATACAATGGTTGATGGCATCTAAAGCCACTGAGAGGTCTAGAAGAACCAACAGGGACATACTCCCCCTGTTTAGCTCCCAGCATAGGTAATCCACAAAGGCAACCAAAGCCATCTCTGTCCCATAAGCAGGCCTGAAATGCACCTAGATAATCTGTTTCATCCAGAAACCCCTGGAGCTGAGAGGCCACCACATGCTCCAGAAATTTGCTTTAAAATTACATGTTAGAGACTGGGTGCTAATTATACAGAATGGTAGGGTCCAGGGATAGTTTTTGTGGTTGTTGTTTTAGTAATAGTTTTACAATGGCCTCCTTCAGGCAAGGTGGAACTCTGCCTTCTTTTAGCAAGGCATTAACCATTCCCTCTACCCACTCAGCAAGTCCCCCTCTAGCATTTTTTAAAACATCAGGCAACAATCTATTACACATGTGGTAGCTCTTATGTCCAAAAATCCTGCCCACATCTTCAATTTCCACAAATTGAAGAGTATCCGTTGTCACTGAAAGATAAGACACTGAAAGATCTTATCAGGAGGGCTTTAAACTGAGTTGTGTGGGGGAAGGAGACAGTATTCATGAGGACAGGAGTTCATCAAGTGCTGGAGAAAATGGCCCAATTGTTATACAGACAAGGCAAATAGTACAAGAACCCAACAGTGGGAGGAATAAAACCTTTAAGAGACAGATGGGGGAATGGCCCATGGTCTTAGATGTCCCTATACTAATGCACAGAGCATGAGAAATAAACAGGTTGAACTTGAACTCTTAAAAGCAAAACAAATATGATATAATAGGCATCATTGAAACTTGGTGGGATGAGTCTCATTCTTGGAATGTATTAATAGAGGGTTATAGCCTATTTCAGAAAAATAAACCAAACAGGAAGGGTGGTGGAGTAACATTATATGTTAAGGATGTGTACACCTGTGAACAGATCCATGATTTAAATCCTGGGAGCCAGGTTGAGAGCATCTGGATAAAAATTAAAGGAGAGAGAAACAGCAGGGATATCATTCTGGGGGTCTACTACAGACCTCCAAGCCAAACTGAGGACTTGTATGATGCCTTCCTGGAACAGATGACTGCACATTCAGAAAAGAGAGATGTAGTAATAATGGGGGATTTCAAATATTCTGATATTTGTTGGAAGTCCAACTCTGCCAAGAATATAAGGTCCAACAAATTCCTCACTTGCCTTGCAGACAGTTTCATTGTCCAGAAGGTGGAAGAGGCAATGGGGATGATCCAGTTAATGGTGTGGGAGTGGTGGGATCCTTAGGGAGGAGTGGCCATGTTCTCCTGGAGTTTGTTATACAGAGGAAAGGAGAAGCCAAGCATAGTCAGACATGCATTCTAGACTTTAAGAAAGATGATTTCAGAAAAGATAAGGAATTAGTGGGAGTGATCCCATGGTGAGAAATGCTAAAAGATAAAGGAGTTCATGAAGGATGGGAGTTTCTCAAATGTGAGATATTGAAAGCACAACTTCAAACAGTTCCAATGAGGAAGAAAAAGGGGAGGTGTCTAAAGAAACCAGGATGGATGTCAAAAGAACTTTCACCTGAGCTAAAACTTTAAAAAGACATGTACAAGAAACGGAAAAAGGAGGAAATCACCAAAGAATAATTCAAACAAATAGCCAGCTCATGTAGGGGGAAAATCAGAAAAGCCAAAGCACAGGTGGAGCTCAGACTTGTTAGAGAGGTTAAAAACAATAAAAAGGGCTTTGGGCGGTATGTCCGTAGCAAAAGGAAGAACAAGGAAATGGTAGGACTGCTGAGTGGAGAAGATGGTGAAAGGCTAACAGGGGACAAAGAAAAGGCAGAACTACTTATCACCTTCTTTGCTTCAGTCTTCTCCCAAAGGGGGAACAGTGCTCAACATAGGGAAGATAGAGCAGATGATGAGTAGGGGAAATATAGCACAATTGGTAAAGAGCTAGTTCAGGAATACCTGGCCAGTATAAATTAGTTCAAGTCTCCAGGGCTGGATGAACTTCATTCAAGGGTGTTCAAAGAACTTGCAGAAATAATCTCAGAACCACTGTCAATAATCTTTGAGAATTCCTGGAGAACAGGAGAGGTCCCAGAAGACAAGAAGAATGTTGTTCCTATCTTTTAAAAGAGGGGTGAAAGAAGACCCAAATAATTACCACCCAGTCAGCCTGACATCAATACTAGGAAAGATTCTAGAGCAGATCATTAAACAGACAGTTTGTAATCACTTAGAAAGGGATGCTGTGATCACAAATAGTCAACATGGATTTCTCAAAAACAAGTCATGCCAGACTAATCTTATCTCTATTTTTTGTAGAGTTACCAACTTGATAGATGAAGGGAATGCTGTGGATGTACTGTATCTTGATTTCAGGCTTTTGACAAGGCCCCCCATTATATTTTTGCAAAAATGTTAGTAACCTGTGGGCTAGACAATGCAACTGTTAGGTGGATTTGTAATTGGTTGACTGACCGAACCCAAAGGGTAGTCCCCAATGGTCCCTCTTCATCCTGGAGAGAAATGACCAGTGGAGTGCCACAGGGTTCTGTCCTGGGCCTAGTGCTATTCAACATCTTTATCAATGACTTGGATGAGGGAAGAGAGGGTATGCTTATCAAGTCTGCAGATGACACCAATTAGGAGGGGTAGCTAATTAGGAAGACAGGATCAGAATCCAAAATGACCTGAACAGATTAGAAAGCTGGGCTAAAACTAAAAAAATGAATTTCAACAGGGAGAAATGTAGGATACTACACTTGGGCTGTAATAATGAAATGCACAGATATAGGATGGGTGACACATGGCTTGAGGGCAGTACATGCGAAAAGGATCTGGGAGTCTTAGTGGACCATAAGCTGAACGTGAGTCAGCAGTGTAATGCAGCAGCTAAAAAAGCCAATGCGATTCTAGGCAGCATTAATAGGAGTACAATGTCTAGATCAAAAGAAGTAATAGTGCCACTCTATTCTGCTTTGGTCAGACCTCACCTGGAGTACTGTGTCCAGTTCTGGGTACCACAATTCCAGAAGGATATTGAGAAGCTGGAATGTGTCCAGAGGAGGGCAACCAGGATGGTGAGAGGTCTGGAAACCATGCCTTATGAGAAGTGGCTTAGAGAGCTGGGCATATATTGTCTGGAGAAGAGAAGGTTGAGAGGGGGGACATAAGAGCCATGTTTAAATACTTGAAGGGATGTCATACTATGGATGGAGCAAGCTTGTTTTCTGCTGCTCCAGAGACTAGGACACGGAGCAATGGGTTCAAACTACAGGAAAAGAGATTCTCTCCTAAACATTAAGAAGAACTTTTTGACAGTAAGAGCTGTTTGGAAGTGGAATACACTGCCTGGGAGTGTGGTGGAGTCTCCTTCTTTGGAGGTTTTTAAACAGAGGCTGGATGGCCATCTGTCAGGAATCATAGAATCATAGAATTGTAGAGTTGGAAGAGACCACCAGGGCCATCCAGTCCAACCCCCTGCCACTCAGGAAATCACAATCAAAGCATCCCCGACAGGTGGCCATCCAGCCTCTGTTTAAAGACCTCCAAGGAAGGAGACCCCACCATGCTCTGAGGGAGTGTGTTCCACTGCTGAAACATTCTTACTGTCAAAAAGTTCCTCCTAATGTTGAGGTAGAATCTCTGTTCCTGGAGCTTGCATCCATTGCTCCTTGTATGAAGAACGGAAAGAGAGAAGAGTTCATATTCATCTACACAGTTTACTTCAGAGATGGAGCGAGACAGTGCTTACTGGTGTTCTTCTGCCAATTTGTATCAGATCTTGTAAGGATTTTGGATTACTACTTCATCCACCCACCTTTTTGTGCCTTTGCATCTTCTTATTCCACAGACCCCCTATGCTTTGATTGTATATTCCTGCACAGCAGGGGGTTGGACTGGATGGCCCTTGAGGCCTCTTCCAACTCTATGATTCTATGATAAGCAGGGGCCAGAGTTACATCCACCGGATTTGTCTCAATTATAGCATCTAAATTATAGCACTTCTAGAGTGGAAGTGAGTAATTTTTTTCTGTAAAGTACTAGGCAAGTTGTTCGCAGCGGGCTGTTGAGTGATCTGGATTTTCCTCTCTTGGCACCACATGTAAAAGAGCCTTGACCACTTGAAACGACTCTGCTGGCCAGCTCCTTGCACATGCAATAAAGGCAGAAAAGAAATTTGCCTCTACTGCCATAGAGTAGGGGCTCAGATAAGCTTTCGCCTATGTTCAGTTGGATATATTTAACACATATAGATCCAAATAAAGTTCATGCCAAAGGAATCTAGTAGTTATTCAAATCAAACAGACACTCCTGAAGCACCTCCCCTCCCTCCACACATAGCAATTTGGGACTACTTTCCCATGTTGCAATGAGAATGTCCATTTATCAGTCTTGGCCCATTGGGTGGATTTTCCCCATTTGATTGCTGAGTTATGTTAGAACAGACTCTCACAATCAGCTCCTACATGGTTGCTCTATTGACACCTAGTCATAGACATCATGGAACTGTGCCATGCATAATGTTGGATGGGTCCATGAAGAACACTCAGCAGATATATATATATATGTTTGACTAATGAGAAATGCAGAACATTTCAAAACTCTTAGTTACCTTGCATAGTAAATGAGCTCTGTATAGGGATGGATGAGAGTTTTGTTTGTTTCAATAAGAATTTACCGTTTTTTAAAAGAAAAGATGGAAATATATAGATTTGCTGATATTTAGCTCTGTGATTTGTCAAGTATGTTGAAGGAGGTAGAAAAAAATGTAAGATGGTAAAAAGCTGAAATAATTGCTCGAGCAGAATACCTCTTATATTGAAAGCTAGTTAATATCTTTTGTAATAATAACAATTACACTCTGTGTAAATGTTTGTTTCTATTTAAGTCATGTTAAATCTCATTAATGGGAAAGCAACTAATTCGCTATTCTAAGTGGTAACACACTGACTTTAGCAAGAACACTGTAGAAATTGTACTTTCAAGTAAACAAGTTTATTCCTCTGGAAATTGATAAAATTCATCCTGGTCGACAACTTGGAAAAGTAACCAGGGCTATGGTATTCTCTTTAATCTGCACATCATTTTTTTTTCAATGTTAAAGTTCCCAAGGCCACAGATGTCAGGACAGTGGTAACAAGAAGATGCTCAGAGTATGGGAACCTAGTTATAATGAAGAGGTAATAGCAGAATGGGGAAATATGGATGATGTCTCAGTTTGACATATCTGTGAAAAGTTTGTGACCATTCCAGATGAAAGACTGAAAATGTGAAGTGTTATTATGACAAGTGACTGACATGCACTTTCATGGAGGGGCTGCCAGGTAACAGAGTAATTCAAATTCAGTAAGCAAGCACAAATTAAATTTTCATATGGTAATAGAAAAATGCATTGCACATTCTTATTTTGCTTTTTCTTTAATTATAAGTAGTCAAAAGGCATTGTTTTCATTTCAGGAATTCTGTCCATTATGTACAGCATTCTTCATTAGCTGAGTAGACCTACAAAGACTTTGTGTATAAAGAATGTGGGTAACAATTGGGAAATTCTGTGTATTTCCCCTTCTAGAGCTTAACTCTGTAAAATCAGTTTTCAAACCAAGAATTCTCATTCAGATTTACTGCTGTGAAGTTTATACCACATTTACTATGCAGTGTTCTTTAATTTGTTTGCCTTCATAGCAGAGTTCAGAAATCGTTTCCCATTATTCCTATTGTCTCTCTGGCTTCTCTTCGCAAACGAAGATTCAGGAAGGACTCATCCCACGCTTTCTGCAAGCATGCTGATGACTAAGAAGGCCAATCCGAGATAGACAAGTCCAGTTGCAGAAAGCACAGCAGAAGGTCTCCTTGGGTGATGTTTCCGGGTTGTGTTTTTTTCTGCGTTGTCACTTCTCTTCAAGACTTGTTCGGTGTGACTTCTCAAATAAGGCTGCAGCATTGTGGATAGTGCGTCTCCATGCCTCCTGATGTGAGGCCAGGGCGGACCATTGTTGGTGGTCAATTTGGCCGAGCCTGAGGTGTTGTTTTAGGGAGTCCTTGTATCACTTTTTTGGAGTGCCCCTCTTACACTGACCCGTGGTGAGTTCACCGTAGAATACTATTTTGGGGAGGTGATGGTCCTCCATCCTAGAAACATGCCCTGCCCAGTGCAGCTGTGTTCTCAATATCATGGCCTCAATGCTGGTGATCCCTGCTTGCTCAAAGACAGCAACATTTGTCACATAGTCAGTCCAGTGTATATTTAGGGCTCTGTGTAGACAGCACTGATGGAAGCATTTGAGGAGTCGTAAGTGGTGGCAATAGATGACACATGTTTCAGACCCATAAAGGAGAATAGACAGTACAATGGCTCTATACACACTGATCTGTCACAGATCTTTCCTACTCACGGTGTCAAAGGCTTTGGTGAGGTCGAGAAATGTTACACAGAGACCCTTGTTCTGTTCTCTACATTTCTCTTGCAGTTTTCTAAGGGCAAATACCATATCTGTAGTACTCCTATTGGCTCTGAAGCCAGACTGGCTTTCAGGACAAAGTCTTTCTGCAATAGCAGGAACTAATCTGTTCAGGAGTATCCTTGCAAGGATTTTTCCAGCAATAGAGAGCAGTGTTATGCGTTGTGTCTTTTCTGCTATATTGATCCACCACTTGTTCTGCATGTCTCAGAGTTTTTGTTGAAGTTTACTACATGTGAGACAGAAAGCTGCTTTTCTTACATGGCAAGTTGGCTGGGCGAGGTATGCCTGGTGAGCAGTTCTCTTCTTTGCCAACAGCTCCTGCATCTCTTGGTTGTTTTCATCAAACCAGTCTTTATTTTTCGTGTGGGAGAACCCAAGGGATTCTTCTGCAGACTGGAGGATACTGTTTTTGATACGTTGCCAAAGCACTGTAGGAGAAGGATCTATAGGATGGTCTTCAAGTTTTGTTTGCAGGTTTGCCTGGAAGTTGTCTCTCATGGTAGCTCGTTGAAGATTGTTGACTTGGAGTCTCTTCCTTAAGATGCCACCCCTCTTAGATTTGAACTTAAGATGAAGATTTAGTTTACATCTGATGAGGCGATGATCTGTCTGGCATTCTGCACTGGGCATCGAAAAATTGCGAATATTTCTCTGGCAGACTAGAACATAGTCAATGAGGTTCCAATGTTTGGATCGGGGATGCATCCAGGTTGTCTTCAAGCTGTCTTTCTGCTGAAAGATAGTGTTTGTAATAGTCAGCTGTTGTTCTGCACAGAACTCTAGCAAGAGGCGTCCGTTATCATTGCAATTTCCAACACCATGCTTGCCTAAGACACCTTTCCAGGCTTCAGAGTTCTTTTCTACTCTGGCATTGAAGTCACCAAGGATAATAATTTTATCTTCTACAGGGGCTTTTTGTATGAGGTGGCGTAGGTCTGTGTAGAATTTGTCTTTCTCTACAGGGTCGGCTTGCATAGTTGGGGCATATATACTAAAGAGAACAACATGTGGGAGGCATAAGGAAATAATGCGATCAGAGTGTCCTATTGGCAAGGTTTTGAGTTTGGAGGCAATGGAGTTTTTAATCATGAAGCCTACTCCTGAAAGATGTTTTTCGGTTTTGGGTTTGCCAGACCAGTAAAGTGTGTAGCCGGCGCCGTGTTCTTTAAGGCTGCCTTCCTCATGGAGACGAACTTCACTAAGAGTAGCGATGTCAATATTAAGTCATGATAATTCATGGGCTATTAGAGCAGAACGATGCTCAGGCCGTCCACTATCTTCAGAGTCTCTTCAGACTCTGAAGATTCCTATTGTACAAGTAGATCAAAATTAAACATCCCCATACAGTGAGTTACACTGGGCCATGGGTGGTTTCAAAGTATCACTGGATTGCAAGCATGAAACCAAGCACGTTTGAACAGTCCAAGGATTAAATTGGAAGTGCAGATCCCTGAACTGAGTAGAATCAGCAAGCAGCAGCACAAGTCAATTGTCTGAGGATCAAGCCAGAAGTCAAGATCAGAGTTACAGAGTAGGTCTATGTGCAGTAACAAAGGGCAACTGCTGTTGACCTGGCAATATTTCTAGGTGTCTTCAAGCCTCTTATGTGTGTATGTGTGTGTTTTGGTGAGAGCTGACTAATCAGATTAACTCTGGAGCCAGGACTTGCTTTGGAAGAGAAACAATCTAGATGTTCGGGTGGCCATGTTTTAGGCCATTATTTTGGCTCTACAACAGAGGATGGAAGTGATGAGTTGTGTCAATCAGTGATTGAAGACCTACAGTTAAGATGGAGGAGTGGGGAACCCTGAAAAAATGAGGGATCAATTTTTTCCCCCAGCTTGCTTCCAATGACAAATTTGGGAGAATATTTATTTTCTTTTGTAATAAGGAGATGCTTATTTAGATAAGCACAGCATGCCAAGGAATGCATAGTATAAAGGTTCATATGTAAGACATATTCAAAATGTTGTGAAGTAATAGATAAGATGGTATCACAAGCTCGACCTCTAGGAAATTAAAGCTTTAATCATATCCCTATTTGTCTGGGAAAAATCCAGACTGAAATCACTGGGACTTATTTCTGAGTAGATATGTCCTCGAGCGCTTTCATCAGCGCTGTCTATGCACAATCCTAAATATACACTGGACTGACTATGTGACGAATGTTGCTGTCCTTGAACAAGCAGGGATCACCAGCATTGAGGCCATGATATTGAGAACACAGCTGCGCTGGGCAGGTCACGTTTCTAGGATGGAGGACCATCGCCTCCCAAAAATACTACTCTACGGTGAACTCGCCACGGGTCAGCGTAAGAGGGGCGCTCCAAAAAAGCGATACAAAGACTCCCTGAAACAACATCTCAGGCTTGGCCAAATTGATCACCAACAGTGGTCCGCCCTGGCCTCACATCGGGAGGCATGGAGACGCAATATCCACAATGCTGCAGCCTTATTTGAGAACTCACGACGAACAAGTCTTGAAGAGAAACGACAACGCAGAAAGAATCACAACCCAAAAACATCACCCAAGGAGTCCTTCTGCTGCGCTTTTTGCAACCGGACTTGTTTATCTCGGATTGGCCTTTTTAGTCATCAGCGCGCTTGCAGAAGGCGCGGGATGAGTCCTTCCTGAATCTTCGTTTGCGAAGAAAAGCCAGAGAGAGAGATGTATAGGAGTATACAGCACAAGTAGCAACAATCCAGTGGTGCCACTGGGTGGGGTAGGGGGTCAGAGAGGCTGAACCGCATCAAGTGACACCGTGGGAGGGGTGACACCAGCCTTAGTGAATCCTCAGCAACAATCCTCTTCTTCTAAAGTCCCTCCTGATTAACTTTTTCTCAGTCCACAGAGAATATGCACTTTCAAAATGAGCTAGGCCACACATGTGCCACATTAGAACAAGTCAAGATCCATAGTACAATAATATGACTTTGCTTCCTTTTTTTGGTTAATTTTCTTACCATTGAAAGAATATTTATTAGCTAAGTTGCTATAGATCCAATAATATTCTGCCAGGAAAAGGATCTCATATAGATACCAGATGTTCAGGAGAAACTGCCATTGTTCTAGTAATAGCTTAAGCCTTTCAGTCGTTTCGCTTGCATGAACTCCCAAAAATAAAATCAGCACTTACTTCAGGCTCATTACTCAATTGAAATAATTATTTTAATTCTTTCATACATAATACATAATGTGCAGCATACATTTCCATATCAAGAGGAATCTTGCTTGAGAAAAGGCTTCTGTTGCCTTGTTACCACAATATTTTCATTGTTACAAAACCGTAGGAGGTGTGTATGAAAAAGTTACGGCTGCTGAGCAACTATCACTGCACAATTTAATTTATAGGCTTAAAAATGGAACAATGACAACATCCAGTATCAACAATCACTGAGTAATTGCTGTGCTCTAGTAAGAGAATTGTATTCTGTAATGAAAATTATTCAATATAAGGTCTGTGATGTTGTATTAATTTTCTAAAATGTGTTTGATTTGAATTTTACTGTTTCTGTGGACTCCCTTGGATCTTTATACTATCATCACTGGAAGCCAACTGCTAAAGCACAATGAAGAGATTTCTTTCTTTCTTTCTTTCTTTCTTTCTTTCTTTCTTTCTTTCTTTCTTTCTTTCTAATAGGATGACCAATATTGAAGAATGTGATTTATCATACACACACACACACACACACACATATGCATATGTAGAGTAAGAATCCAAAATATACACGAAGCTACTAGATATTTTGTGTTGCATTTGACTTTGAAGGAGGTACAGCATCTTCATCTTCTCTAAGCTGTCACTTCTAAGCCAAGAATTTGTGATTTGCTACAAGAGTGAAAATAACAATTGCATATTGTGTTGCCGTATTTCATAATTATAATTATATTGTCTTATGATGGCTATATTCTTGGGTATCTTTGATCAAGGACAGGCTAGACAGTGAAAATACACCTCATAGAATTCACAGAAAATACTTTTTGACCCAATGAGATCCAAACGAGATTCATGGTATTCGGAAGGAGGGGGGGTAATAATGCCATATCCTGTGCAGGAAGAGCCTTCGCAGATTTTTGTGAAGCTTTTTAAAATAATGCATGGATATGAACATTATCATTTGTTTGGACATCCAATTTGGAATGCTGTGCATTCTCAACAAAGGTGGAAGTCAACAGAAGATTGGTCTGATGTGTGGGCAGGAGGAGGGTTTTCCAGCATAGAAGGGGCTGGAAGCACCACTTTTGCTTTTCGTACTATCAAGTCCTTGAGCAAGCAGGGATCACCAGCACTGAGGCCATGATATTGAGAACACAGCTGCGCTGGGCAGAGCACATTTCTAGGATGGAGGACCATTGCCTCCCAAAAATTGTCCTCTACAGTGAACTCGCCATGGGTCAGCATAAGAGGGGCGCTCCAAAAAAGCAATACAAGGACTCCCTGAAACAACATCTCAGGCCCGGCCAAATTGATCACCAACAATGGTCCGCCCTGGCCTCACATCGGGAGGCATGGAGACGCACTATCCACAATGCTGCAGCCTTATTTGAGAACTCACGCCGAACAAGTCTTGAAGAGAAACGACAACGAAGAAAGAATCACAATCCGGAAACATCACCCAAGGAGACCTTCTGCTGTGCTTTCTTTAACTGGACTTGTTTTTCTCGGATTGGCTTTTTTAGTCATCAGCGCTCTTGCAGAAAGCGCGGGATGAGTCCTTCCTGAATCTTCATTTGTGAAGAAAAGCCAGAGAGAGAGAGAGACTATCAAGTGTGCACTTTTTTTTTGCTGTGCAGAGGTGACCAAAGAGCTTTTTATAACCTTTGATTTACTAGTTAAAAAATATACTGTGCAGTGGTGATAACACGTGTGGAGAATAATAATGAGCTGTACTCTCAGCCACCATCTTGATTTGCAGGCATGGCTCTGTGTGCACCTCAAATGCAGATAGCACTGCATACTTTCAATTTTGCCAAAACCCCATAGAGACAAATTAGCGCTGCTGCAAATTTGCAAAAATGTGCACCAATCTGCATTATTTCTTGTTGTCTAGACAAGACCTAGGAGGCCAGATTACTAAGTATTTCAGGAATTAAGGCATGTGGCTTTAAATTATCATGGAGGTATTCTAGCAAGCCTGCTAAGAGCCCTAGGCTTGCTATGCTCCCAGACGATGCACTCCGAGCACAAAAGGCCCTGCCCATTTTTGTCTTCCATGCTACTATTGGTAAGGTGTGTCTAGGAATGTGAAAATCTCTTATTTTCAGTTTTATTGTATTTCTTTGAATTCTATCTGTATCTGTCTTCTCAACATTTTCTCGTAACAAGTTGTGAGACTTCCCATAATGAAATTCATATTCATTTCATATATAATACAGAAAGCAACTTTTTCCAAATCTGATAGCCTTGGTTTTTGGTTTTTGGTTTTTTTTGCAAACTGTCTTCTGATGTCATGAAAAGCAAATAGCAGGAGCCTCTGGTTGCCAACACACTATCCACCTGTGGATTATGGTGACTCTAATCATCAATTACAATGAAAGGTTGTCTTTGTAAAATGATGATTATAAAAAATCATCATCTTCATTGTTGTCATCATTTTCATCTTACCATAGTTTCTTTATTTTCAAAATGTATACATGAGATTGCATACACATGTTACATGGGTCTTTGGTCTTTATATGTAATCCTCCAGCCATGTCTGAGCATGTGTCCTATGAGACCTCAACTGACAGATGGTGCCAATGTTATTGTGGAGGATGACTGTTCATGAAGAGTTGCCTGGTTAAAAGGGGAGGGGGGGTTCCTGGGCCCTAGGCTATTCTTTGGGGAATCAAATGACCTTGAAAATATGTTAATTGGCCATCAGAAAGGACTGTTTCAGATTTATTTGAAATTAAAATATATCCTTCACAATTCTCCACCTCTATCTTTTTCACCTAGAGATTAGTGAGGCAGGAAACTGTGTATTCCCTCCAATATAGTAACATGGCAATAGACAAAATCTGACAAGTGAGTCTCATGAAAGGTGAGCATATATTATATTTGCCAGGATTTCTGTCACCACTTCTGTCCAGTCTTGGAAAACCACCCAGGGGGAAAAAACAACCATCCACAAAGTAGGGAGAATTATATGTTAGCACTGACTGTAAAATGTCTATAAATGATCATCAGAGAGTCAAGTACTTCTTAATGGCAGTGGTAATTAGTGCTAGCTAAATATTATGCTGATAACTCTTCTGAAATAAAACCCCATCTCCTGTGTGCCAGCACAGATATGTGCTGATGATATGCAATGCACTTACATTATCAAGAGCATCATTATGGCCTCGTAATGGTAACGTTGGAGATGTTACATATACTTAAATTTGTGATATGAATAAAGAATTTACTCATAATAGATTAACTTTCTATGATACCACATACCACACTGCTTTCAGAAACCTGGTCAGTTGACTGGAACTTTGTCTTTATAGTGCATTACTAGATAATTGATATGAAGGTTTCTGTTACCTAGAATTTAACACTAGGGAATTCTAGTTCTGACCCTTATTATACTCCATTTTATCGAACAATCCATACATCTTGTTGATGGCAAGGTTGCAGACTATATGGGCACATTGATCATTGAGGTAAACTGTATGAACTGGGTACTATGTTGTTCAGTCTAACTTTACACATTAGACAATTTGTTAGCTATGGGAGGACAGCAGATACTATTCCATATATATTCCAAGTTGTTATTACATATAGAGACAATGTATGGCAGAAGTCAGCATGTTGGCCCAGGAGTGGGAGTGTCAGTTTCACATTTCCACTTAGCTATGAAACCCACTAGGCAGCCTGCTGTCTAACAGCTTAATCTCTGTCATAGGTTTGTTGTGAAGATAAAGTGTAGAGAAAGTGTGAACCATGTATCCTGCTGTATACTCCTTGAAGTAAAACTGAAATGTAAATGTCATATCTAACATACTGTGGAAAGCTTCAAAGGTGGGCCTGAATCTTACATACTTGATTTCTCTCTCAAGATTGTCCTTTTCAAAATTGTAAGGAAAACTACAAAATTGTAAGAGGGTGAAATCTTAGCCTTAATAGTATATGTCCAATGCTAGTAATGTTGCTGGTATACTTAGAGTGATATGAATTGTTTTTATTAGAGTTTGGCATGGTTTAATGCTTGCAACATATTAATCATGGTTTTTTTTTGTTTTTTAAAAGAAATTAGGCCATCTAGTATGAATCTTTATGGAATACAGTCTTGTACAATTTTCTTAAACCTTAAACTGTGTAATTTTATCCTCATACCAATTCTATGAAATGGCACTAATTGACCCATGGTAACCTAGTTATTACCATGGGTGAGCAACCACTTATTATTGTTTTAACAATATTAATAAGTCATGGAAAACCATTTCATTAATATAGCCAGGAATAATCCTATTCTTGCTTTTTTTGCTTCTTCATTGTACACAAGTGATTGATCCATATGACATATAACAACATCTTAACTATGGACAAAATGAGATGACAGACTCCTACCTGGATCTTACCATTTTGGCAGCAGGAGTTCAGCATTTTCAATCTTATTTCTGTGATTTTTTTAAAAAAAATCCTGTGTAGAGTCTACATATGGAAAGCTAGCACATTGTGAGGAAGCCTAAGATAAAATCCTTATCAAGTTTGGTGATTTTTTTCTACATAAAGGGAGATCTTTTTTTCCTCTCTGTCTCTTTACCTCTCTCCCCTACTCCTCAACTTTTCATAAATGGGAAACATTCTGAAATGCAACCTCCCATCTGGAATCTGAAATGGGACAGTTGAGGAGAAACTCTACCATTTGATTCTACTAGACATTTATCCTCTACTTAGTATGCTAAGATCAGAGCATAAATCCAGACAATGACTAACACCAAAGTACTGTACTTGTAAGTTCTGGAGATGCTTTCCAACATCTTCTTGCCTCATTTGGTTCACACTCTCCTCAGTATTCAGAGGCATGTTTCCTGAGCAATTCACTGAAATGTGTGCCTTCCTTATTAGAGCCACTTTATGGGTTATTCAGGAAATGTATTATTTGGTTTGCATATCCCTTGTGCCAAGCCCTAATTATGCAGTATTAGCACCTTCTCTGAAAAGTTATCCTCTCACTGTTTTTTTTCTCCTGACCAGCTCACAAACACAGCACTCTAAGATAATTTTTTGCAATATTTGAACATTTTAATACTATCCTCATTAATTAAAAACAACCCAAATTAATTCTGAATTGCTCATTTTTCAACAAACAGGATAGCATCTAAATATTTAATTACACTGAATTGAGTTTTCTGAACAGGTGTTAGAAAGCCTGCGGGTGGCCTTGAAATTCAAGCAATTGCACTGTTCCTGAGCTTGTAGAGCAATGCATTTTGGAGCAAAATTACTCTCAGCACTATGTACTGATGACATTTCCAGGAGTGTCAATTCTTCTGTCACTTTGCAGTATTCTCCTCATGAGTGATGGACTGGACCCAGCAATCCAATTCTCTCTTAAATTCTTACATGTTCATTGCCAAAAGAAAAGAGAAAAATGATTTTCCTGCAATGGTCTGAGAAAGTGCTAGGCCTGTACCTCTGTTCATTTTGAATCTAAAGTGAACTAACGGTTCAAAATTTATCTCCTTACTTGCCAAGTATTATTACTTGCAACATGGGTTATCCTACATTACAGCAGGATTTTTTTTGTAAAACTCATATGGAGATATTATTGTTGTTGATTATAATGTTGTTATCATTTATTTATGCAGTGCTATCACTGGACATTGCGCTTTACAAGTAAAAGAACAACAATACAGTTTCCTGCCCTCAGGCTTATAATCTAATTAAGACATGAGACAAAAGGAAAAGGGTATGACAGTATGGGAAGGGATTTTAGGCAGTTCCTTCATTACTCAAAGTTTGTCTTGTTAATTGCTTGAAATTTTTTTGTTAAAACAAGAAAGATGTTATAACTTACTGCATTGGTTTGTGGTTGTGATTTTGTATTTTATTGTGTCTGTAATCTTTTGGCTGAAATGCAGCCTATAGTACCTCGATGGAGTTCCCATGGACGATAAGATTTCTAAAGTTTCCCTATGAAAGTGTGGAGAGACAGGTCTGTCCTAGAAGGAGATGATCTAGCTTAAGATGTCCTCTCTTAGCTCCCACAAAATCCTGTACAGCCCTCATCCTTCCAGTGCTTGAATTGCCTTTCACTTACAAATATAGAGTAATTTATTTGAATGTATGTGTAACCAAGCAAGTGTGCAGTTCCCAATGAAAAATGCTTGGAAGTGGGGCTACATATTTTCCTTGGATAGTGCAGAATAGTAACTAAATAAAATAGATTGATGCTGCTATCCTATCTACACTGAGGTCCCTGGGCTTATTTCTCAGGAGACATGCATCGGACTGTGCTGTAAAATACAGCATAATCCTCATTACCAGACTTCTAATATTGCTATCATACTATCCTCACCTCACCCTTCAAATCTTTAGATTTTCAACTTGAAAGAGATGTATGGAAATTAACTGTACATATGTTTGGCTGGAATCCTGTTGGTTAGACCCACTAAAGCAGACTTATAGGATCAGTTGTTGAAAGGTAAGTCAAGATTTAGGTAAATCCAATTGATTCAGTGGGTTTACTCTAGTCAGGATCAACAATAGGATTTAGATTACTTGTTTTAAATTGTCAGTTCCTAGACCCATTTCATATTTGCTTAAATGTGAAAATGACATATTTACTCAAAAACTCAGTTATATGCATGGAAGGCAAAAACAATGTGTACAATTTTTTGATTTCCCTTTCCAATAGTCCCATGGAAACAATTGTCTCAAAATTGTTGTGTATGTGTGTTTTCTTGCTGATGTAAATTTGGTATTCTATATGCTTATTTTGTCTTATTTTTGTGCTTCACCAAACACTCTGTGAGAGAAATAATTACCTACTACATGCCAACTCATAATAGCATCAGCTGGAGAACAATCACCTGCTGGACTCCACAGGAGTAAGTGGAATAATACAGGAACTAAAAACAAACAAACAAACATTCCCTATGATAGCAAGGTTTTTTGAAGGAGGATCAAGCCCTTAATACATTACCTATTGCATGGAATCTTATGAAAGCTGGGTGTTCATAGGAAATCTTCTTTTCCATGAAAATGTTATAGAATAGAATGAAACTAGCTGTACCCAGCATAACATATGCTGTTATAGTAGATTTGAAAGGTTCACACGGTTCAGCTACACACTATTCTTTTAGGAAAAAATATTGCATTTTTTTACATGTGAGTGGTGAGTGGCAGAGGGAGTGAGAGGAGGCAGGGGCCCTTGTGAAGCTGGGGGTGTAGATGCTGACTGAGTGGATTGTGAGGTGGAGAGGTAAATTGCATGTGGATGGTGATTGGCTGAGGGTGTGAGAGGAGGGGAGGGATTGGTTGGAGAGGAGGGAGGAGATGTTTCCTAAGCAGCCAATCAGTACACTGGGAAAGAAAACATACCCAAGCCTTTTATACATATAGATGATCTAGTGCACTGTTACACTAAATCTAATGTTATTCATACCTAGAATAGAGCCACTGTAATGAATGGGATTTGTTGGTTGCAACTAACAAGTCCCACCAATCTCTGTGTACCAACACAAAATCCTGCACATTCAGAAGACATAGAGCTTCCTATTGAAGTCTGGGCATATTGGTTTATGGCTGAGAGAGCCTCAGTAAGGAATGAATACGAATTTCATTTCTGTACATTTTTTATAAAAATGTACCAAAATTCACAAATTCCTTCATATTTAGGGTAGTAGGAACATGAGAGATTTTTTTTAATTAAAAAAAATCTAATGTAGAAGAAATGGAAACTGATTATTCCATCCACACACCAGATATTGAGTGCTTAGAACTTTAAAAAAAAATAATAAAAGAGGGTTTGAATCTCTGTGCATTCTTTCATATTATTGTTGAATTAAGGTCGACACTAGTTTTCCTGAAAGGTTGCTAATATTTAACATCTGTATGGTGGGCAGGTAGCATGTGGTGTTCTCCATGCTGGGAACAGCTGTACATATTGAATTTGGCTGGTGCAAATGGTGGAAGGAATTTGTTTCACTTCATTCTTGAAGAAGTGACCAAAATTTGCAAATTTCTTCATATCTGGAAGGGAAAGAGCTTGAGGAGTTTTAAAATGAAATGCAAGGAAAAGCAAACTGATCAGATTTTCCATCCCTGCTTCAGTTCGGCACTTGTATCTGAGGTATGAATATAAGTGCTGAAATAAACACTCTATATCTTTTATGCCAGGGAAAGTTTTATTGATGAACTCTGAAGCTATATTCCACATTTGATTTTACATTTGACAAATAACGAATGCTCAGATTCACACAATTCTAGCTCTCTTGGGATAAAAAGCCAGCAAATTTAACTACACCCCTCTCTCAATAACTTACATTAATAAACATTTTTTAAAATCTCATTTTCCTTGACTGTGAAATGAATTTAAATGAACATATTAAATAAGCAGATTTGCCAAGACGGATTTGGATTAGTTTCCAATTTCAACAATAGATTTTTCTTGCTTAGTTTGATGCCTCCACCCCTTGTTCCAGTGCAGCATTTGCTTCAGTGGTTTGTCATATGGACTAGTGTAGATTCCTTTCTGCTGATGGATAAACTGAAGCAGCACAACTCAACATAGGTTTGTTCAGAGGTAAGTCCTACTGATTTCAATGAAAGTTACTTCCAACCCTATGTCTATAAAGACTAGTCAAATCAGAAATGCAATTACTCCAAAGGTGGGATGGGTATCTTGCCACAAGATAACCAAAATACAACATAAGGACTTAAGATCAGAGAAAAATCCACCAGGGCCTATGTTTACCACAGTTGTGAAGAGATGGAGGCAACAGCCTTGTCCCCTTGGTGCTCCTCATCATCTTGTATTTGAGTGCCCTTACCTTGGAACTGGAACTTTTATGAATTGCCATTGACTGATAGCTAGCTATTAGTTGACTCTGGACTTGTATAGATGGGCTATTTACCCCATTTTGCCCCCATCTTGGAGCCCTACAGTCCAAACAACACAGGGCTTATTCCCCCATGCAGTCCTGATTATGCCCAGGGCAAAGAGTAAAGCCCATTAAAATGTTTCAGGGGAAAAAAAAAAACACTTTTGAGGAAAAAATGGATGGGGCCCCATACTCTGGCCCATCTCTGCAGCTGCCGCCACATCCATCTACATCACATTTTCTGAAGCCAGGAAGGAGGCCCATGGGCCTTGATCATGTGCTGCAGACACCCTTCCTGGCTTTGCAGAAGATGATGCGGATGGAAGTGGTGGCAGCTGCAGAGAGGGGCCGACCTGTCTATGTGGACTCCTGCCCTTTTTGTGCAGGTTAACAGGTGAGCAAAAGGCCTGATACAGGGCCAGAATATGCTTGTGGGAATCCAGCATATTCTGGGCCATGTAGATAAGCCCTAAAATCCTATATGTGCCTACTTAAAATTAAATCCTATTAAGTACAACAGGACTAACTGCCTAGGTGAGTTGATACAGGATTTCACTTTTGTACTTCTTGGATTTTTCTAACCCCCTTTCAAACCCATCTGGTCATGTGTCCTGACTGAGCAAATGCCCTGGTAAAAGTCAGACTGTTCTCTGCTTGGAGTACATAACTCTCTGTGGTTGTTTCTACCCTTGCATCTAGTCATGCCTCAAACATACTTGACATGTGGTGTGGATGAGGTCTCTTTCCCTCCAAGAGATGTACTGTGGGGAGCCAAGAAAGGGCACACCCTCTCCCATGTCATCATCAGTATGGACTGCCCAGGAAAACAGGAGGAACTGAGACAATGAAACTCAGTGGGGAATCTATCCTGGCTGGCTTAGAAGCTTCTGGGGGTTTCAAAAGAACCTCCATTTGCCTTGGGTTTAAAAAGTCTCAACACTCTCAAAGGGCCAGTATAAGAGGAACACCATCTGGTCCTTCAAGAAAATCATGGTCAATGTGGTGAATACGGTCAAATCCTAGGGTTTTTGCCCAGTTTGAATGAGTCCTAAGATAGTGGTTTAGATATTTACCAAAGGTAAATAACAAATGTTGGTGCAACTGTGCCCTTACAAGTAAAAGATAGCTTAACAGACAAACAGATGCATGCATACATACATATCTCTCACATACATCCCTTTGTCTGTCACACATACATAAACATGTGCGCACACACATATATGCATGGATATGTATGCCAGTTTTCAACAAGCAGTTATGGTTCCTTCACTTTAAACTAGATGTATCTATAGGAAAAAGCCTATCAGACACTTTGCTCTCTTGAATTTGGAACAGAATGATATATCAAAGCAATGTGCTCTATGAACAGACCTTTTTTTTATAAAAGAAAAGGTTATTACTGCTTGTTTGAATAGCATCAAAATGGATTTGCATTATAGCAGGAACTAACTGTAATATAAATAAAATTAGACTCAGATCAGGCTGAAATGACATTACATCCTTATTTCAGTTCCTTTATTAACATGCTATGCAAACACTCTCTTATCTACCTCTAAATTATTGGGCTGTATGTATGTGTTTGTATGTCTGTGAATTAACCAACAACTGAAGAATTTTTGGTGGTTACTGCAGCCTATTTTTGCAATTAAAATTCAGCAAAGATAAAAATGCAATCTGTTTTTCGGACATTGTTCCAGAAAACCCTATTATGCATTACAATTCATCAGTCTTGCAACTTTTAAGAAGGGTTCCCCCCCCCCGCCCAAAAAAGCTAGATCTCAGAAAAATGATGTCCATGAAACTTTTATTCCTTCCTTTATTCCTTTTTGCCAGGCTCTTCCCCCACCCCCATGTAGCCTTGATTAAATTTATTTATTTATTTATTTCATTTGCCTGCTGCCTTTCTCCCAAAATGGGACCTTCCATAAAACAACAGATTAAAAATGCAATATATGTAATTAAAATTTATAAAAATCAGTTTAAAACATATAAATCTAAAACATACCAGTTAAAAACAAGCCCTGCTGCTTGTATGTTAAAAGCCTGCTTGAAAAGAAAAGTATTTGCCTGCCAGCCAAAAGAAATCAGGGAGAGGGGCAGGCTAGCCTCCCATGGAAGGGTGTTCCAGATGGTGGGAGCAGTAACTGAGAAGGCTCTCTCTCAAGTCCTCACCAAGCAAGCTTGTGATGAACGTGGGACCAAGAGAAAGCCTCCTCCTGATGACCTTAGGGCTCTGGCAAGATTGTATCAGGAGATCCGGTCTTTCAAATAGTCTAGACCCAAGCCATCAAAGCAGAATTTAACTTAGGGCTCAAAAATGTTATTAGATTCCAGTTTCCATCACCCCTACCTGTATAGGCAGTGGTAAGAGATACGAGTTGTGGTCCAATAGTATTTGGGGGACTATACAATTCCACATATGATTTAAAACTTGCTAGGATTCTTAGCCTTCTCCAATCTCTCTCCTCCCACTAATCCATGAAACCTGGAAAGCTAATGGATTGTGTAGAGGGATTCTGTAAGCAGAATATGTTCGCTTGGATTACAGCTACTTTCTTCCAAAAGCTGTGAGGCCCTTAAGCCTATTAGTGCTAGGCTCTATATAACCTTTATCATTCAATTACATACTGAGACATAACTGATGAAAGAAGTGAAAAAAACTAAAATTTTTAAAATCGTAGTATTTAATTGTTCAAGCTTCTTAAATAAAAACTAAAGAGAGAACAAAATGATTGAACAAAACTTAAAGATGTAACTATTCAAATTAAAACCGCCCTTCACACACATGAACATATCGTCCTTATTTTATCGATCAGCATTTTTTATGCTTTATTGTTTAAAAGAATAATGAACAATTCTCAACATATTAATGCCTTTGCTGTAAGCCCTACGTTAATGTGTTTTAACATTGCTCTGTTACCATATTCTTCTTTAGCCCTGGTTGCCTTTCCAGTTCTTTAACGGCGCTTGAAAAAGTGTCTTTGAAGCCACAGATCTATCTGTTGGTGGATATCTGTCTTTGGGAGTCTTGATCTAAATCAACCAAAGACAAGACTGATTGCAAATTACACTGACCTGAAATGAGTTAGGGTACTCACAGCCAAGTTCCATTGAACGTTTATCAAGCACCACAAACTGACATCTGTTTTCCACAGCTCTAATAGATCATAGGAATATGAGCAAGAAGAATAGTGACTTCAGAAAAAATGGCATCCCTTTTTTGGAATGAGATGCAGAAGAGGAATATCAGGCTGCCCTAGTCCTGTAATACACCTAAACTATAGCTGCCCTTGGGAATGTTCGACTCAAGCTTCAGAGAAAAAGAATTAGTGTTTCATTTTCCAGAACTGTCACACCCCACCTTAATGAGCACTTAAAAGAGATGAATGTGCTGGGAATGAAAAGATTTATTTGAGATATTTAAATAATCTCTCTCAGCTATAACTAATCTGACACACACTGCTCTCACTGTGATATCCCCCCCCCCGTTATTTTGATAATATCCCAGGAAGTTGCTTGTTGCTAAGGATGTCATGGGAGTGAAAATAAGTACCTCACATTACAACAGATAACCGGAGCAGCCAAAGTTTTTTTTAAGGGCATCTTTAGGATATCATTAACCCTCAATTAGAAGAGTATTCAATTAATAGAGTTCATTCAATTTTGGAAG